>CM060680.1:58146583-58571583 GCA_030686995.1 Artemisia argyi | reverse complement strand
ATGTCATGCATATCGAAAAAAATGTGTGTTGGGTACTTTGTTAATGAATGACAAATCAAAAGACACCAACAAGGCAAGATAAGACTTACAGAATTTGAATATTCGTGATGCATTGTGGCTCGTCAACAAAGGCGGCGGGAAGTGCTCTAAGCCTCATCCCACGTACTCTTTCACAACTGAAGAAAGAAAACTTTTTTGTGAATTCATCAAAGGTACGCGTTTTATTTCAGAATTTATTTGTTCCAATTCAATTCGCGTATTCATTACGACGACTTATTCTAATATCATGATTTTTTTTGTCAATTCATCAAAGGTGTTAAACTACCCGATGGGTTCGGATCTAACTTCAAGCATAAAGTGACGTACAATGATAACAATATAATAGGCTTGAAGGCTCATGACTGTCATATCATGATGCAGCAGTTACTTCTTGCTGGACTTCAAAATTACTTGAAGGACCAAAACACCGCAACACCAATAATCGAGCTTTGTTCATTCTTCAAAAAAATATGCGCTCGAACTTTGATGGTGGATGACATGTTGAAAGCTAAAGAACAGCTCATCAATATATTGTGCAGTTTTGAGCAAATCTATCCTCCAGTTTTTTTTTTTTTTTTGACATTATCATTCACTTGGTTATTCATCTACCCGAAGAGGCTATTGAAGGCGGGCCTGTTTACATGAGGTGGATGTATCCATTTGAAAGGTACATGAAAAAGCTCAAAATTTATGTCTGAAATAAAGCTAAGCCAGAAGGTTCAATAGCCGAGGGTTATATTGCTGATGAAGCATTAACTTTCTGTTCGCATTATTTTCGGGGTGTTGAGACGAGATTTAATCGTCCTGACCGGAATGAGGACGGTCCAAGCCCAACAAGTCAATTTCAAATGTTTCGATCAACCTGTAAACTGAATGATAAAAAATCATTAATTCTGCTTGAACCGGACGCAATGCAGAAAGTAGTATGGTATGTACTACACAACAGTCATGAAATCGACCCGTACATGAACGAGTACAAGAGGTACTCGTTTTATTTCAAAATTTGTTTTACTTAAGTTATTATTCGACGACTTATTCTAATATCATGAACAATTACTGGGCATTTCCTGACAATGACATACAAGAAGGATTTCCTCGCTGATTTGGTAACAAGGTAGACTTGTTGTATGTATTACCCTGTAAAAATAACGACTATTACTCATCTATATCTATTCTCAACTTTTTTTTCATAGATTCGTGAATTAAAAGTAAAGAACGACCCAAGTTGTACTACCGAGTTATTCGCTTTGGCTTGTGGACCATCATGTACTGCAGTCTCAGTCAACTCTTGCATAGTCAACGGTGTGAAGTTTATCGTACACGACCGTGATTTACGTCGTTCAACCCAAAACAGCGGAATTTCAACTCCTAATCCTAGCGGAGGAATGTATTATGGCCAGCTTGAAGAAATTCTTGAGTTATTGTATATTCCGTTCAATGTTGTGTTGTTCAAAGTCAAATGGTTCAACACTAATAACGATGGTCGCATAAAATGTTGTACCCATAGAAACAACATTACACAAATTATGATAGATCGTGTATCGTTTGAAAGTGAACCATACATTCTTGCAACACAAGCAACACAAGTCTTTTACCTTGATTTCCCAGGTAAACGTGGTAATTTCAAGGTCGTCCAAGATTCTTATCATCGAAAGATTTGGAACCCGGATATCATCGTGGTAGAGGACAATCAGGATGTTGTACATGACAACACCTCATCACATGTCACACCGTCTGCTGAGTTGGATAAGTTGAATTATATCACCATAGATATAGATGTTGAGCCAGCGGAAGTTGAGGCACCACCACAACCAATTATCACTAATTTCGACAACGACGATGATATTGATTATGATGACCACGTTCCTCATGATTTAGCATCTGATGGTGAAGATCACGACCACGTCGATCGTGAAGATGAAGCCGACACTAGTAATGAGGGTTTTTTTCTTAGTGATGAGGGAGATTGATCTCAAATTGTAATTTGTTAAACGATATTTATTTGAATGAAATTGTTATCGATTTGTTAAATGTGTTTATTTATTTGATTATCTATTAATTTTTTTAATAAATTGTTATTTATTTGATTATTTATATACATATGCGTATATGTGTTTCTTCACAAATTATATGTTCTTGTACTAGTTCATTTTATAGATATGGCAGATGTTGTTGCTAGGAGCCACGGTGGCGATGGAGGCAGTGAGCCAACCCCTGATCCGAGGAGGATAGGCACTAATTGTCAGCGTAAGAATTTCTCGATTATTTTAATTAAACTTGATCATTATTTGAAATTGATAACTTGTTATTTTATGTCATCATCACTTGAATTTGATTACTTGTAGGCTCTAAATCCAGACCTCCCAAGCATCGCAAGCCCGATGCCAAAATTGGAAAAGGTGGGAAGGTGGTGCGTGGTCCCACAAAGAACACGCAGCTCCGCAATGAGAGGAGAGATACTGGTCGTCCGATAAGGATCATATTCCAGAAGAACGTCAAAGGGTATTGGGAGCATGTGGGCCTCCGCGCTTCGTGGTTCTCCAACTTGGTCGGGGAGTTGTTACGGGAATCAATTCCCATGCATTTCGATTCCTGGGCAGATGTTCCCGCTACCTCCAAGGCGCACATCGGCGACCAGCTCCACGTAAGTTTTTTTTTTTAATCTCTTTTTTTTTTAATTATTGTATTTATTTATTTTAAATGTGTTATTTATTTAAATTTGAATATATATATTTTAATTAAATTTTATTGCAGCATTTCTTCGATCTCGGCTAGCACCTTGTCGGTCCTAATGGAAAGGATATTGCAAATAGTATCGAAGGTTATCTCCAAAAGCGATACGACGACAACAAGTACAAATTCAAAAAGAAGAAATTTACTGAGCAAGGTGGGGTTGAGAAGCTGGAAGAGACCAAGGGAAAGCATCCGGATAACATGCTGCCTGACGATTGGGAAAAATATGTAAATTTCTCGATCCACACTTTATTATTATTATTATTATTATTATTATTATTATTATTATTATTATTATTATTATTATTATTATTATTATTATTATTATTATTATTATTATTATTATTATTATTATTATTATTACTATTATTATTAAATGAATTAATAATAATAATAATAATAATAATAATAATAATAATAATAATAATAATAATAATAATAATAATAATAATAATAATAATAATAATTCATTTACATAATATTTTGATATTATTTATAATAAGCAGGTGAAGCACTGGTCAAACCCGAAGAATTTGAAGAAAGCGGAGACCAACAGGCCGAACCGGCTCAAGAATCCTAGTGCTAGTCTTCATGGGTCACATTCATTAGCTGTTATACGCGATAACTTTGTAAGACACTTTTTAATCATTTTATTTATGTATATAGTGTTGGGTGAGTCGTTATTGATTTTATTTATAAACAGTTGAGAGAACTCACCGACTCCGTGGATGGTAGAGACTTGATCGCGCTTTACAGACACAACCATATGAGAGGCGACGTCTGTGAGTCTGCAGTGTCCGAGGCTAGATATGTAAGTATAATTTATTTCCAAAAACTCACCCACATTAATACAATATAATAAATCATGACTTATATATTACTTTTCTTGTTTTTTTGTAACTAAACAGAATCAGATGATACGGATGCGGACAGAGAGC
Organism: Artemisia argyi; assembly: GCA_030686995.1. Classification (NCBI taxonomy): domain Eukaryota; kingdom Viridiplantae; phylum Streptophyta; class Magnoliopsida; order Asterales; family Asteraceae; genus Artemisia; species Artemisia argyi. The sequence continues at coordinate 58,567,873 of CM060680.1, read as the reverse complement.
ACCTTCGAGGGGACGACTATGTCTGACCTCGATATTATCCGCCACGTGATTGGTGGCAAGCAGCGAGGTCACGTTCCTGGCGTAGGTCCAGTCTTACCCCGTAGTGGTCATCAGACGACCCTCAGCGCCGCACGAGCTCGTGATCAAGCCTCTACGTCCTCGCTCCAGGAAACTGTTCAGAAGCAGTCCCAGGAGCTCTCCAGCCAAAGGACATTGCTTGATGGGATTTTGGAGTGGGCGTGGAATCAGCCCGATTTCCCCCAGCAGCTAGCAACTCAGGCGGGGGACATCGACTCAGGCGGGGACGTCGGGATCACAGGAGGCTTCACAAGGTTAGTCTTCAGGTACCCAGGAGGAGAGTGGGGGTAGTGGGGGGAGTCGGGAGACTTAGGAGTAGCGTATGGCTTGTTTGGGTCGGTTTATATCTTTTGTAGTGGTTATGAACAAATTTATGGAGGTATTGATGGATTATTATGTATTTATTTAGATTATGTGTTAGGATTCCCGCTAAATGGATTACACGTATAGTTTTGGACCATTTGCGGATGACTAGGTTAAGTATACTTTTGTAGAACCATTTGCGGATAATCATGTGATCACGGTTTTTGAACCGTTTTGGCGATATTGTAGCATTTTGTTTATATATGATATTATGTTTAGAGATTTGGCGATGTTGTAGTGGATTTGAGTATATACAGGTTACAGGTTATTGTTTGAATTTTTTCCCAAAAAAATATGTAAATTACCCATTTTGCAGCAATATGCTGTTGCTGCAAAATGGGTCAGACGCTTTTGGTGGGGACATGTCCCCGCCAAAAGTGTGTTCAAGTTATAGCTAGTAGACACTTTTGGCGGGGACATGTCCCCGCCAAAAACCTGAGTCCTTTTGGTGTATACTCACTTTTGGCGGGGACACGTTCCCGCTAAAAAACTGATTCATTTTTATGAATACTCACTTTTGGCGGGGACTTTTCCCCGCTAAAAGTATTGCCACGCTGGCAATGTTTGACCAGACCAAGTTGTCCAGGCTGGCGGCGTGGGTCTCACACGTCACCGCTAAAAAGCCCACATGTCCCCGCCGAAAGTAATCAGCAAAGTGGTTTTGGCGGGGGGCACTTTCGGCGGGGACATGTCCCCGCCAAAAGGTATTAGCGGGGACTGTCCCCGCCGAAAGACTAAAAAAGTCCCAGCTAAAAGTGGTGGATGTTGTAGTGTATGTGCCGTCGCATAGGGCCTAAACTTAAAAAGGACAACATTTTTATTAGTTTTGCATATAAATACACATAATATTAAACATATATGGTGTTATATAATTCAAGTTTATATACAATTTATCTTTTGTTTACAAATGTAATAGGGCCTTTTTGTTGTTATTGTTTAGGGCTACCGAAAATCACCAAATAGTCCTGCGCTCTTCCAATCACATTGTAATTAGTTCCAAAGTTTCTTGTTTGGCTATCTCAGACATTCTGATGTTCCAAAAAAAGCTTCTTTTGTGCTTTTTAGTGTCTTTTAAAGAACTTAATACAAACTTTCTACCACAAAACTTCAGATGCAAAAATGGTTGTTTCTTGAGTAATCAAGGTCACGAAGTTGACCGGTCATGGAGATAATAATCAACCTAGCTAATTATCATAATTGTAAAAAAAAAAAAAAAAAAAATTAAAAATATATAGAGGAACATGAAATGTCATACTTTTTATCAGTTTACTCTAGCTTTGTGTAACCCACTTAGAGCATATCAAATGATATGAAATTCATTAAATCATTAAGTTTATAGCGCTTCCACACCTAATTTTTCATAAAAGTATAAACTTTTACATCTAATCATATAAATCCACAATGTTAAAAAAAACGCCATTCACTTCTCTTGTTAATAATTTTGAGTGTTAAAGTGTAAGATGGATCACATATCATTCTCTTTCCCTAGCTTATACGCGTAAACTATCTTAGACCATCTAGCATCTCCGATGTAGATTTATTGTGATTTGGCTTATTCTAGATGGAATTTATACAATTCACTTACCTCTCTGAAAGGTTATAGAAGTTTATTTAAGAAGGTTTATTTATAAACAAGTATATAAGGTTTAAAGCATTAACACTTTCGACCCTTATTTTCACATATTATTATAACTGTTCAAATACGTGTCATACAAATACAAATATAGGGTATTATAGACTAAGGATCAAATGAGAAGAATCATTAAAATAAGAAGGATGAGAAATAACTATAACTACACACTAGAGATGCATCAATTTGAATTAGATGCATCCCTAATCTTTTGGATGCATCATAATATATTTTCTAGCTAAAAATTAAATGCATATACATATATTAGATGCATTTCGTCAAGTTAGACGAATCATATATATTTTTCGTCCTCTGTGGGTCAAATTTGTTGCTAGTACTACTTTGCATCGTTTTCACTTCAAAATCACTTTCGAAACTAGTTGTGATGCATCTAAATGAATAGAGATGCATCTAATTCAAGTCGATGCATCTCAAATATGCAGTTATAGTTATTTCTCGTTTTTCTCATTTTAAGGTTTCTTCTCACAGCTGGATCCTTACCCATCCTTTATATTGCCTATAAAGTTTTGATAATTGGTAAAAGAGAATTAATATCGTAAATTTGGTTTTTATTTTGATCATAGTTATTTTATTGGAATATTTGTTGTTTTTTTTGATATCCCAGTTATTTTTAACTTTAAGAAAGCATTATAGTTTGTCAAACATAAGGTCTAATTATTGTTACTGCACAGGGCCTCCGAAATCAACGGAACGCCCCTACTCACCATGAATCCTTCTTATAATTATTGGAGACGCTCATACACTTTGTTAAGAAACATGACGTTTCCCCTTCGAATTATTATCTATACGTTATTTGAGGTACAAAAGAGCACAATTTATGTGACAGTTTTGACGTATAATTACAAAAATGACTGGTTGAATACTTGAATATGTTGGATACGTAAGTAACCAATCAAAATGAGTTTTGTTACTGTAATTGTAGTTGTATACCTTCACCCGATACCTGATTAGATTAAATAAACCAAACTTTGAATTTATGGGTGAAAATACAACCATTGAGTTCCATATATGGATACTCATGGAAAAACTGCGATTCCTATGAAAAGAAGACATGTAAATATTATTTTGTGAGATGTTTTCTTTAGCTAAGGTGTTCTCATTTTAGTTTACGGTTTGGTGCTTTTTAAGTTCTACTTTTCAAACTAAAAATGAGCTATATTTGTCTTTAAAAACATAATGCAACTGTTCAGTTATATTGTGATTTTTCTTTACTTATTTATTTGGATATGTTTATTTTTTAGTATCCGGATTGCAACAAACCTGCAAGTATCATAACCAACATACATATTTGAAGTAAGAAGACGCGTTGAAAATAGATTTGAACCCGAAGTGAATGGCACAGTAAATACTCAATTAACAGACAATTCCATATATTCATATCACTGTCTTTTACATAACAAAACCTCAAAATTTGCATTGAAGTTTCACAGAAATGTACGCTTGCTCTCTTAGAAAAAAAAGGCAAGGTTGTACGTACCTAGAAAAATAAAATCCAAACCCCAAACTCGAATTTAACAACATAAATAGTAACATGCTCTTGCAAGAAAAACTTATTAAGCAGTTGATCCAATACATCAAACTTTAAAGCAAGAACCACCATTTGATCATGATAAGATTAGTGAACTGATGGTGATGACGCGAAATGGTGCTGACCATCTGGGCCACCTGGTGCAACTCTTCCAAGGTTGGCATCAAGTGACCTTCTCTTATAGTATTCAAGATCAGAAAATTTCATTCCTAGTTTACGTAACAAAAGTTGGCTTGAATCATCATTTTGCATGGCTTGACTTGCATTTGAGGTGATGCTGAAGACAAGGAAGATGATGATAATGAGATACAATCCCTTTGATGAGAAGGTATTTGCCATTAGGGGTTTGGGGACTGTTTTAGATTCTCTTCTAATTGTTTTGGAAAATGTGAATGTGGAGATTGCATGGATACACGTAGTATTTATAGAATGTTGGAATTATGAGAGAGAGAAATGGTGATTGATGCCATGTTAGTTTAGAATCTAAGGAAATGTTTTGAGTCATAACAAAGATCTGAATAACGCACCATGGATAAGCTGCAATTCTTTATTTGTCATCTTTACATAACGATTCTTCCGAAAAGAACATTGATTTTGATTAAGAGAATATTAACTTTAAATTTTATTTGACTTGAAACCCCGTAAGAATGATAGAAGGGATTGTCTACGAATGTCGTGAGGGCATCGGTTAAACCACGTTTGTTAAACACAAACTGTCATTTTGGGAAATGATTTGTGCACCATTTTTTTTGGCTCTAAATCACACCAGTGATGCATACAGTACAACACCGTTATGCATAATTTAGTGGTGGATGACAAAAAAATATGATGTACAAATCACCTCCCTTTTGTATTACAAACTGTGTTGAATGCACAACAATTAAACTTATAAATTATCATAATTAAATTAGATTTTTAATTAAATAAGCATAAATTTTCTTTTTACAATCACATTAAACCTTGTTCTGAAAGCACTCGTTAGACAAATCTATAATACATTAGTAGTTGAAGAAAATCAAGATACTTTGTCACTCTTGGATCCTTCGTAGGAATAGAAAATCAAGTCGTAAATGTGTAAGAACTCCATGGATCATTAGCCTAAGCCCGATTGTGGGCTTGAGGTCCGTTCGGTTTGGTGTTTAGTTTATGTTAGCTTATTTACAAAGCTATGGTCTATTATTAATAAACATGCTCTCTTATGTAATTGTCAAGGTATTCAATCAATATTAATCTCTATTATTTTACACGGTAATAGAGCCTTAGGTAATATATTCACCAACAAAAAATCTCTATCCTCCAATCATCGACTACTCCCTAGTAAACCGAAGGGATCCTAGTTTTGTTTTGTTTTTTGTTTGTTTGTTTGTTTGTTTTTTTTTTTTGTTTGTTTTTTTTGTTTTTGTTTTTTGTTTTTTTAATTTATTTATTTTTTCACTTCATCGCATTAGTTTTTATTTTTTTAACCAAAGTCAAAAAGCCTATCCCGCAAAACGTTGAGAAATCAATCAATTAAATTTGTCTTCATTCCCAAAAAATGTTTTTATCATTAGGGATTATTGTTCTCGGAGACGCTAGTTAAAAAAAAAAAAAAAAAAAAAAAAAAACTTGTCGCTTCTACCTAAAAGCAAAGCAAGCCATGACGTAATAAAACATCACAAAAAAGGTGAAAGTCGTTAAGCAATAAACAACTTTGTCGCTGAATACAACTTGGCCCATTCAAACAAACAACAAAGAAGATGAGGAAAAGAATAAGCGGCTTTCAACATTCATTCCAGTTTGGCCGTCCGGATACTCCTGTTCAAACTGCGGGAGAGTGTTAGACGATTGGATTATTCGCTCAAGCTCGATTGTGGGCTTGAGGTCCATTAGGTTTAGTGTTTACTTTATGTTAGCATATTCGCAAAGCTATATTATATTATGAATAGACATGCTATATTATGTAATTGGTAAGGTATTCAATCAATATTAATCTCTATTATAATAAAGCGACAAAAACTAATGCAATAAAGCGAAAAAACTAGGATCCTTCAAGATCACCGGCGAATAGCCGATGACCGGAAGATATAAAATTTTTGTTGATGGATATAACCTAAGGTTCAGATACAATTTAAAATAATAGAGATTAATATTAATTGAATACATTGTCAAATTACATAAGATTATTAGAGAATAATTGGCCCAAGCCCGATCTGTGGGCTTAGGGTCCATTATTCTCTAATAAAGATATCATATTTATTTATAGTAGAACATAGCTTTGCGAATAAGCTAATCTAAACATAATGGATCTCAAGCCTACAATCGGGCTTGAACCAATAATCCCATATAGTGAGATGATTAATTAACGATATGATACCAACATAGCATGTACAAAGTTGTTGCAACCGTTTTCATTTATCTCTAAACTCTTGCTAGAGCGTTTTAATGAACTATATTTATAAATTGGCTTTTTATATTATTCTTTCACTTAAATATATAATATCGTATATTGTACGTTTTTCTATTACGTTTTTGTGAAACGACAAGAAAGTGCATTTCCGATGTCCTATACTTAGTAATTTTTATATAGTAATCGATATTAAGTATTCAGTATTTACAAATTCCTTGAATTTATATATGTATTTTTGGGTGCCGCCCCACATTGGTCCAACGTTGGTTAAAGGGATCGGAGTGGTTGCCCGACATTGGTGGGTTGAACATGTTTAAGAATGATTCTATTAATATATTTACTCAGACAAAATATCCTACCTGGAATATTTTTGTCATTTCATGTGCAACTTCTTTTATACTATCTAATTATCCAAGTTTTTATTTTGCGTCTCCAATTAATTATTCAACGCCGAAAAAAGGATAATAATAAATCAAGTTGGCAAAAATGTACGTCACCAATAAAAATAAAACTATAAATATCAAAAACTTAGATAGCTTGATTACGTTTTAGTTAAACTATTACCGAATATTTGCTTGAAGACAATTATTTTAAAGTAGAATAACGTGAATAAAATAAAAGAAATATAAATCTTTTAGCTTAGCGATATGGCCATCAACCAATTAGTTCAAGTTTTAATTGAGATATACTCAGAAACTTTGTACGTGATTATCTGACTTTGTAAAGAAAATATATTCATCAATTACTTATTAGTTTCAAATATATACGTCTCTGATATGATATTTAACAGTATTATTAGAAGTAAAGGATTATGATACACATATACCTTTGTGTATTACGTAGTATTTTTAATGTCATATACTTCTCTATGTATTGTTCACAAAGAGTTATGTATCACGAGCCAAATTCTAAAAAGTATGGTTTTGTTTGGAAGCGTGTTGAAATGTGAGGGTTCTTAGTTTAATCCTGATAGTTTTGTTGGAGTACCCCAACGGTAAGGTGCATTACGTGCTACAACTAGAGAGGACTTGACATGGTACCACATTGGTAGAGAGTTGGGGGCGCTTCCTTGATGAGTTCAAAGCCGGACAAAACCAATGAACCTCTAGTATATGCGGGATGAAAGGTTGTTCCTTATCGGGTTAAAAACGTCACACGGGGTCGAAGGAAGGACTCTGTGACAAGTGGTACTAGAGCCAAGTCGTACTGAGGCGGATTGAAGCAGAACCACTCATGTCACTCTTCCAAAGTCCTTAAAAGTGTTGGCTGCGCAAAGTTGGCGAGAGCAGTTTCCCGAGATGTTGTAGAGGATAACATAATATCGTGTCGAGACAAAATGTCGCATTTGATGGAAGCCATAAAGAGTAATGGACTAATCTAAGTGGGATAATAGTTGTTGCGCACACTGGCTGAAGTCGCCCTGGAAGTGTAATGGACTAATCGAAGAAGAAAGGTAGTTACTGTACGATTTGACCTAAAGAATCAAAATTCGAATGTGCCATTGAGCCCCGAAGCCGGAGTAAAGCCAAATCATTTGAGGGATGTTGTTCGTTGAGGCGAATGACAATGCACGAGGTCGTGCATGAATTGGTGGTGGGAGAATGCCACGAGCCATATTCGCAAGGGTCGGGTTTTGCTTGGAAATGTGCTCAATGCGAGGGTTAGTGGTTTATTCTATTGATCTTGTTGAAGTAATCTAACCGTAAGGTGTAGTATGTGCCACAAGTAGTGGAATCCACAAGTATGTGCCATATTCGCAAGGGTCGGGTTTTGCTTGGAAATGTGCTCAATGCAAGGGTTAGTGGTTTATTCTATTGATCTTGTTGAAGTAATCTAACAGTAAGGTGTAGTATGTGCCACAAGTAGTGGAATCCACATGGCACCACACGGGTAGGGTGTTGGGGTCACTCCTCTGATTAGTACAAGGCATGACGAAACTAATGAACCTCTATAATACGAAAGATGGAAGGTTGGTCTTTGTCGGGTTAAGAACTCCATGCGAGATCGAAGAAATGACTAGGTGACATATAGCGCTTTGTTAATTTAGTTAACATATACACAATCAATAAAAAAGTATGTTTTATATTTAGCTTATAGAGAAAAGGTCAGTTAAATACTAATAATTCTCAGCATAATATCACAGTCATTTATTTTTCTTAAAAAATAGAATAGAAAGGGAATGTCTGATTTATTTAATTATAAGCCACTGCCTCCCTTTTTTAAAAAGTTGGAAATCAAAAAAAGCGTTAACCGTTAAAAAACCACACCATCGCAGCGATCATTTAACTTTTACTTTCACTAAAAGGGTATTTTCATACTTTTGACAAAAAAGTGTTTTTTTTTTCCTGTAAAGGAATTTGCATGATATAACGCTATTTTATAAGTTCGAACGGTTAACATGTAATGGTATAATGGGTATAAGTATTTGTATCAAACTTCAAAAGATTTAACAATTTTTGCACCAAAAAATGAACATTCTTATCTTTCCAACCATATATCACACATAATATATGAACTGTTAATACAAATAATCACGTAAAAACGTTATTTCTATTTTACGGTCTTTCAACGTTTTATTAATTACAAATATAAAAGTCTATTAAGTAAAGTTTAAAATAAACAAGTTTTAAAGGTAAAGTTTAAACTCATCTATATCACTAAAGGTATGAATAATGAATATTTAAAAACTTGGGTAATGATCAAGGGACACATTATCACACAATTTTGCACTTATAAGTATTTTTCATATAAATACATTCTTGCTTTCTAAACTAGCTAATAAACTTTACCTATAATGTTTACTTACACATTTGTTAAACATATTTTTTTGCAAGTAAACTGGAGGTGAAATCTATCACTACCACTAACCTCCCTTTTAGACAAAGGGAGATAAACTATTAGTAGTTACAATAATAGTAATAACTAAACTAGAAGCAAACTGGAAGTAAGGTACAGGTGCACTTTTGTTGCTAGGGTTGCTTTACTGTGCTAACATCTCTGGTACATGCAAGTTGCTTTCCCTGCTCTCGATGAGTCCGTATCTTCCCAAGGGTTTTCCCGCTTTTGCTTTAGCTCAAATTACTCCCTCTTAAGCATGGCTGAGTACTTCAGTCAGCTCCAAGGATACACTTTACAACTATGTTGAAGAAATACTTTTAGTGTATCTGATAACTGCAACTGGTTCATCTGCATGACTTAAGATGATAAGTCATTATCAAAGACCTAAGGGCATTTGTCAGTCCTTAAGGTCTTAGGGGTTTTTGTCACTTCTCTGACATTTGTTTTAGCTGACTCTGTTATCAGGTTACAAAGTTTTCAACCAGTTCTCGACTTTATCTTTGCAAAGCACGACTGTTGTAGCTGAGAAGTTACACAACATATCTTAGGTGTTTATCCTAACATATGTGAACACTCATTGAGTCCCATTAGACCGATTTTCTTCCATCCAGTGGTCTTTCATTCTAACTTCTCTGAGGTTCACTCAAATGTGTTTCACCTATGAGTCTTTTGGATAGCTGATGATGTTCAGCTGTGCTGATCATTCAGTCAAGGTTAGACTTTGCTCTTTGGTTTACGTGTTGACTCTGTCAGAGAAAGAGTTGGATCTCTGATGTGATCAGCTATCCTGAATTTAGACTAAACTAATGTTTAAAATACTTGTGAGAGATAAGTTGGTCATATATGACTTAATATTTTCACCGCAAGATAAAGGAGCTTGTTGACATGGTAAAAGGATACTCTCGAGTCGGATACTCGAAGAGTGGAGCAAGACGAGAAAGGAAGGTTCTAACCAATATAAACACTCGTGTCGTGGTTGGATCATTTTTTTTATTGATAAGGATTTATTTGATACGCTTTTAGGGGGCATTTAAGCCCTAAATCGTAAATATATGGTCAAATATTACCTTAAATCGCTTCTTTTGTCATTTTTGGTACTTGGGACAAGAATTCTGGAAAATGGAGCATTTTGGACGTTTTTGGAGTCAAAAGTGAAGAAAACGACAAAATCAAGAAACCATGCTGGAAAACACACTTGACGACGTCACGCTTTACAAGGTGATGCCGTCACTTGAAGATTCAAGTGATGGAAATATTTGCTAATGATGCTCCAGAAGACTTTTGGAGGATTAACACGTGACGGCGTCACGTGTTATCTGGAGTAGGACGTCACGTACAAAGTTAACAAGAGACGGCCAGAGGAAAATACAAGTGATGACATCAGAAGGCTTGATTGGGCTTCACAAAACTCTAATTACGGCGAGATGACGGCATCAAAACCTTATACGTGATGCCATCTCCTTTGTATCTCTATATATACATTTGGAGTTTTTCATTAGAAGTGTGGAACTTTGGAGTGGAAATCATAAAGAAAACCCTAGCTCGAAGTTCATTGTATTTTTTGGGTTTCAAACCCTCTTTTCTTCCATGTTGAAAAGATAAGTTCTCCCTTTAATCATTCAATATGTCTACGTGTTGTTTGATTAATTGTTTGTCTTTTCTTTACATTAACATGTTAGCTTAGATTTCTTAGTGTTTGCTTAGATCTAATGAAACCTAGTTATTAATTATTGATTATTGAATTGTTATTGATTGTTAGGTTGATTAAATTGTGTTAGGCTTAAGAAAAGTGGCTAACTTCCTATACAGTAACAAGCTTGAATGCCTTAAGAAACGTAATCGGATGTGTATTACGGTTTTATTGATTGTATTTAATGCATGGGTAGATGTTGATGATTCTATGATAGAATACTAAATGTGTCATCATAAGAAGAAATAGATACTCATAGAGTTGGGGAAGGACGTACACACCCCCACGACCGGTATTAAGGAATACAATCCTTCAACTAAACAATTGTAGCAAATCAATAAATCAATAAGAGATAACTAGAGAGTAGTGAAATATAAGTAAACACGCTTGCCTCACATAGAAGTTCACCACATTTACTTTTCTTGTTATTTATTTTATTGTTTTTAGTTTAATTAGTAATTTTGGGTTAGTTGGCTAGCAACTAATTCCACCCAATCTTCCAATACCCGAGATTTTACTGCTTTCCATAAAAAAAAAAAAAAAAATACAAAAAGAACTATCCCTCACCTTTAGACCTAGTTGACCTACACTTCAATCCTAACAATACTATTCACCTAGAGAACGATCAATCCCCCGGACCTACCATTTACTACACAACAACAGTCAGGTACACTGCCTGGTGGATTGCAAAATCTCTCAAGATCCCTTGAGAGGTAAAACCTTTTGCGAGGTTACAAAACACGCATAAAGTTTTTGGCGCCGCTGCCGGGGAATAGTTATTGATTAGGTTGATTTTTATTTTAATTAGGTCTAGTCTTTAGATTCATATCTAGTTAGATTTTTATTTTCTTTTTCATAAGATTTCTTTAGTCTATATTTTTTCTTCGTGCCTTTGTTGGTAACCATTATCATCCGTCATCATGGAAGGTGATAATATTCTAGAACCCGTCATCTAACCAAACCACCAAAACCTACCCGAACCACCTAGAGCACGCACCTTAGGAGACTACTCCCGACCTAGCCACCAAGGCTATCGAAACACCATTGAGCTCAACCAAGGAGCCAATGTGTCTCCCTTGCGATCCGACACCATCCGGTTGGTGCAAAGCGAATGTGCATTCCATGGACTTCGTTCCGAAGATCCAAACCAACATCTCAAGGATTTCCTTGAAATCGTTGATTCCATAGACCTTGATGTTGCCACTCGAGAGACGACACGATTGCGACTTTTCCAATTCTCTCTACGTGACCAAGCTAGTCAATGGATTGAGCGTTTACCTGCGGGATCCATCACCTCTTGGGATGATCTCACTTCTAGTTTCCTTGCTCAATTTTTCCTACCGGGGAGAACTACCAAGTTAAGGAATAACATCTTGATTTTCCAACAACATCAAGGTGAAACTGTTTACGAAGCATGGACTCGTTTCAAGGACTTACTCCAAAAAGTCCCTCATTATGGCATCGATCTTTGGCTCCAAGTCCAAATCTTTTATGATCATGTCAATCTCTCCACAAGGCAAACCATTGACCAAGCGGCCGATGGTAAGCTACGTGATAAAAATGCAGAGGAATCATGGAGAATCATAGAAGATCTTGCTCTCTATGACAACGAATGTTGGAATGACCCCCGTGATTTAAACAAAACGATCAAGGAAACATCTTTGCCTTTGAACAATTCAAGCATTCCTGACCGTAGGATCATGGAACTTGAGGACCAAGTCAAGTTTCTCATGAAATCCTACGGGGCTCCTAAACCTTCAAGCCAAGTGAATAAAATCACTTCTTCATGTGAGTATTGTAGTGGTCCCCATGACACTCGTGATTGTATGAAATTCCCTGAACAAGCTTTTGCAGACTATGCATCCTCGCGTACTGATGGAGCGGGAGAAAAGTGTTACACTTTCAAACCCGAGTCAAACACTTATGGTGATTCATACAACCCCTCTTGGAAAAATCACCCAAACTTTAGGTGGAAACAAAACCAAAACCCTTCTCAAACCAGTTATTCCAATCAACCTAATCGTTTCCAAGCAAACGGCCCAACCTCGAACTGTACTTTCAACAACAATCCTTCCAACAATTACGGCAATGCCAATAATTTTGAAGGATGGATGTCCAGTTTTATGGCATCTCAAGAAGCTAGTATAGCTAAGTTTGAAGCCGATTTCAACCAACAACAGAACGAGATGACCAATAAAATTGATAATTTGATAAAGGCCTTAAATAACCAAGGAATGACCCCGTCTACCAAAGTAGTAAGGAACCCTAGTGGAGGAAATGAGGTTAAGAACTCTTCATCATCTAAACACGTACACTTTGTCAACATCGTCACTATTAAGCCACTTGATAGGAGTTGCAAGGATGATGATGAAGGTAAGGTTGAGATAGGAAGTGATTCTAAGAAAGATGTTGATGAAGAGATGGAAAAGGTTGAGGATTACTTCAAAAATTTTCCCACTAAGGATGAGCTTGCATACCACAAGAATCTATTGGATGATCCTAACCCATCAATCTATAGAAATCTACCGATCATTCGAGCAGGCAACCTAAACAACATAAACATACCATGAAATATAGGGCATTTGCATGTGTGGAAAGCTTACATTGACCTTGAGTTACCCATAAATATCTTGTCTAGGACATTCTACAATTGGATTATGAAAAAGCAAGTTGCTCCTAAGATAGACCCCATAACTGGAAAAACAAGTAATTTTATGGGGAGAGTTAGAGGGTTGCTCGTTTACGTAGGAAATTTCACCTATGTAATAGATTTTGTAATTTTAGAAGACGTTAGCCCCGCGGTTGACATAAATTTATCTAATGTTGTGTTAGGAAAACCATTCGTTGAAGTCTCTAGAATGAATTATGATCCATCATTAGGGATAGTTAAGTTTAAGGACGAGATCGACGAGATTGCCTACCAAATGCCATATAAGATAGATCAATTCCGACTCATTCCAAACCTAAAAAAAGAATTTAAGCAGTCGGTATACTATAGGAATAACGAGGACACGAGGAAAGGTGTAAAACACGTAATGAAAAAAATATTTGGGTTATACAAGGAATGTCTACAACTAGGTCCGGAGTATAAAACCAAGATAGAGGATGACCTAGAGAGCGTGACGAATGATGGAGTCACGTAATAGGGTATGAGTTTGAGTCTAGCTACAAGACTCGTAAATAAGGAAAAACGCTTCTTGGGAGGCAACCCAAGCTTCTTTTTCATTGTTTGTTTGTTTATTTAATTTTATTTGTTTCCGTATGTATACTTTTCCTTATTATTTATTGTTCATGTCTAAAATAAAAAAATTGTGAAAATGCTTTATTTTGTTTTTAACCTCGTCTTAATTACATATAAAGGTATTTTTCAAAAAGATAAGTGTAAGGGAAGATCATATTTGTTTCTAAGAACGGATTGAACATGAACAATAACAATTAGAAATTAGTATACATATTAGTATTTGTTTGAGTCAAATGTTTGTATCGAGTCACAACGAATGTTTTGCAGGATTCTAGGTATAAAAGCATAGATTTTTTCAGAAGTTTTCCGGAAACAAAATATAAAATATTTCGTTAGATCATTTCCGACGGCGTCAGGAGTTAAAACCTGACGACGTCAGGAGTTATTTTCTGAAAAATTTCTCAGATTTTGTTTCTCTACTGGAATTGTAAAGTTACGTAAAATCTAAAATTTTTAAACTCCACGAATATGCAAACATTTATTTTGCAAGCAATATATCTTTACTTGCTTTCTAGGATTTACTTTTATATAGAGTTTACCGCTGATTTTACGCGAGGTTTTGTGTTTGTTTCTTTGTTGCTTAACACGTTATATTGGATAAGAAGATGACTATATTTCAAAAGTGAAGCTTTGCATGTTCATTTTCTTGGAGGAGGATTTAACCATGTTATCGTATCGTCCATATCAAGCGAATCAGGGGAGTATTAGTTTCTTTCATTTTCATTTAACTTTGCTTTTAAATATTTTATTTTGAACATTAGGGAAAATGTTCGACTTAAGTGTAAGAGGGTAAATTGGGATAACTTAGAAACTACAACTTCACTTGATTTTTGTTTTGTTTAATAGTAGATGTGTAATAAAACTAAGATAAATACTTGTTAGGGTAATTTTGACACCAAATTTAATTTTTTTTGCAACATATAGGAGTGAAACTTTAGTCTTAATAAGCGTCTCATGGATATGAATTATATAACTAGCACAAAAACCGTACCACTAAAAAATTTCCATCCCAATTATGTGAGGTTCGCCTTTAGATTATTACGAAAAAGCATTCATCGCTAGTGCTTGTGAGTGTACCGGTAGTATTTAGATTCTAGAACTTACGTTAGTGATAAATTCCGAGACCGCTAGTGAGACTACATTCGTGTAGTTAGAATTTGCTATATGATAAGAGGCATTAGGATAACCCATGTTTTAAACCTGTATTATAATTACTTTGACTTCATTGGTCCAGTAATTCTCCCACACCTTTACGATGTACTCATATTTAGTATACGATACCCCTAGTACACCCCTCAGAGCCTATCTTTTTCGTTTCTAACTTTAAGCATCTTACTTAAAGGAAGAACTTGTTTACAATCCGCCCCTAAATGTATACCCAAATCGCCTTAGCCTTCCTTGTATGCACTCATCTTTAGTGCATTATTGTTACATGTTTAAACAATTAGTTAATTGTCTAATTGGTTACATGGTTGCTAAGTCGAGTCATATCTTGTACATAGTGTTTTGGGATGATTGAGACTCATGGGTAAAGTACTAGTGTTATGGAGTAATGGGGATGAACGTCATTTTTTACCCCCTTATATGCGTTAATATTTTAAAGTACTCCAAGTGTTTCGATTATCTTAATTCGAGTATTTATTTTTGATTATGTAAAAGTTTAAGTGTAAGGGGAAAGCTAGTTCCCTTTGATATATTATTTTGGATAGTAGAGTAAAAGTGTATGCAAAATAAATAAATAAATAAATAAATAAATAAATAAATAAATGAAAAAATGAAAAAAAGAAAAGAAAAAAAAGATAAAAACATACGGGCTACCATCCATTTCTTTTATTTATGTTTAAGTTATTATAGTGTCTTGAAAAATCCAAAAAGAGTCGTAGATAGTTTAAGTTGAGTCGAGTCTTGGCTTAACAACGCCGCATTGTATATGTAATTAACCAAGACAATTGACTTGCCACCAGTAAAATATCCCTTTATCCAACAAACCGTGTTTTTCCTTACCCCTACACCTAACGTTATAACCCTTTAAAGACATATTTGATAGTTTATCCTAGGTGCTTACGCCAAAGTGGTGGAGGTTTTGATCCTTTCCCAAGCCTATGGTAATCTATTTGCTATGACAGGTAGTAAGAGATATTTTTCCATTTCCACTTGTGATATATATACTTATAACACCCGAGATATGAGAGTATCCAAATACTAAATGTGAGGTGCTAGTGTATAATTTCCGTGCTTGTTTTTACTAAGGTAGAATGATCATTTGTTTTAATTACTTTTATATTAATGTTAAATGACTCATAACTTGTATTTTGATTGGTAAAAGCTCATTTGCTTGAGGATAAGTAAATCCCAAGTGTAAGGGTATTTGATAAGAATATATTTGATACGCTTTTAGGGGGTCATTTAAGACCTAAATTGTAAATATATTGTCAAATATTACCTAAAATCGCTTATTTTGTCATATTAGGTACTTGGGACAGGAATTATGGAAAATTGAGCATTTTGGGCATTTTTGGAGTCAAAAGTGAAGAAAACGACAAAATCAAAAAACTATGCTAGAAAACACACTTGACAACGTCACGCTTTACAAGGTGACGCCGTCACTTGAAGATTCAAGTGGTGAAAATATTTGCTAATGACGCTCCAAAAGACTTTTGGAGGATTAACACGTGACGGCGTCATGTGTTATTTGAAGTAGGACGTCACGTACAAAGTTAATAAGAGACGACCCAGAGGAAAATACAAGTGACGACGTCAGAAGGCTTGATTGGGCATCACGAAACCCTAATGACGGCGAAATGACGGCGTCACAACCTTATACGTGACGCCGTCACCTTTATATCTCTATATATACTTTTGGATTTTTTTCATTAGAAGTGTGGAACTTTGGAGTGGAACTTAGAGAGAAAACCCTAGCTCGAAATTCATTGTATTTTTAGGGTTTCAAACCCTCTTTTCTTCCATGTTGAATTAAAGATAAGTTCTCATTTTAATCATTCAATATGTCTATGTGTTGTGTTAGGAATTATTGAAGTCAGAAGATAGTTTCTGCTGACAGGATACTGCTGAAGCATACATAGTTTCTGCTGATGATCTAGATCCTGCTGACGATGGACATTCTGCTAATTTAGTTAATCCATAGGATGTGTTTAGTTTATTTTAGGAAGAGATGTGTAATATCTTTTATATTCTTAGATTACACGTTTTCTTGTAAGAGAGGTTAGGGTTCCTTGTGGTATAAAAGGAACACCCGGATGAATATCTTAGTGATTAATAAAAAGATCCATAGAGGATCAAGAGTTATTAGTATATTGTGTTTGTATTTAAATTCCACATATATACAAGCATACAGAGATTTTCCATATAGTTTTGCTTTTGATTATCGATCCATTGGTTCAAAGATCTATCAAGGAGTAGATCCTACATGTTGTTTGATTAATTGTTTATCTTTTCTTTACACTAACATAATAGCTTAGATTTCTTAGTGTTTGCTTAGATCTAATGAAACATAGTTATTAAATTATTGATTGTTGAATTGTCTTAAGAAACGTAATCGGATGTGTACGGTAACAAGCTTTAATGTCTTAAGAAAAGTGGCTAACTTCCTATACGGTAACAAGCTTTAATGTCTTAAGAAACGTAATCGGATGTGTACTACAGTTTTATTGATTGTATTTAATGCATGGGTAGATGTTAATGATTCTATGATAGAATACTAAATGTGTCGTCATAAGAAGAAATAGATACTCATAGAGTTGGGGAAGGAGGTACACACCCCCACAACCGGTATTAAGGAATAAAATCCTTCTACTAAACAATTTTAACAAATCAATAAATCAATAAGAGATAACTAGGGAGTAGTGAAATCTAGGTAAACACGCTTGTCTCACATTGAAGTTCACCACATTTACTTTTCTTGTTATTTATTTTATTTTTTTTAGTTTAATTAGTAATTTTAGGTTAGTTGGCTAGCAAGTAATTCTGCCCACTTTTCTAATACCCGAGATTTTACTGCTTTCCATTAAAAAAATACAAAAAGAATCATCTCTCACCTTTAGACCTAGTTGACCTACACTTCAATCCAACGACACTATTCCCCTAGAGAACGATCAATCCCCAGACCTACCATTTACTACACTACAACGGTCAGATACACTGCTTGGTGGATTGCAAAATCTCTCAAGATCCCTTGAGAGGTAAAATCTTTTGCGAGGTTGCAAAATACACATCATTTATTATCTTGCATTTACATTCATATATATTCATAGATTTCATAATAAAATTTTGAAACTATAAATTTAAAATGATAAAGCTGTTCAACCCCCCCTCCATCTAGTTTTTGATAATTGGTATGAGAGACACATTAATCAAGACTTTTAAAGTATATTGTATTTTAATACTTCACTCGATCTATGGATTTTGAAATATACCAAGAAGGGAGATCTATTCAAAGATCACCACTTTTTGCTAGCAATGATTTTATTTATTGAAAAATAGCTTTGAAACTTATGTAAAATCAAAAGATCTCGGTCTATTGCATGTTATTATTGATGGTGATATTAAACCGTTTGTTCAAAACGTAACTACTAAAGCATATGCAATCGTTCCTTATGACGTCAAATCGACAATCTAAATAAAAGACTTGCTAAAAATGATGAGGCTAAAATGTTTCTTTATAATGCTTTGTATAAAAAGGAATATGAAAGAGTTTTTATAAGTAGAACGGTATAAAAAATTGGGAGTCTTTAATAATCACCCATTAAGGTAATAGCCAAGTTAATGATAATAAAATTGATCTTCTTGTTCAACAATATAAACAATTTTCTATCCTTAAATATGAAAGTATTGATACTGGTTTTGCTAAATTTAATACTAGTATTACTTCACTAAAAGTACTTTACGAATCCTTCTCTAGCAAAAACTATGTAAGAAAATTTCTTAGGGCTCTTCATCCGAATTGGAGGGTAAAGGTCACCGTGATTGAAATATCAAAAAAATTGTCAATACTATCACGAGATCAACTTATTGGAAATCTCAAAGTGCATGAAGTGATAATGGAAAAAGACTCCAAAATAGTCAAAGGTAAACGAGAGAAGGTGATGTCTCTTGCTTTGAAAGCCAAAAAAAGAATTTAGTGATGATGAAACTTCCATATCGGGTAGTGAAGACAAAGAGTATGCTATGGTGGTAAGAGATTTAAAGAAGTTCTTCAAAAGGATAGGAAGCTTTGTTAGACAACCACGTGGAGAGAAGAAATCATTTCGAAAAGCATGGGATGGTAAGAAAGGCAAAAATGAAAGAAAGTTTTATAGATGTGGTGATCCGAATCATTTCATTGGAGAATGTCCAAAACCACCATGAAACAAAGACCAAAAGGCTTTTAATAGTGGATCTTGGAGTGATAGTGGAGAAGAAAACGAGAGCTCAAGAAGGGTGAAATTTTTCTCATGGCTAACGAATAACGAGGTACATTCTGACTCTTCTTGTTATAGTGATGATAATTCCTCTATTGATGATGACACTTTGCAAAATTAGTACAACAAATTATGTGAACTTAGTCTCAAAGTCATTAACAAAAATAAATTTTTAAAAACTAAAAAGGAATTTCTGGTAAATGAAATCTATAAATTTAAAGAGAAGGTTAAAAGAATTGAGAAAAATAAAGCAATTTACGTTAGATGTGTATCTTGTCAAGAGCTTCATCTTGAAAACGAAAAGCTCAAAGCAACAAAAACCATTCTTACTAAACAAGCTTCTAAGTTTACAAAATTTGAAAAGAGTGGTCATTGTTTAAAAGAAATATTAAGTATTCAAAAATCACAGTAAATGAGTCGAACAATGCTAAATGAACAATCTATCCCTCAAAAAATTTGGTGCAATGCCGTAGACACTTCAACATACATTTTAAATAGAATTTTGATTCAACCAATTTTAGGAAAAACACCCTACAAAATATATAAGGGTGGAAAACTAAAATTAGGATATTTTAAAGTGTCTGGAAGCAAGTGCTTTATCTTAAACACTAAAGATTATCTCACCAAATTTGACCCAAAGTCATATGAATGTATTTTCTTAGGATACTCACAAAATAGCAATGCTTATATTAACCTTAATAAACACACCATGAAAGTCGAGGAATCACAAATGTGACATTTGATGCAAGTCAACCATTAGAAAAAGATGATATAGTAAACATTATAGAGTCTAAAAATCATCCCATAGACAAAGTCATTGTAAAATTAAATGAAATAACCCTAAGGTCTCAAGCATAAAAACAAAGTAACTTCTTTCGCTTTATATCATGGATAGAATCTAAAAGTATAAATGAAGCTATAAAAGATGAAAGTTGGATTGTTGCTATGCAAAAAATATTAAACCAATTTTTCGCAAATGATGTATGTGACTTAGTTCCACCACCTAAAAATCAAACTATCATAGGTATTAAATGAGTTTTTAGAAATAAATTGGATGAAATTGGTGTTCTGCCTAGAAACAAAGCTAGATTAGTTGCACACGGACACAAACAACAAGTTGGTATTGATTACGATGACACTAGTACAAAAAGTTCTATTGGTCACTCATGGTCGATTTTGAAATGTCACACTGTAACATTTATACGTGACTAAATGTACCAGAATAAAATAAACAGCCACACTTGATCCGACTTGTGTGACCATTTCGGAATTCTATTGTCACACATTTGAATATTTATTAGACTAGAGGTAACTGGAATTTTTTTTTTTGGAATATTTAGTCACTTATAATTTGGTACGTGTGACAGATACAAATGAGTTTGAGACATTAGTCTCACTATATATATATATATATATATATATATATATATATATATATATATATATATATATATATATATATATATGTGACAAATATATGTCACACAATTGAACAGTGTGATCAAAATCCATATATGGTCACATGAGGTAATTGTGTATGTGGCTAAATTATATAGTCAAGTTTGTCACACATTATTTAAACGTGACTGCTATTCTTTGCTGAATATTTAGCCACATAGCGTTTGAAATGTGTGACAACGGAAAAGTATGTTTGAAGCGTTAGTCGCGATATGCATTTAATAGTGACAAATATATGTCACACACTTGACGAGTGTGACCAAATGTCATATATGGTCACACTAAACCATAGAAACATGATTATGTGTAACAAAAATTCGATACATATGGTCACGCAAGTTAATATGTGTGTCTAAAGTTTAGTGTGTGTTTGCTTGCCAAATCCTAATGTGTATAGTCACACTTAATTGAAGCGCGATCATGTGACTATAGGCTTTACAAAAAAACATAAAAATAAAATAAATAAATAAATAAATAAATAGTCACATTGTAACTATAGGCTTTACAATAGTCACACCATATCAGAAATGTGTACCTAAATGATATTTATGGCCACATTATAAGGGTATTATATGTGACCAATATATTCAAAATAGTCACATTGTGAAATATTCATGTGACTATTATTTATAGCAAAATGTGAAGTCAGTTATCATTAACATTGATATATATTAGTTACGTTGAGTTTTTGGCTCTTTCATACATTTTGAAGATCTCATCATCTGAGTATCGCTTTAATTGAACAAGCTTCCAACCCTTCATATTGTTTAGATAGTACTCATAGTACTTCCTCCTTTGCTTAACTATTGGACGACTGAGCACTTTTCTCTTCTTTCTTTGATTGAGATAAAATTTCTTCCTCTCAGCTTCATAATTCCTCTTCCATTCATCTTTTTGTTCTTGAGTGTACTCTTGCATTTCTTCTTTTATTTGTTTCATCAATGCAATATCAGCATCACCTTTAATCCTTTCTTCATCCCAAGAATCCAAGAGTGCTTTTGTTTTGGCCTCAGCTTCAGCATGTTTGCTTCTTTGTTCAAGTACCATCTGATTCTCCTCTGCAAACAAAGCTGCCAATTTTCTTGCAGCAACTCCATCTACTTTAAGTTGCTTGTGTTTGGGCCAGTACACAAAAGGAAGATCCTTTAAAGGATCATGCTTAGGCTCTTCAACCATAATACCTTTGCCTTTGCCCTTATAACTTGGCTCTTATACACTCTTCTTGATTTGTTGAGTTGGTTCTCTAATCACCACACCTTTGACAGGTACTCTTGGTTGTTGTGGTGGTGGTTGTGATTGTTCTGTTGGTAGTGTTGATTGTGGCACTGCTTGTTTATATCGTGTCTTCAATAGAATCATTGCTTCGGCCAAAGTTTCATCATCATCACTAGCAATAGGAACATTTTCCTCAGCAGTAGTATCCTCCTTTGCCATTTCTGCACTTGCACCAGCAGTAGAATCTCTCATGCCTTTGATTGCTGCTTCCATAACAACCTCATTACCTTGATTATCAGCAACCATATACTCATCATCATTCTCACCAGAATCCACATCCATATCCACACCAATGTCATCACCAGCAGCAGCACTATCAAAATTTTCCATAGCTTCCCCTGAATCCTTGGTTTCATTCCTCCCTTGTTTGGGATCATCCTCCCCCAAACTTATGCTTTCAGATGAATTAATCCTTTGTCTTGTGCCCACTTTCTGACCTCCCAATTGCTTAACCCTCAGCTTCAAACCTGTAATTACATCCCCCTGAGTATCTGTGATTTGTTGTAGGCCAAGAACCTCTTCTTTAAGTTTGGTATATTTAACAATCAATTCTTTAACAAGTTCCATCTCTTCCTCAACACTTTTATCCTCATCACTTGCATTGTACCCCTTGGTTTCTTGGCACCTGCGATTTCCTTCACCTGAATCAGTTCCATTGGAACTTGATTCATTATAAGCTCTTGAACCTTCACCCTTCTTATGTTGACCTAGTTCCAACATTGCTTGAAACAATGGTTTAACTATGATAGGAAAGTCCTTACCCTTTCTCTTCATGTTAGAAAAGACCTTTTTAATATGAGAGTGAATAGGATAAACCTTGTCGTGAACTTTCTTATTTGTAAACTGTTTGTCCATAAGAAGTTGCAAAAATCTTGGATATAAGTAATGTTGGTTTGAAGAATTATCCAAGGCTTTAACCACATGATCAAAAATAAATTTTGAAAAATTGAATTTTTCTTTATTTTTTGCCAAACATATAAGGGCAGAAGCCATGTTACTACTAAACTCATTCCAACCAGTAGTCTTTGGGCTAATACACTGTAACAAAGTGTGAATTAAGAATTTCCACTGTGGGGGAAAGCCACCTTTATTAAATATCAAAGAATCATTTTTTCTTACATACCCCATCTCTTGAAGGTTTTCAAAAATTGTGGAGTCAGGAAGATTCTCAATTCCATTAACATCTCCTAGATGAAGAACTTCTCTAATAGATGCCTCTGTAACAATAATCTTCTGCCCATCCACACGGGCATAAATCTGTACTTCCTCATCAATAGTTTTGACCTTTGTAGTAGCCCAAAACTGTTTGATATTGGAAACATATACAGTAGGGTTAACTGTTAATGCATACCTAATATGAGTAGCATTGAGAAAATCAACAACTTCAGTGAACTCTTCATTCTCCTTGGTGGGCTTTTGCAAGAATGCAATCATGTTATACTTGTTGGAAAAAGACAGAGTCGACATTGTGAAATTTGAAAATTTGTGTAGGGTTTTGCTGGGAATTGCAATTAATTGATAAAATCAAGCAGTGGTTTTATGTTTGATAGAGTTTTGATCGGATAAAAACATTTGTGTGAAACTGTGAATGATTGAAGTGTACAAACCCTTAACCGTTCATATTTCTAAAACAGTACCCTGCACTCTCAAAAATAGCATAACAACCCTTAGCCGGACTAAGTTAGGCTTAGCAGCACTAAAATATGCCTAGCAACACTAAGTCAGTTTCCACTCGAAATGGCTTATTTTTCAGGACTTCGGCACTTTTCACAGCTTATCCTGCAAAATATTAGTCCCAAAAACACAAAACCTAACTCATTACCCAATCACAATAATCACATCATCAATTACACTTAGCAATACTATTTATAACTAGCAACATTAACACATCATTTCTGGATTTTAACAATTTGACATACTGCTTTTATCCAAGAAACCAAACACACCTTTGACAGTTTGACATCACACGCAACCATACAAGGTCTCAAAATTTTCATTGATATTTTTTAAAAGATACAACCATTCATAAAAGCTGCAAACATAAATATAATTAATTATCCTACCTAAATACTAAAGATACTAGAAACAGAAAAACATCATCATTAAAAACTGCTTCACTCCATTTCACACCAACTTGTTAAAAACAGAGCGCTCTACTCCCTGCGTTGCATCCTTTTCCTTTCCAGGAGATATTGAAACTTAATTTCAAGATCGGTAATCCTGTTTACCAAATTTAACGAGTCTGCAAATGCAAACCCATCTTGTTGACCCCCTTGGTTTTGATGCTCCACCACATTTTGATGCTCCATCACATTTTGCTGCTGATCCTCTTCAATTTGCTGCTCCACCACATTTTGCTGCGCATCCTCTTCATTTAGCTGCTCCACCACATTTTGCTGCGCATCCTGTTGATCCTCCTCATCCTCTTCATCTTCTTCCTCCACCTCCACATCATTCAGTCCCCAACACTCATCCCAGTAAAAGTCTTGTCTATGTAGCCATTTCAAAATTATTGACCTCATCCACGTATCTACCTGCCTATACGACCCATATTCGTAAACGGGATCATACCCGAAATGATTAAACACTGCGTCCCATAGCAAACTGTTGTTTAATACCCACTCGTACTCTTCTGCATCATTTTGAAAGTTACCATTTGCTGCCATTGTTGAAGTTTTCTTTGAAAGTGAATATGTGTTTGTGTGTGTTATTTGGTATATATACAATAGATAGGTATAAATAGGCTGGAGAGGTATATGAACGGTTCCCAAGACTTTTGCCGGGAAAAGGGATCGACCAAAGGCGCCTAAATCATACTTTGAATTGAAGATATTTTAAAACTGTTCCTAAAGATAAGGAATTGAGTGTGGTACGCAAATGTCTCCACTTTCCTTTTACCAATTCTTGACTTACCAAGTACAATGAGTTGATGCAATAACTACTTGTATCTCATGCTTTATGAATAATAAACTTCCAAACTCAATATTTCCAACAATGATTTGGGATCGGGTTTTGACCCGAGGGTATAAATGGTTGACCGTGACTCGAAGAAAAGTTATGCTATGTTTCTTTGAAGTTTAATGTTTTTGTGTTCAAAGAAAACTTATGTTATGTCGATTTTGTCTTTGCAAGATCGAGATCGTAAGATCGGATCGGGATCTTAAGATCCTACCATAATGCATTTTTTAAGCATCCTTTGTAATATTATACAAATTTATAAATTATTATATACATAAACACAAAATTATAGAAATGTTGTCCTAAATTATGGTTATGAAATGTATCAGAAGATTATAACATGTTGTTTTTTCAATTTTACAAAACACAATTCATAAATTTGTAGTTTTTTAGTTTGCTAGTTTGAGAAAAGTAAGATCGGATCAGATTAGATCCTAAGATCCTATGGTCAGGATCGGGTTCCTATACGATCTTAAGCTTTCAAAGATCCTACATAAGATCCGGATTGTTTTTGCTTTGCAGTATCGTAAAATCGTAAGATCATAAGATCAGAATCGGGATCCTGACAACCATGCTCGATACATAATGCATTAACTATTTACACTTAGTACGCTTACGTACAATATATATATATATATATATATATATATATATATATATATATATATATATATATATATATATATATATATATTAAAAAAAATATACTATATCACTTACTAGCTCGAAAACTCAACAATAACTCGAGTCGAACTTTTATAAGGTTGAGCTCAACTCATTAAATATTTAACTTCATTTGATAGGCTTGAGCTTGAATACTCCATCCCAAATTTTAACTTTTCCCCAACCCGCTTAAAATTTTCCCCAAATTTAAATTGCCCTCCACCCAAATATTTCATTGACCCCCCATGTTTTTCAATACTCGTTCCCAATTAGTATCCACAAAATCTAGATCTGGTCTTCTTCTATCTCCTCAACACTCTCCTCACCAACGCCACCGCTCGCACCAACACCACACTCGCACCAAGACCACTGCTAAGGCCCGATCCAATGACATGTTTGGCGGTCCAGTCCGGCTCGGTATTCAGCTAACTATGTTTGGCGGTCCAGTCCGGCTCGGTATTCAGCTCACCGGTTTAGTTGATCCTAATTACTAGCGAGGAACACTCCAACTTTGCCCTGTTCTTGATTGGTACTTTGCTTTTACATGGTTATTGAGCTACGTGGTTCAAGCTCCTTGATTTTGATTTCACTAAAGCTATATGTAATATGTGCAGATATTAAATCGGGTTGATGATGCTGTCAATGAAGCTTTGAAACAATCTCAAGGTTCATATACCGCCTTGCTATCTTATAATGACAAGATTTTTTGAGAATACCTGATTGCACACTTCTGATGCATTCAAGCATCTTTATCTTGTGCATATCTTAGTCCTTAATTTATTAATACATCATCAGGTTGCAAAACAACTCGAAATGTCATTCATGACATGTTACCCAGCCCGTCATTTGTATGTGGTATTATCTTTTATTATTTTTGAAAGTGCATTCACATCTGAAATGGTTTTTTATCCTTGAATTCATCTTTTAGATGTTTTTAAGCACCCATTATGTGAGGAATGATTTAAAAACTAGATTGACCATAACCAAACTGGCCAAAAGCAAATGCTACATTGGAATCTTTAATTTTTTCTACTTTGAAAAAAATAATCTGAAATGTATATAGCTTTGGAAGGTTGAATAAAAGTTACAAATAAAAGATGCAGAATCGATTGTAAGAAAGCCTAAAATCGGAAATAGACCAAGATCTGATTATCAAAAAATATAGCTGTTTCTAATCAAGTAGTCGCGTTGGTCTATTTGATTTTTTCAGCTTATCTTTTCCATTTTTAATTGGGTGGTTGGGACAAAGTTACTTGTACATTTTTAAACCATTCCTAGAGTTTAATCTATACCTTATTTTTAATTGGGTGGTTGGGACAAAGTTACAAGATCTGATATGCGTTTTATTCCTATCGTGTTTGCACAGATAGTTGAACCAGTGGCGCATCAAGCGACTCAAAACCACCAAAGCAGATAGTTGAACCAGTGGCGCATCAAGCGACTCAAAACCACCAAAGCAGATAGTTGAATCAGTGACGAATCAAGCGACTCAAAACCACAAAAACAACAGTTATTTGAACTAGTGGCGCCTAACAAACTAGATGCACCTGACAAAAGACAAGGCAATAGTGTGTCTGTCAAATGTCAAGAAATAGATGCACCCGTCAACAATATATATAACCACATACTTTTTACAGAGGAAGATTTTCTAGCATCTAATCAAGAACTTTATTCCAGTATGCTCATCTAGTTCTGTTATGTTGTGAGCTTTGACATGTTCTAGTTCTGCTCTAATCCTGATGTGGTTATTGTTGATATGCAGCAGCCTACGTTTTCAAGGCTTTTATATCAAGGTGATGAGATTAGATCAATGGGAGAAAAACTTGTAAGTTTAACTGCAAATTTTATTATTATATTCATTGTTTTGGATTAAAAGTCTTCATGATGTTGTTTGAATTACTGCTGATCATGTTTGTGTTAATATTGCTTAGATGGATTTAGTTCTGCTCATGAACTTCAAAGAAGATGTGCAAAAGTAATTACTACTGCCAGTACAAAAGTTACTACTGCTAGTGAAAGTTGGTACTGCTCAGAGATTAAGACCGCTCGAAGTTTCTAGTTGCTTATGGAGAAGATTATAGATACTTAGGAAACTATTGTAAGCCGACTAGGACTCCTTGGTGTATAAAAGGATGTCCAATTTTATATTTGGTTCAGTTATATACATTCCAATTTTATTGTATTTGAATTTGTTTTGGTATATATTTGAATTGTTTTGATATATATTGATTTTTTTTAAATGTGACTAAAAGATGCATATAGCCACACTTATTAACACTTTGGTCACAGTTTGCTTAGTTCATTGTGTGACTAAATATTACAAAAGGCCACACTAACATAAAATTCATGTGGATATTGGATGATCAATAGTCACACAAAATACACATTTTTTCATTTTAAACAGCATATGGTCACATTTATTATGACTTTTGGCCACTTGATGCTTAATTGTATGTGACTAAATACCCAAAAGAAACATGATTTGTGTGACTAAATATTACAAAAAGCCACGCAAACATAAACTTCATGTGGCCATTGGATGATCAATAGTCACATAAAATACACATTTCTTCACTTTAAACAGCATATGGTCACACTTATTCACACTTTTGGCCACTGTTTGCTTAATGGTATGTGACTAAATACCCAAAACAAACATACTTTGTGTGACTAAATATTACAAAAGGTCACGCAAACATAAACTTCATGTGGCCATTGGATGATCAATAGTAACACAAAATACACATTTTTTTCACTTTAAACTGCATATGGTCACACTTATTCACACTTTTGGCCACTGTTTGCTTAATGGTATGTGACTAAATACCCAAAACAAACATGCTTTGTGTGACTAAATATTACAAAAGGCCACGCAAACATAAATTTCATGTGGCAATTGGATGATCAATAGTCACACAAAATACACATTTCTTCACTTTAAACAGCATATGGTCACACTTATTCACACTTTTGGCCACTTTGTGTTAAATTATATGTGACTAACTCCAAAAAAATAACACCCGTTGTGTGACTAAATCATCACAAACGTCACATCTATTGTATATTCATGTGGCCATTGGATTATCAATAGTCACACAAAATACACATTTACTTGAATATATCATCTCAAATGTCACATATATATTATATATTTATGTGGTCAAAGGACAAACAATAGTCACTCTCAAAAAATATTCGTGTGACTATAAGGTGTTTACGGTCACTGATAATGACTAATCCAACAAAACTTGTGCCTAATTTGTCAAACATATTCGGGGTTTTGGTCACTTTTTTCGATGAAAAAGGCCACGAACTCAACAATTTGACCATATGCCACCTACGGTGGCGGGACCTATGGTGACACACAACGAAAAAAACGTGTGTGACTATATGCATATCGTCACACATTTTTGGCGTGACCAATACAACTTTTTGTACCAGTGTAAAACATATGCTCCGGTTTCTAGATTAGAACCGATAAGAACACTTCTTGCATATGCTTGTGCAAATGATTTTTCGTTTGTCCGGACGAAAACATATTAGCTTAACAAGTGTACGATCTACACTTCTCTAACTTATATCCGAGCTTAATATGTTTTCTACTGGTATCTAGTAAATGACAATTATCTAAAATAATTGATGAAACTAAAATCAACAATACAATAAATATATGTCGTTTACTTAAATAATTGTTTTTATCGTTAAACAATCTACTCTTTCGAACGAGTCTGCAAATTTAGTAAAAAATTATGTAACAGAAAATAATAAAAAGTTATATTATCTTGTAAATAAGAGGGGTAAAGACATTGTGAAAGAAGTCAGAGTAGCATTAGCAATATCCAAACATTTTCTAATATAAAGTAGATGCACGTTCAGTAATTAGAAAGATGCGTATTTTAATAAATAAATCAACCCTAAAAAGGTACATCAACCGAAAACCAACTAAAATTCTGTGGTGACAGTGATGGCATCTGAGCACCTGCTTATCCAAACCGTTTTTATTTCTTTATGTTGCGCTTCATGTTAAAAGATCAAGATTCCAAGACGACCACTTTTTTATTTATTCTTGTTGTTTTTGATAAAAAAAATCTTTCATTTTTCTTAAATAATGGGAATTGTTAGAATAGTTATGATAGATACATGAACGAACTGATAATTTAATAGTACGAGGCATTTTGATCTGTGCAATGCACGCTTTTTGATAAATTATTGAACTTTTACTTATGGGAATTGATTGGCACACATTGATTTTTGATTAGGACACTCCAATTAACGCATCAGGCAGTTGTACTATATTGACAGCATGCTTTGATTACTTGTACCGTGAGTGTGCAAATAAAAAAGAGGAGTGTGCAAATCACCTCCCCTTACTTATGTTTAAAAATCAATATTTTCATTTGTTATTTGATGCGGATAAATTATTGAACTTTTGCTAAGTTATACAGCTCAATTTTTTTTTTTTTTTTTTTTTTTTTTTTTTTTTTTTTTTTTTGATTCAAGCGTCGGTTTGATGCTTTTGCAGTTTTGGAGCGACTGTTGAAGCGAAAATATGGTGCTTTGTTTGCCCAGCATGCAGTAAATGTATTTTACATGATTGTGTAGATTTAATCATCTCAAATTATAATTTGTTGCAAAGCTATGTCTAATATCTCATCATGTATCACTTCTCGCGATTATGTATATACGAGTTGCCAGGGGATCAATCAGCTACGCCTGCTTATAAGACTATAATAACTCAAATTTTTTGTTAAATGTTTGGCATTACATGTCAAAGGAGTATGTTTAATTCGGAGTAAGATACAAAATAACAAATGAAAGTATATGCTTATTAAGTACTTCACAGGTTCTGTTTGTAGTATTTTTGGCTGAGCTATAAAATAGAAAAATAGTGAAAGTATGTTGATATTTGGAAATTATAACCATCGGATTAATACATCGAGATTGTTTAAGAGTCTTCACTTTTTACGTACTTACAATTCATGTCTTTCTTAGTTGAAAACAAAATTTTCAGATTTTTATGTTTCTTAACATGTAATAATGTTTGTACTGTAGTTGTATTATTTTGACACAACTGTCTTATAACAGGGTAGCAGTGAAAGAAAAAAGATGTCGAAACGTTTGACTAATATTGAAGCAATGTCATAGTTTGATGAGTGTGTTTCCATATCAGCATTTGATAGTTCTGATTTCTCAGCAGCTGAAGATCCTTTGTGAACTCAGTCACTACTCCCTAAGGGGTGCTACTTCATCTGGTCCAAACCATAATTATTTTAAAGTTGAGGTTGCTTACTTTATAAGTCATAACGATCTTGACAAAAGATACGCTTCACCTGAACTAACGCTATGTCGATGTGGGAGTCGCTTGGCTCAAGCACAAAAGTGATGGGGCGCCTTGGTAAATAATATTCAGACCAATTGACACCCGACTAGAGGTACATATCCATCTATATTGTATTTATGTATAGGTGAAAAAATAAGGGCAAATTCCTTCAAAAAGCATCATACTTGCCACAAATGTTACTTCCGTGTACTGAACAATTTTTTTTCCTTATATGAGTACTGAACTTTCATTTTTTGAACTTTTTGAGGTACTTTGTGACGTTTTTGCCCTCAAATTATTAAAAATCTAGTGGCAAAAATGTTACAAAGTACCTCAAAAAGTCTAAAACATGAAAGTTCAGTAGCCATATAAGGAAAAAAAAATTGTTCAATACACGGAAGTAATATTTGTGTCAAGTATACTACATTAATAAGTTATTTGGCCAAAAAATAAGTGGGTCGTGGCAATTAATGTAAAACGGGTTAAAACGAGTAACTATTTTTCTTGTGATTGGATGTATGTATTATTATTCTCTATTTCTCGCTTATTAATCCGTAAACATATATTGTATGTCGAAGATGGTGATTGATGATTAATTCTCAGTTGAACACTTGAATCCACTACAAAAGGGATAAGATAATAGTTGTGAATTGATGGGCAATAGCGGTGTACAAGGAAATAAGGAGCTTGAGTGATAGAAGCTGATACAATTAAGACCTGGAGAAGTTAATATTCGAGCGATATGTTATTTTGAGTGCAAGTATAGCGTGTTAAGTGATATGATTGTCACCTATGGATATTAGGTTGGTGAAAAGCTATTTTTTTACTTGGTTAATATAGTTAATGACCCTGCTGCTGATATAGGGTTACTGATGTATTTTTTTATTTGGTTAAATATAGTTAATGACCCTATTGATATTGATAATGCTGATACGGGGGTTGCTGATGTATTCTTTTACTTGATAGATATTGGGTTGCTGATATAGTTGTCACTAATGTATCTATAAGGTTGTTGATATAAGTCACTTTTTAAATTGATATAAAGTCACTACAGTTTATGTTATAAGTTTTTCGTTTTCTTCTCCACAATACATGATCATAAACACGTCTCACATCGTTAGCATTTCTATTAAAGCATCTTAAAATGATTGTCCTTTTAACATATTGTAGGGAATTATATGATTTATCTACTAATTCTTTCCCTAAGAGACTATTATAACGCTGTGTTTAATCTCATAAACTAAATATTATTGCTAACCTGAAGTTTTTCTGGTATAAATGGAGTTAAATAAATAATCAGTGTTGTTTCTGTTACTTTATGCTAAACATCAAAAATTCAAAACTCAAAAGTAGCAATTCTTTTTTGTTTAGTTTATGTTTTTATGCTATAATGGTCTGATAGGGGATTTGGTCTCTATTGATGTTATTTTTAGCGTTGTAGTCAAGCATGACCGTTTTTGCAGATTAGTGAGACGTTTGTGATCACATTCTCAGACGTATGGAAAGCGGTGTGCTTGGTACATTTTAAGTAATAGAAATGGGAATGATAATGGGAATGCTAAGAATATAATAAGCATTTCCATTATAATTGAGTGTGCTTGGTTTATTAGTCCAAAACGTAGTATTTTGAAATTATTTTAACCACCTTGATCAATATTGTTCATTTCATTTATGTCAATCTCAAGAGCATCTTCTAATTAATATACAACGAGGCGTGGGAAAACCGTGCATTGCACGAATTGTATCTTGATGTTCATTGCTCAATTTTATAATAATTTGTTGACTTGTTAATGTGATGGTGAGTCTAAAATATATAACAATGCATAGCTTTTATATTTATAAGCAATGTACTTTGATCAAATATCACGATTCGATAACATTGTAATTGATGTGACATCTCACGTAAAGGGCATTCGAGTATTTAAGTTATTTTCTTCACATTAAAAGAGTATACGTGAAGAGACTTTTTTCAAATATGTTACATTTATTGAGAAACAAAAGTGTATGTCTTTTCAAGTAATTGTACATAAAGTGACATGCATACATGACCCTGTATATGTAACATATGTTGTATATTTGAGTCGTAAAGTTCACTAATTATGAATATATAGTGCATGCCGACTAATGATTAAAATATTGTAACTATCTATTAGATTATTGAAAGTGATTGATGGCTATTTAGTTTAATGTTGTGTATTTGTGTATTAGACAAACGAAATAGACATGGACATACAGAATTAATTCTAAAAGCCCGATCCAATTTGATAACTTCTAATCTATTATGACACTTTGTTATCAAATAAAATACTTGTGGGTTTAACCCTTTATGACATTAGGGTAAAGTTATAATGTCACACACCCCTAATCATATAGCCTCCACATCCCTCTCATTTCTTCTCTCCCAACTGAAAACGGAGACACATCGAGACCACCATTTACTTTTAGCGACATAAACAAAGCAATACCACCACACTGTTATAACCGTTCTTTTGCTCCGATCCTCATCATACCTTTTCCTTGATCTCTTTTTTTTTCTTTCTTTTTCTACTATGTTGAAACCATGCACATTCATCGCCTACCAACATCCATTTCGTATGTGGCTTGATTGATTTACTGATCCTTCAAGGTAGTGTCCAGATGGGTTTATGGGTTACTGGCCATGAGTGTGGACACCAAGATTTTAGCGACTACCCATGGCTAATGACACTATCAGTTACTTTCTGCATACTGGTATGATTGCTCCATATTTCTCTTGGAAATATAGTCACCGTCGTCACCATTCTAACATTGGTTCATTCGAGCATGATGATACATAGGGCGGTGGTGAAGATTGGTTCAAAAAGAAAGAAAAAAAATTATGTGGTGAAGATGGTGATAATTGTCTATTTATAATCTTCAAAGAGGCAATTTAAAAGATTCACATTTAAAGACTTTTTTGATTCAATTAGATGGTATTTATTTGTTACACTTCGTATTCATCTTCCCTTCTCTTTTTGGTTGTAACTACACTAATTGCAGGCCCTGAGAAGAGTTGTGCAATAATTGCATTGAAGTGAACCATGATTGTATTTGATATGTGATTTGATTATATGATAACATTTTATTTCGGTATATATTTTAGAGCTTAAGCATGTTGTGTGGGAAACTAGAAGGGGGGGGGGGGGGGGGGGGGGTTTGAATAGTTTACCGACTTTTGGTTTAATTATAAAAGTTTACTTTGTGAAAAACTTTGATTCGTATGTAGATGAAATCAACCAACACCAATATGAACACAACCTTAAGCTACTACTAACAAGTAATAGAAATGTGTAAAGAGATAGAGATGGAAAGATCAAACCATAACAAGTGATTTATAGTGGTTCGGTTACGAAGCTCTTCTTCGCCCTACTCCACTCCTCTAGTACCCAACTCGAGAGTTACAAGCACTATGTTAACAACCTCCCTTCAGGCACATAAAACCGTACAACGTCGCTTACGTTATTTTCTGACATTAAGCTAGATGTCGAGTACTACTTTTAGATAGTACCAATCTACCACGATCCAAACTAATCACACGATCTACACAATCCTAACCTTTCATACGATCAACACGATCCTAACCTTTCACACAATCCTCACACAATCTACAAACTCTTCAATCTACCTTGATCCACTTGATCAACACACAAACACACTAGCTACAAGAGATCCCCAAGATCTCAACACGATCACAATGATCCATACAAGATAGTAACTACAAGATTACAACACTTGATGTATGTCAAGATACAATCAAGCTAACAATTGGTAATGCAAGTGCACTACTCAAAGACTCTAACACTTTGTGTCTTCTTGACACCTTGTGTTCTTCTCTTGACTAGTATAGGAATGTAGGTGATCTTTGGTTGGATGAAAGAATCACTCTTTAAATAAAAGAAAAATAACTAATGATCTAAGAAGTGTAGAGAGAAAAGGAGGACGGAAACCAGAAAGTTATGTGTGAAAAAGGATGGCAAAAATCTGAGAAGTGAGGTGGTATTTTGTTAGAAATAGAAGTGACGATCATTTATTAAGTCATTTAGTCTTGTAATAATGTTGTAATAGTTTAGTATTTTAGTTAAGGGTAAACGGGCTTGGTTTAATCTAATATTTTATTAGTTTAGGTATTGTCTATTACATAAGCCCAAGCCCGGCCCATCTTCTTATCTTACCTATAAATACCCCCAAATGCTCCCATTTGGAGGGGTTGCTTCTAGGGTGCTTCTATGTATGTTTCTCTCTCTTAATCTAATACATCTTCCTTTCTCTCTATAGAAGTTACCATCTCTCTCTCTCTCTACTTATCTCTTCTTAATCTTTATTTAACTTATGTTAGATATAGTATTCAAGGGTCATACAAGTGGTATCAATCGCCTAGGGATAATTTTAGGTTGTTTTAGATTGTTTTTTGGGTGAAAAATCGGATTTTTAAGGATTTGGGTAATGTTCATCGGCGTTTTATCGAGTTACAGTTTTTATCGAGTTAGGATTTGCTAAATTTCTATCGAGTTATGCAATTTTCTATCGAGTTATGCAATTTTTTATCGAGTTAGGGTGGTTTTATCGAGTTAGGGTGGTTTTATCAAGTTAGGTTTTATCAAGTTAGGTTTTATCAAGTTAGGGTTTTATCAAGTTTGCTTATCGAGTTACATTATTTTTGCCGAGTTAGGCTGGTTCAACCTTATCGTTTATCGAGTAAGGATTTCACTTGGGCTTTCCTAAACGAAACTCTGCCGAATTTTCTTTAGGTTATCGTGTTAGCCAACCTATCGAGTAACATAAACTATATCGAGTTAGTATCTTTACCGAGTAAGCAACAACCTTATCGAGTTAGAAACTTTTGTATCGAGTAAGGACTTATTGTGTAAGGTTTATCGAGTAAGCTTATTCCGAGATTGAATTTTTCATCTTCACCAAAACCATCTAATCTATAACGACAACCTTTGTTATCTTTCAAAGATCCATCATCTACACAAGTTTTACCTATCTTTCATTATCTCATCTTTCAAATTAAATTTTTCAAAATTCCGGGAGAGAAAATTTTTCAAATTAAATTTTGGAGGGAAACGTAGATCTCACTCGAAAACGTTCAAAATGCCTTTTCTCAAAAATTTCTTTCCATCAATGGACATGGAACCTCTTGTTCAATTCTTTGCTCCATATCCTAAGACTGACATGACGATTACTGAGACTGAGCAAATATGGAATGAGACTGAGAAGCCTTCATATGACTCCGACACACCAAAAGAGAAGTTGACGATGCAAGAAACACAAGCTGAGACTGTTGAACCTAGTTACGATCTCTTTGCACCAACTGATATGGAACTTCCAGAACCAACCTTTTCCCCATATTCTAAGAATGTGAAGCAGAAACAGTTGGAAGAGCAACTTGCCTACAAGGCTAGGTTTGATGAAGCAACGTTGAGACAAAAACAGCAAGCACTTGAGGTTCTAGCAGAAATGTTTCCAACTGACTTTACTCGGAATCAAGGTACACTGGCAAATGAACATGTTATTGGGAATCAACATAGATATGCTACGAGTACACAGATGGGGATTCAGATAAGGGAATATGTTGGAGATCCAATGGATCGGTTTGTGAGTCAGAATGTGGTCAATCAAAATAGGAATGATTGTTGTTTCATGACTTCGATTGTAACACCCCCAAAATTTGGTACAGCGGAAGACTCAACAAGCTTTCGGGGTGTTACGGGGATTGGTATCCAACACAAGACATAAAAGAATGAGATAAAGTAAACATGAGAAAAACACAACCAAAACGGGGTTTTAAAGTTTACATTTATCCCAAATTCATTCAAAGTCAGGCCCAAAAGTAATAAACATAGGTCCACAATTAAATATCAGAGTTTTAGAAAATAGATCCATAAACCAGGTGCCATAGCCAAGCCTTCCAATCCAAGCATCCAAATCATCACTTAATTACCTGAGAAAACGTGCTAAAAGTCAGCTTTCGCTGGTGAGATCATAGGTTTAAATTCATAATTCAATCTAGTGGACATATACGCAAAACGCTTGCTAGCTAGACTAGGGATACACTCAAAACCTGCGGATACCCTCCGCTCCATCATAAATACACGGATACCCTCCGTAATAAACCTGCGGATACCTTCCGCCGCATCATAGATACACGGATACCCTCCGTAATATCATAAATACTCGGATAACCTCCGAAGTATCATAATCCTATAGGTGCACACTATGGTATCTAAATAAGCCAACCATAACTAGTTCACACGCGACTATGTGACTAAAGTTGATAATAGTCCACATAAAATAATTTGCACGTTTCTCACCCCATATATTGAAAACAAAGTTCAAGAGTAAAAAGTGGGGCTATGACTCACCTCAAGTCCAGAAATCAGCAAGAAGAAATCGGTAGAAGTAAGATGTATAGTAACTCAAATAACGGCAACTACGGACTCGGCACTTCCTAACAATATCAACTCGTTCAGAAATCATTTCCTCAAAAATCAAATATTCCCAATCCCGAACATATTCCTTTTTACTTTCCAAAAATCCATTTCTCGTATTATTCTCATATTAGTATGGAGTTTGACGTTTGGTATCCATGCGGGTGGAGGGTCGACACAACACAAAACAAGAAGTCACAACAAAAAGAATAATAAAACAATCTATAGGTCTAATATTAGCCCACTATATTATTTTAATAAATCATCGAAGGTTAACAAATCCGTCGATTTAGAAATCCCCCATATTTATTTACTTAATATACCACTCCAAGATTATACCCAAAACCTAAGTCATATTGCACGTATAGTACTATATGGTATATATCGAAGTTTAATAAATTTCCTAATTATGCCGTTAAGCTTACCAAATTCGTCAATTTGGCAACTTCACGAGATATTTAGTAATTCATCATTCTTGTACACATACCACAACCTATGGGCGTCATAGGATACGATGCCCATTAATATACTCAATTTATATAACTAAATAGCTCTTATTTAACCCGTCGATTAAATAAGTTACGTAGTTATCGAAAGTGAATGTATTAATCGCCACATATCCGTGACAACACGAACGTCACAAAATAATAATATCTCCCACTTGGACTCAAGTGACCACGACTCCGTATAACTCGATAGTTTTCCTCGTTTATTTAAAAGAAGTTATTTTATGTAATATTTATTCAACGTTAAAGATTTCGTCGTTATTTATAGTCGTTTAATTATAATAATGCTCCCGACATTTATTACACTACTTTCATAGTATAATATTTATCGTCCCGTTATTATTATAATATTACTCGTGATCATTTTATTTTTAATATACGCATTTATATATTTATATATACGTTTTTCACGTCTATATACTTATATAAACGTTTATATTACCAATAATATTATTACGAGTTTTATTATTAGCGTTTGATTATAAATATTTATCGAGTCATATGAGATGGTCACATGTCCGAGTCATCACTCTCGGCTCATTTTCCAAGTCCAAAATAAAGTAACCAAGTCAAAGTCAAGCATTCCAACTCCGTCCATTCAATACCCATACACGTGCTACAACAATAGGGTCCGACTACGGCACCCGACTAACCTATCTCCGTCATCTAATTTGACCGTCTCACAATCGGTCCCCATATCATATCGCCAACACAATCTCCACAATACCAAAATTTATATACCACAACAACTACATATGGTAACTAAACGTACCCAAATCTCAATGATAACAAAAATAACAAGGTTAGCAACAAGATCAACAAGTATCCATGTTAAGGAGATGACCAAACCACTTGGTCTCGGGTCACCCCCTAGTCGGCTACAACAAAGCCGAGAGACAACCCCAAGACCCGGGTGGTCTTGGCTTGGCTCTAACGAGCTACAACAACCAAACGGACCCCTTGGGTCTTTGGTGTCACAACAACAACGACAACATGAAACGAGGGACCCCTTTGGGTCTCGGCATGATTAAACGAGCCACAAAACGCGACCCCGAGACCTCAAGGGTCTCGGTTATGCTCAATCCGAGAATCAAACCCACCAAGTATCATCAAACAATCAAATCCTTCCACAAATTCAAACCCAAATCGACCTAACCCGGATACCAAACAAGTTTTTATCATCAAAATTCTTTTTCCCACTATTATCTTACAAAACCCATCCAAGAAAAACCATATACCTACGGCTTGGGTATCAAATCGAGACACAGAGTTGAAACTCGTGGTCACTCACCTTCAAATCGGATTCAAAACGAGTTTCTCCAAAAACCCAACAAGATCTAATAAAAATGGTGGTGTTTAGGTGGCGGTGATGATGCGTACGTGGTGTTAGAGTGAGTTTTAGGGCGCGTGCTTTATGTCAAAAGATAGATCGGAACGAGATGGTTAAGATGGTGGTGTTATTTTGTGAGTGGGAGTGGCGGTGGTGGCTGTGGTGATGATTTAAGGTGGCGGTGGTTGTGTAGTTTCAATAGAGAGAGAGAGAGAGAGATGAATATTTTTTGGTGAGGGTGAGTTGTGTTGTGTTTCCAGGTTTTATCACAAGGACGATTTTGTATATTACTCTTTAAAAAAAATAAGGATAGTAATAATAATAATAATAATAACAATAATAATAATAATAATAACAATAATAATAATATGGGGTAAAGTGGCTAGGTGTAAATTACACGGACCAAAACCCATAACTTTTTAAAAATATCTCGACATACTCAAACCGAGCTCGTTCCAACTTATTTAATATCTCACGAGACGTTCAAAATAAATAAACATATAGTCGGACCGTAATTCAAAACATGAAATTTTAGTTAGGTTATCTAGTGCCGGAGTCAACGTAGTGCCAAATAAAATCTCGAAATAAATTCTCATCACATCGATAACTCAAATTCGATTCCATAAAAATTTTAAATATAATCAACCACAATATAGGTTTTACAAGTTCGTTACGAGTAAAATTTTAAACATAAATTTATAAACGAACTTTTAACATAATGCGGGTTTTCAAAATGGCTCCCTAATTTGCCAGTTGTCACATCGATTCAGAAACCTACATCAGCAATTCACAACAGTGTTATTGGTAGAAATCTCAACAAGGTTGAAAAGATCCAGTACTTGTTGATGATAACCAATAAAGAAAAATCAGGAATACCGTTGACTGCTGAGGAAAATGAGTTTAGAGCTACAACAAGAATTAATGACAATTCAGTAGATCTTAATGAAACCTACAACTTTATGGCAAATCAGCAGGCAACAACATCAAGCAGTGATTCTGATCTTCCTCCTACTTATGATTCAGATCCATTCCATGAGGTACCAAATTATGGTAATGATGCTAATCCATTTGCTCATGAGAAGCGACATTATGTGCCACTTGAACATAATTATGATACATATGTGGGGGAACAAGTTAATAGCAATGTTAACTATGAAACTCCAGATATGGATCCTAATGGAGTTCAAATTGCACAAAATGGTGCTAATGATGAGGAAACCCGTGCTTTCTTTGAATCATTATTGAATAATTGTAGCATTGAAATTGAGAAAGTGAAAAAGGTCAATCGCGATGTTAAGGCCGCGAATGAGAAATTAACCACTAAGCTTGAGAGATACAAGGAAAATTCAAAAAGTTTTCAAATTCATAAAGAACGCGAGTCAGAACTTGAAATTGGTTATAAGAAGTTACTTGTTAAAGATAGGGAATGGAAAAACAAATTTGATACTCTTGAAATTAGTTCAACAAAAACCATTAACTCTTTAAAACAAGAAATTTCTGACTTAACAAACCAACTTTCAAAACAAAAATTAGCTTATACCAATCTTGAAAAAGAACAGGATGAGTTGAAAAAGGTGATGAGGCAAAAAATGATTCGTTTTTAGGGGGTCATTTAAGTCCGAAATTGAATTTATTTGATCAAATATTGCCCTAAATCGTTCCTTTTGTGATTTTAGGTACTTTTGGAGTGAATTCTGGAAAAGGAAGCATTTTGAACGTTTTTGGAGCATAAAAGTGAAGAAAACGACAAAGTTTTAATTTTCCTTGCTGGGAACAGTACCTGACGGCGTCACAAGTTTCTTAATGATGGCGTTAAGAGGAAAAACAAGAGGTGAAGAGTATGGAGTCCATGACGGTCCAGAACACTTTTGCACTAGGGCGTGACGGCGTCACCAAGGCCGTCATGACCCCTTAACATGTGACGGCCCAGAGGAGAAATGCTCTTGACGGCGTCAGATCTGGATCTAGGCAATCCGATTTTATTATGGACGGCGGGTTGACGGCGTCAGAATTTTCTTCTTGACGCCGTCACCTTAGGAAATCTATATATAGTCTTTGTAATTTTCATTCAAAAAGAGAGGACAATATTAGGGACGACTTGAATAAACCCTAGCTTGACTTTTACAGTATTTTCAAGGGTTTTCACCCCTTGAATCCTTTCATGTTCAATTAAGATAAGTATCCTTTCAATTCATTCAATATGTCTATGTGTTGTTTGAATATATCTTACGCTTGTTTTGATTTTAACATGCTAGGCTAGATCTCTTGTGTGTTTGCTTAGATGTAATGAAACCTAGATGTTGATTATGGGTTGATTGCTTGTTTATAGTTGTTATGGATGAATGATTTCAATGTTAGGCTTAAGAAAACTGGCAGACTTCCATTGTGTGACATGCTTGAACGTCTTAAGAAACATGAACCAGTGCGTACTAGGTTTTTATGGTTGTATTTAATGCATGAGCGAATTCTAGTGATCCCATGTTAGGAGCTTCTTGCAGGCTCGACATAGGAGTGAAGTAGGAGCTTATAGAGATGGGAAGTACGTACGCCACCCCACGATTGGTATTAAGGAATATAACCCGTCATCCACGCAACTGTAACAAACTATCAACCTGTAAAAGATATCTAGGGAGTAATGAAATCTAAGTAAACACAACTTTCCCATTTATTGTTCACACCACATTAGTAATTAGTTTTATTTACATTTTTGTTATTTTATTTTGATTGCATCTTAGTTATTGGGTTAGTTGACTAGTAACTAATTCCGCCCACTCCTCCAAAATCCGAGATTTTTACTTGCTTTCATAAAAATATGAAAATACAAAAAGAATCATCTCTCACCTCTAGACCTAGTTTTTAGGCTTTCTAATCCTAGCGACACTATTCCTGAGTTGAACGATCAATCCCCCGGTACTTGTCACTATACTATACTACAACGATCAGGTACACTGCCTGGTGGGGGTTTGTAAACTTCTCGAGATCCCTCGAGAGGTAAAGCCTGGTGCAATTCCCACGCAACAAGTTTTTGGCGCCGCTGCCGGGGAATAGTTATTGTCTAGGTTAGAATTTCTTTTTATTAGGTCTACTTGCTAGATTCCTTTCTAGCAAGATTTTATTTTTATTTTTTTAGTTTTTCTTTAGTCTATCTTATTTCTTCGTGTCTTTGTTCGTAATCTCCACCATTCACCATCATGGCAAATGACGAATTCTCTAACCTTAGAGTCACTAGGAGTCGTAGTTTCGCTAGAGACCTTGTTTTGCCCTATGCAGAACCTGATAGGGAAATGCGTAGGCTGAGACGATCTCTCTCAACACCTGAACCATCCAGTATAGCCATCGATTTTGATGCGCCCCTTTCTGAAGAAAATTCAGAAAATTACCTTACATACCCCTAGCTCCCAATCCAACAACGATATGAGTACCCCCGCAACTCCCATTCCTAAGCGCCTTAAGGACTACTCCTCCCCAAATCCTCGTGGCTTCTCAAACGCCATTGTCTTCCCAAACGAACACACAAATGAGGTCTTGCATGCGACCGATGTTTGGCTTGTCCAAAGTGTGTGCAAGTTTTGTGGACTTGATGATGATGATCCGATTCAACACATCAAGGACTTCTTGAAAATAGTAGACACCCTCCATACGGATGGGGCTACTAGAAACACGTCCCGATTACGGTTCTTCCCTTTCACTCTTTATGAAAAAGCCAAAGAATGGTATGATAGACTTCCCTCTGAGTCTATTTTCACATGGGAGCAACTCATATCCATGTTTTATGAGAAGTTTTTTCCAGCAGGAAAAACCTCAATATTTAGGGATAGGATCCTCTGCTTTCAAAAAGGGAAGGACGAACCCTTCCATAAATCGTGGATTAGATTCAAGGATTTAATAAGACAAGTTCCCCATCCTGGCATCGAACTCTGGCTTCTGGTCCAAATCTTCTACGACAATGTCTCCTCAAATGACCGGAACGGAATCAACAATTCTAGAAAAGGGAGATTAGCCAATCTTAGTGCCGAGGAAGGATGAAATAGGATTGAGGAATATGCTCAAGACCAGGATGACGCTTGGGATGAACCTGAGTCGACTGCTAGCATATCTAAAATCACATCAACACCTTCAGATCGGCTAAGAAAAATTCACAAAAGAATGGAATACCCAGCTGGGTCGCAATTAACTAAACAACTTTCAAATCCTTACTTAATCTGCGACTACTGTGGGGGCCCGAACGATTACACCCTTTGGGGAAATCTGGTGAAGAGAAAAGAAGGAGAGGAAGGCCCTGAATATTAAATCAGGAGCACTTTTGAAGATGACCTTGCTCACTTCACTCAAGAAAAAGGCTTACAATTAAAAGGTCTTGATGAGCTCGTCGATAAGCAACAGAATGACATCGAAGAATGGTTCAACAAGCTTAACTCCACCCTTGATAACCAAGACAGGCCATCAGTAAGCCAAAAAGACCCCATGCTTGCGATAACCACTCGAGCTGGAACAACAACCAAGGACCCCCCTTATCCAAGCTCACATCCTATCACCCTCGATCCAAGCAAGCCTCGCGAAGAGGAGGGTGATGTGAGCAGCGAGGCTCCCGAACAACCTCCCTTGGCGACCCCATCCCCATCGACTCCACCTAACCAACCTGTGAGAATCCCATTCCCATCCCGACTAAAAAACCAGAAAACTGAGAACAATAATAAAAGATTCTTGTCATATCTAAAAGACTCAGTGATCACCATACCTCTCCTGGATGCTTGCTATCACATGCCAAAGTATAGCACATACTTTAAAAAATTACTCGCCAACCGAAAGAAACTCGAGGGTCTTGTGACTCTGGGGGAAGAATGTTCGGTGGTGACCCATCGAGGGCTACCAAAAAAGGTAGACGATCCAGGCAGCTTCACCTTGCCCTGTTCCATAGGATCTCTATCAATAAAGAATGCTCTTACCGATTTAGGGGCGAGCATCAACCTCATGCCTCACCCCATGTTCCTTAAACTGGGATACTCCGGATTAAAGCCTACACGTATGAACATCCAACTAGCCGATAGATCAGTCAAATACCCCGTAGGGATATGCGAGAATGTGCTAGTCAAAGTTGGAAAATTCAAATTCCTGGTAGACTTTGTAAGCTTGGAGATGGAGGAGGATGACTTGGTGCCCATCATCTTAGGGAGACCATTTCTTGCTACCGCTCGTGCAGTCATTGATGTTCATGACGGCAAGTTAACCTTACGAGTAGGAACCGATAGCTTAACCTTCGACATTAAAGATACTATGAATCTCTCTCTCGAAGCAGCTAACCGGCTCTATTTCA
Organism: Artemisia argyi; assembly: GCA_030686995.1. Lineage (NCBI taxonomy): Eukaryota > Viridiplantae > Streptophyta > Magnoliopsida > Asterales > Asteraceae > Artemisia > Artemisia argyi. The sequence continues at coordinate 58,523,408 of CM060680.1, read as the reverse complement.
TCGGAGAGGTCGATGAACTCACGGATGTTATTGATAATTGTGTTGATGAACAGATCGAAGAAGGCTGGTTACGAGGTGAGAATTTTCTCCCCTTGTTGGATGAAGAAAAGATGGAGGATGTTGGAGCAGTCTCTTTCTACCCTAGACAGGAGACCACTGAACAGCTCGAACTCTGAAAACCCGAAAGCAAGCTTAAACCCTCTATTATCGAACCTCCTAAGCTAGATCTTAAGGAACTGCCTAACCACCTAGAGTATGCATTCCTTCAGGGAGAGGATCAACTGCTGGTAATCATAAACTCTTCCCTCGAACATGAACAAAAAGGTAAGCTCTTAGAAGTCCTCAAGAAATGTAAGGGAGTGCTTGCATGGAGTGTAGCCGACATTAAGGGGATTGACTCAGCTTTTTGCACGCATAAGATTCTTATGGAAGAAAACTATAAACCTACCGTGCAACCCCAGAGGCGGGTGAACCCCAACATTAAGGAAGTAGTGAAGAAAGAAGTAATCAAACTTCTGGATGCAGGACTAATTTACCCAATCTCGGATAGCCCGTGGGTTAGTCCTGTACAGGTGGTACCAAAGAAAGGGGGAATGACTGTGGTAAAGAACGACAAGGGTGAGATGGTACCCCAGAGAACGGTCACTGGCTGGCGGGTATGCATCGATTATAGAAAGCTCAATGATGCCACAAGGAAGGATCACTTTCCCTTGCCATTCATTGACCAAATGTTGGAAAGATTATTTGGGCACGAGTATTACTGTTTCTTAGATGGGTTCTCGAGATATTTCCAAATCCCCATAGCACCTGAGGACCAAGAGAAAACCACGTTTACTTGCCCTTATGGAACGTTCGCCTATAAAAGAATGCCTTTTGGGCTGTGTAACGCCCCTGCCACTTTTCAGCGATGCATGACCGCGATCTTTCATGAACTGATGGAAGACAGTATGGAAGTTTTCATGGATGACTTTTCAGTCTTCGGGAACTCTTTCGAGCGCTGTCTTGCTAATCAAGAAAAAATGCTCAAACGTTGTGAGGAAACCAACTTGGTGTTAAATTGGGAAAAATGTTATTTCATGGTAAAAGAAGGGATTGTGTTAGGAAATAAGGTCTCGGGGAACGGGATTGAGGTGGACCAAGCTAAAGTAGAAGCTATATCTAAATTACCTTATCCCACAACTGTTAAAGCAATACGCAGTTTCTTGGGCCACGCCGGGTTCTACCGGAGATTCATCAAAGATTTTTCTAAAATAGCTCGGCCAATGACTCAATTGCTGATGAAGGATGCCCCTTTCGATTTCTCTCAAGAATGCAAGGATGCATTCGATCTCCAGAAAAAGGAGCTCACGCAAGCTCCAATCATGGTTACACCCAACTGGGAGTTACCTTTCGAAATCATGTGCGATGCTAGTGATTATGCTGTCGGAGCAGTATTAGGCCAAAGGCGCGACAAGCTATTCCAACCTATTTACTACGCTAGCAAAACCATGAATCCTGCTCAAGAGAATTACTCTACCACTGGAAAAGAATTATTAGCCGTAGTTTTCGCATTCGACAAATTCCGTCAATATCTTGTCCTTTCAAAGATAGTCATTTTCACCGATCACTCGGCTCTCCGATATCTTTTTGCTAAGCAAGATGCTAAACACCACTAATTTGGTGGATCTTGTTGTTACAAGAATTTGACGTTGAAATCCGTGATAAAAGGGGGGCAAAGAATTTGGCTGTTGATCACCTATCTCGCCTTGAAAATCCCCTTGATGAGCTCAATAGAAGCGAGATTCGGGATTCATTTCCTGATGAACAACTCATGTCAATGACAGATTCTGAGCCTTGGTACGTGATGCGTAGGGATTGCACCAGGCTTTACCACTCGAGGGATCTCGAGAAGCTTACAACCCCCACCAGGCAGTGTACCTGATCGATGTAGTATAGTATAATGACAATTACCGGGGGATTGATCGTTCAGCTAGGAATAGTGTCGCTAGGATTAGAAAACCTAAAGACTAGGTCTAGAGATGAGGGATGATTCCTTTTGTATTTTTTTAGTTTTTATAAAAGCAAATAAAAATCTCGGGTTTTGAAGGAGTTGGGCGGAATTAGTTGCTAGTCAACTAACCCAATGCTAAGATGCAATCAAAATAAAATACTAAAAATGAAAATAAAACTAATTATACTAGAGGTGTGAGCAATATGTGGGAGAATTGTGTTTACTTAGATTTCACTACTCCCTAGATATCTTTTATAGGTTAATTACTTGTTATAGTTGCGTGGATGACGGATTGTATTCCTTAATACCATTCATGGGGTGGCGTACTTACTTCCCCAATCCTATGAGCGCCTACTTCACTCCTAACATGGGATCACTAGAATTTACACATGCATTAAATATAACCAATAAAACCTAGTACACATCGGTTCATGTTTCCTAAGACGTTCAAGCATGTTACACAATGGAGATCTGCCAGTTTTCTTAAGCCTAACATTGAAATCATTCATCCATTACAACCATAAACAAGTAATCAACGTATAATTAACATCTAGGTTTCATTATATCTAAGCAAACACAAGATAGATCTAGCCTAGCATGTTGAAATCAAGACAAGCATAAGATATATTCAAACAACACATAGACATATTGAATGAATTAAGAGAAGACTTATCTTAATTGAACATGAAAGGATTCAAGGGGTGAAACCCTTGAAAATACTGTAAAATAAGACCTAGGGTTTACAAAGTTCGGCCCTAGTTTTCTCCACACAAGTTCCTCTTTTATGAATGAAAAATAGAAAACTATATATAGATTCTGATAGGTGACGGAGTCAAGAACAAAATTCTGACGCCGTCATCTCGCCGCCAAATAGTTTCTCGGACTGCCTAGATCTGGGTCTGACGCCGTCATGTATACTCCTTATGCAGGCCGTCACCAAAAATAGTCTTGACGCCCTTGTTGTGACGCCTTCAGGTTTTCACTGGGTCGTCATGGATTTTACTCTTGACTCCGTCATGATTTTCTTCTTGACGCCGTCAGGTACTGTTCTTAGCATGGAAAATTAAGTCTTTGCCGTTTTCTTCACTTTTATGCTCCAAAAACGTCCGAATTGCTTCCTTTTCCAGAATTCACTCCCAAAGTACCTAAAATCATAAAAGGAACGATTTAGGGCAATATTTGATCAAATAAACTCAATTCCGGGCTTAAATGACCCCCTAAAAGTGGTTCATTTTTCGCCTCATCATATACCCTTACACTTGAGATTTGCTTGTCCTCAAGCAAATGAGCTTTTATTCTAGTCAAAATACAAGTTAGGGGTCATTTAACACTAATATAAAAGTAATTACAACAAATAATCGTTCCACTAAAGACCAAAGACAAGCACGGAGGTCATACACTAGCACCTCACAAATAGTGTTTAGATACTCACATCTCTCGGGTGTAATAAAGTAATATCACATTATGGAAATGGAAAACATCTCTCACTACCTGTCATAGCAAAATAGATTACCATAGGCTTGGGAAAGGATCAAACCTCCACCACATGGCGTAAGCAGCTAGGATAAACTATCAAAGAGGTCTTTCAAAGGGTTGTAACGTTAGGTGTAGGGATATGGAATACACGGTTTTGTTGGATATAGGCAGTTTTTACTGGTGGCGAGTTAACAATCTTGGTTAATTACATGTACAATATGGCGTTGCTAAGCCAAGACTAGACTCGACTTAAGCTAATAAATCAAAAATATAAAATAAACATAGAATGAAAAGGGATGGTAGTCCGTATGTTTTTCTCTTTTTCTTTTTCTATTATTATTATTTTTATTTATTTATTTATTTTTTCTTTTTCTTGTTTTTTCGATTTTTTTTTTTTTTGAATACACTCTTACCCTACCATCCAAAATAATACATCATAGGGAATGAAAATTCCCCTTACACTTGAATTTTTACATACTTTACAAATAACTAATCTAATGACTCGAATTAAGATATGGGGGTAATAAATGATGTTCTTCCCCATTACTCATAAAATAAGTACTTTACCCATGAGTCCCAATCGTCCCAAAACAATATGTACAAGGATATGACTCGACTTAGCAACCATGTAATCAATTAGAGAATTAACTAAGGGTTTAAACAAATAACAATAATGCACTAAAGATGAGTGCATACACGGAAGGCTAAGGCGATTTGGGTGTACATTTAAGTGGGGTGTAACAAATTCTTCCTTTAAGTAAAATGCTTAAAGTTAGAAACGAAAAGATAGGCTCGGAGGGGTGTACTAGGGGTTTCGTGTACTAAAATTGAGTACAACGCTAAGGTGTGGGAAAAATTAATTGACTTAACTAGCCAAGTAATATGACTTAAATGGTCAAGTAATTATGATACGGGTTTAACACAAGGGTGATCCTAATGCCTTTTATCATGTAGTAAATCCTACTACACGAATGTAGTCTCACTAGCGGTCTCGGGATGCATCACTAATGCAAGTTCTAGAATCTAAATGCTACCGGTACACTCATAAGCACTAATAGTAAATGCTTTTCCTATCAAATCTAAAGGCGAACCTCACATATTTGGGTGGAAAATTTTTCTGAATAGTACGGTTTTGTGATAGTCATACAATCTCCTATCCATGAGACGCTTGCTATGGCTAAAGTTTCACTCCTAAATGTTGTAAAAAATTTTAAATTTGGCGCTAAAATTGCAATAACAAGTATTTCTCATAGTTTTATTACACATCTACTATCAAACAAACAAACTCAAGCGAAAGTGTATCTGTAAGGTGTCATCATTTTACCCTCCACTTACACTTAGGATGAACATTGTCCCCAATGTTCAAGTACAGAATGTAAAAGTGAAATAAGTAAAACAAATGAAATCAAATACTCCCCTGATTCGCTCGGTATGGATAATAAGGTGGCCAGGTTAGATCTTTGATGAGTGTGTAAATACTCATCATTTTTATCGTATCTGAACTGCCAAAACATCCGAAAACACTCAGAAATGCATCAAAATACAGAAATTATCCCAAAAGAGTGTTTTATATGTTTTAGATGCAAAATGTTTAAAAACAAATGAAAAACGAACAAAGTTTGCATAATTAGCGGTTTCAGTCCCTCAAGTTTCAAAAATTAACAAAACTAGTCCCTGAAGTTTTAAAACGAAAGAAAAGTCAACCCAAGGCATTTAAAAGTAAAATATTATCAAAATCGATCCTTGGGTAAAAAGTTTAAGAAAATTACATGTTTGGTCCTTGTACTTTCTAAATTGGCAAAATTAGTCCCTGGGTATTCTCAAAATAGAAAATGTCAAAAATCACCCTTGTACTACTCACACAAGTCAAAATAGGTCCTTATATCAACTTTGGGAATTTGGCAGAAAGAGCCCTCAAGTTTCAGTAAATTACAAAAATGGTCCTTGTGCTTAAATTTCATTCAAACCAAACGGATCCCTTAATATTACTACTCCCACCCAAATCCAAACTTAAAACAGCCCACCCCTTTTTTTGATCCAATCCACCAAAGCCCAAATCACCCTTTGACCCTCCACCTCCAAACTACACCCATGACCCCTGCTACTCCCTGCTACACTCTCATCATCACCACCCACTCAACACACCTTCATCATCACCCCTATACCCCCTTACATCTCCAAACAAGAACTACACTCCAAACCCACCCTCCTGGCTTCTATTATCAAGGGAAAAATACAAAAAGGTTTGGGCGCCAAAATCCAATTGAATGGTGGGGATCACCTTATCTTCATCTAAGGGTCCAAATGAGAGTGGGATTGAGTCAGAAGACCTCACAAACCCTAGTTGATGACTATTTAAAGGAAGAGATGCAGTGGAGCTGAGGAGAGTAGTTTTAGCTTATTTAAATTAATGTTGAAATAATTGTAATTTGTAATTTCCAATCAAACTTAGTATTGTAATCTGTTTTCCTTTGATTAATATAAGTCCTCAGTTTAATGTTTCCAATTTAAGTTCAATTTTCAATTTCATCAAAAATAAATAAAAAAAATATAAAAATAAATAAATGCAAGAAGAAAAAGGAAGAATGCAGGATTAATGGAATGGTTTAGAGGCTCTGTGGGGAGCTCTTAGGAAATAATCTTGGTTCTTTGGTTCTTGTTCTTATCTGGAAAGCTCATTGTAAGCCATTCCTTTAAAAATTTACTGTTCAATTGCTTATCAGCTTATTTTTCATGCTTCTTTTTGGTTGGAATAGCTTAATTATGTCTTGTGGTAACTAGTATGCTTATTGTAACAGTTATAGGTTTCTAGTTCATGCTTTTGTTATTTAACTGTGAGAATTGACTCATTTGAGCTTCATAGTTATTGCTCACTGTTTCCTGTTTACTTTTAAGTCTCAGCTGATTAATTCCATCATAATATAGTTAAACTATAGCTAGTCTTTCATTTTAACAGTATAAATTAGTAAGTCTCATTAAAAATCAAAAAAACAGTTACATTAAAGGAGTGTTTGGCAATGGATGGTTGACTGAGTTTTATAAGGTTTTCTGAGGTAAAAGGTTATTGAAACATCACTCTTAGGTTTAATAGGGTTTAGTGATAACATAAAATCTGTGTGTCATAAGCCAAAAGTCAAAATTAGTTTTAAACCTCATTTAAGCTTAACTGTTAGGAAATTTGATGTCCAATTCTTCATTGTAGGTTTAGAAACTGTTAAGTTAACATAATTCAGCTTCATCCTAGCCTAATACATCATATTCAAGAATCTAGGATCAATCAAATATGAGCAAAGTCAATGTTTACAAAAACATAAAAAGTCAAAAACTTGAATTTGTGCAGAATCCCATTTTTTGAGAGATTTTTATAGAATTTTGTGGGTGGAATCAGGTTTTGAAATTTCTTGTGGTTAAATTCTACCACCTAGGCTAAAACAATCTGTAATCACCTTAATTTTGTGAATTTCTAAGAAGCTTGTGCTTATGCTTGTTTGACGCTGCAGGGAAGGCCTCTCCCCTGCACCACCATTTCTGTCCCACAGACCCAACTTCCATACTTCCCCATAAGCTTATTAGTGGGCCCCTGTATGTGAATCTTGGCTTTTTTGGTACCTCCACTAGCCACTTGTTCAGGTGTTAGCTTATTTTGATCCCTAGCATACTTGTCCTTAGCTTATTTGGCTTAACTTGGTGACCTGTCCACAACCATACCCTGACCATTCAGTTTTTGACTCACCCTCCCAAGAGCCATACAGAGCTTGAACTTAAGCCTTAAACCTGACTTATTAGCTTAATTTGAAGCTTGCCAGGTCAGCTTTGAGGGTCAAGTTCCAATTTGGCCATCCTTTCACCTCTGTGGACCCCACAGAGGTCTAAAAGGCACCACTTTGGCCTGTTTTGTTTTCAGAAAGTAGGATTAGCTTAAACCTGCTTATTGGCTTATTCACTTGTGATTTCTAGTTCATTATAGCTTATTTGTGTTACCCTAAGTACCATTTGCTTATTTTGTTACTATTTGATTCAGTCCATAGCTTATTTTGTTGCTTATTGTTTATGCACACTCCACATTCATCTCATAAGCTCACTGTTTGGCTCATTTGAGAGCACACAACTTATTTTTAAGCTTCAAGAAAAGTCCCTTCACAAAAGTCTCTTATTTTAAGTAGTTTAACAGGTTTGTAAAAGAAAATTTGGAAAAAGACAAAAATTAAGAAAGTGATAGCTTCTATTTAAGCCATTTTGGCTTATTTTCTGCTTATTTATAAGCACTTTTCATTTTTAAATTTTTCTCAGGTTACTTTTTAGTTTAAATAATTTTAGGAATTTTTTCAGAGTTTTCCTTGTTCATTTAGTATTTTTTATAATTTAATTTAGTTTAAATTAATTAAATAATTAGTTTTAATTAATAATAAATAATTAAAAAGTAGAAAAAATAGGTTTTCTGTTTTAAAATTAGTTTTATAATATTTTAGATTTTTCTAAATTTAATTTTCATTTTTCTAGGTAATTTTCATAATTAATTAATAATTAGTGTAATTTAGTTAATTAAAAAGTAATTAATAATTAGTAAATAATTAATAGTAATTAATTAAATAGTGGTAAAAATAATTTTAATTTTCTAAAACTTTTCTTACAACATTAGGATTGTAAAAATATAATTTTCACCTTCGTAGGACTTTATTTGCTCTCGTTTCACTTTTTATTTCGCGCGTTCGCGTTTATTTTAAATTCAAACGCACGTTTTTAGGCTAACTTACGTTTCTAGGTAATCTGATCATCAGTAATTGTTCCAATAGTGTTTCTAAGCTATTCTCAATCACAATCTCGTAGTTTAATCATAATAATCAAAATCCTGATCCTTCTGTTAAATCACCCGACCACTTAAAACGTTTTTAATTACAATTGCTTACCTTGCTGGGACATAACGACCCGGGAATACACTGTGCTCCTTGGTTAGTTGGTTTTAGACGTTTGACTTGGTTGACCATCACCTGGTAAACTTAGTTGACCATTTAGGACCAATCAAAATTTGGCGCCGCTGCCGGGGAGGTAGCTGCGTAATCAAAATGTTTCTTAGAGATTAGTGGTTTTTCATTCATCACTGTATAAATACCACCAACTTTTTGTAAATCTTAATCATAAAACAAAAACGTCATTAACACTTTTCCTAAAGTGTTAACAACACCAAAAAAATCAAAGACAAACAAAACAGATCGTTACGTTTTCTATATCGTGTTTCTTTTATGGTGATTCTTAAAGAGATACGATTTTGGTAAACGAAACGATACCAAAAATATTGTCAAAAAATTTTTAACCCATACACAAAAACCCAAAAACATTCGTCTCTTTCTTGTGAATAATAATTCTACATAAAAATAAACCATCGCAAACCAAGGCAGAACACCTACCAACTTGGGGTGTGGACATAATAAGTTCCCAAACAAAAGATAAAAACTTACCTTTGTATCCTTGTGAGTGGTGTACCTTTCTTTAAGAAGCCATTCATTTGTGATTATTGGTTTAAGTTCACTGTTGATTTGCCTCGATCTTGTTTTATTGAAATTTTGTTGTTAGTGCATGTGCACTCGTTCACAAACGAAACAAAATCGTCTACTGAAAAACTTAACTGAGTTACGTCCTATTGTTGAGGATCCAGTTCCGAAAATGGACGGTAATCAAGACCCACCCATCATAGATGATGCAGCTCCTGATCTCCGAACGATGGAGGAGTTGTGTCAACCCACAATGCTCGGAAGAGGCGGGCCCTGCCCCTCTTAACATTGCTGCCACTGATTTTGGACTTAAGCATCACATGATACAACAAGTCCAGAATTCGTGCCAATATCATGGCTTACCTGGTGACGATGCAAACAAGCATCTTGATAAATTTCTTACCGTCACCCAAAGCATGAAGCAGAATGGTGTCTCCGATGACGCCCTTCGTCTATCTCTTTTCCCCTATTCTCTAACCCATCATGCCACTGCATGGTTTGATCGACTTCCTAAGAACTCGATTCACACTTTTAAAGAAATGGTGACTAAATTTTTAGCCAAATACTTTCCACCATCCATGGTTTCCAAGTTACGAAATGACATTAGTAACTTTTGTCAGCATCCCGAAGAGTCTCTATTTGAGGCATGGGAACGCTATAAGCTCTCAATTGATCGGTGTCCTAACCATAACATGTTACTCGTTACCCAAATAGATACTTTCTATAATGGGTTGACATTGAGACACCGTGATATTCTCAATGCTGTTGCTGGTGGGACCTTTATGAAAAGGCGCCCCGAAGAGTGCCATGATCTCATTGAAAACATGACTGCCCATCATAATTTCTGGGATTCCTCAGCTGAGAGGGAAGAGTCATGTAAGTCTGTCACTCAAGCATCTTCTGAAATAGCGATCCTCACGAAAAAGATGGATGATTTCGCTACGGCTATGTTGAGAATGAACCAAAGTATCCAAAATCAACAAATTCAAAATCAACAAGCTAAGGCCGTTAATCAAAGTTGTGAAACTTGTGGAGGTCCACATTCATATTCCGAGTGTCCAACCACTAGTGGTTACACTCATGAGGACGTATATGCTGCTCAAGGTTCCTATAATTCGGGAGGTAATAACTACCAACCGCAAGGGGACCACAATCTTCTAAGCTATCGTTCTAACAATTTCCTTGGACCTCCCGGATTTAATCAAAACCCTAATGTCCAAAATCGTAACCAGAACCAAAATCAGAATCGAACAAACCAAGGTTACCAAAACCAAGGAAATGTCAATCAAACCCAGAACCAAGGTTTCCATCATAACCAAAACCAAGGTTTCCAAAATCAAGGAAGCTACAATCGAAACCAAGGTCAAAACAACTATCAGGGAAACAATTCTCATGGACATGGCAACCAACATCAGGGAAATTTTCAAAACCACGGTTCCAATCAAAATAACCGGGCCCAGAATTTTCCCAATCAAAATCAAGCCATCACTCCGACTACTCAGAATTACCCCAACCAAGCTCCTCCTAACAATACTCAAGCAATTGTTCCAACGGGTCCTTCAAATGAGGAGTTGTTGAGACAATTCATGAAATCTCAGGAGGAAGTGAATATGGTGATGATGACTCAGATCGCAGACCTTGTTAAGAAGTCTTTAAATGATCGACCCTCGGGCTCAGGTAATACTTTACCTAGCAACACGATCGCTAATCCGAGGGGCGATGTTAAAGCGATCACAACGAGAAGTGGTGTTTCCTATGATGGACCCAAAGCTCCTACTACCTCTTCTACTCCTCCAAAGGTAGTAGAAAGTGAGCCTGAGGCGACAAAGGACAAGGTGCAATTTACTAGCCCACGAAGTACCACACACGTCCATCCTCAGGTTGTACCAGAAACCGTACCAAAACCAGGAGTTGTATTTGAACCACCAACAACTCCTGGAGAGAACCCTAAATCCAAACCTTCACTACCATATCCATCTCGGTTACAAGACCAGAAGCTCCGCGAAAAAGCCAATCATCAAATGGAAAAGTTTTTTCAAATTTTCCGAGATATTCATTTTGATGTCAGTTTCGCGGATGCTCTCCTTTTGATGCCTAAATTCGCATCGACAATCAAAAATCTGTTGAACAATAAAGAGAAGCTATTCGAAATGGCACGAACTCCACTCAATGAAAACTGCTCTGCAGTTCTTTTGAAACAGCTTCCCGAAAAGCTAGGAGACCAGGGAAAATTTCTCATTCCATGTGTTTTCCCCGGAATGGTTGAGTGCTTCGCCTTGGCCGATCTAGGTGCAAGCATCAACTTGATGCCTTATTCAATATGGAAAAAGCTCTCTCTTCCGGAACTCACCACCACCTGCATGACTCTCGAGCTTGCAGACCGCTCAACATCTCGTCTCCTCGGCATTGCCGAGGATGTATTTGTAAAGGTGGGGAACTTCCACTTTCCGGCAGATTTTGTGATTGTTGATTTCGATGCTGACCCACGAGTTCCTCTCATTCTTGGGAGAGGATTCTTAAGGACGGGTCGTGCGTTAATCGACGTGCACGAAGAGGAAATAACTCTTCGTGTTGGTAATGAAGCAGTAACGTTTAACCTCGATCAAACTTCGAGGTACTCCTCTAATTATGACGCCGAATCGGTAAACCAAATTGATGTCATTGATGTTGCGTCTAAGGAGTACTCTCAAGAACTTCTTGGTTACGTTCCGAGTGACAGTCCCACTCCATCTTCTGAGCCTATCATATCCGACTCTTCCCCTTCTCTCACTCCTTTTGAGGGAAGTGACTTTCTTTTGGAAGAAGTCGAGGCTTTTCTCGCCCAAGATAGTTCAATTTCGGGTAAATTTGATGAGGAGTATCTTGATCCTGAGGGGGATATTCTTTTGCTAGAAAAATTGTTAAACGAAGATCCATCTCCCTCTCTTCCTCCAAAAGTACTTCATAAAGAGGAAGTCAAAAATGTTGAAATAACTGATGACTTTCCTGTAGTTGAGCTTAAGGACTTGCCGCCTCATCTTGAATATGCATTTCTGGAGGGTGATGATAAATTACCCGTCATAATTGCTAAGGATTTAAGTGATGAGGAAAAGGCTGCTCTCATAAAGGTTTTGAAGTCTCATAAACAAGCAATTGCTTGGCGACTCTCCGACATCAAGGGCATTGACCCTGAATTTTGTACTCACAAGATTTTAATGGAGGATGACTTCAAACCAGCAGTCCAGCAACAAAGAAGGGTGAATCCCAAAATTCATGAGGTTATCAAACAAGAAGTTTTAAAACTTCTTGATGCCGAATTGATTTACCCTATCTCGGACAGTCCTTGGGTTAGCCCAATTCATTGTGTTTCAAAAAAGGGTGGCATTACTGTTGTCACAAACGAGGAGAATGAGTTGATTCCAACTCGTTTGGTTACGGGATGGCGTGTCTGCATTGACTATCGCAAGTTAAATGACGCCACCCATGAAGATCATTTTCCTCTGCCCTTTATGGATCAGATGCTCGAGAGATTAGCGGGGAATGAGTACTATTGCTTCCTCGATGGTTTCTCGGGTTACTTTCAGATTCCCATTGATCCGCAAGATCAGGAAAAGACCACGTTCGCGTGTCCCTATGGAACTTTTGCGTATAAACGTATGCCATTTGGTTTATGTAATGCTCCGGGCACGTTTCAAAGATGTATGATGGCCATATTTTCCGACATGATCGGGAAAACTATGGAGGTCTTCATGGACGATTTTATGGTCATTGGGGATTCGTTTCAATCATGTCTCTCCCATTTAGACAACATGCTCAAACGTTGTGAAGACACAAAGTTATGTCTAAATTGGGAGAAGAGTCACTTTATGGTCAAAGAGGGCATTGTCCTCGGCCATAAAATTTCAAAGAATGGGATTGAGGTTGACAAAGCCAAAATTGATGTCATTGCAAAATTACCTCATCCCACTACCGTCAAAGGTATTAGGAGTTTTTTGGGTCATGCCGGTTTCTATCGTAGGTTTATTCAAGATTTTTCTAAAATCGCCCGGCCTATGACCCATCTCCTCGAAAAGGATGCTCCTTTTATCTTCTCACCTGAGTGCATAGAAGCTTTTGAAACTCTAAAGAAAAAGCTCTTACTGAGGCACCAATTCTTGTTGCCCCCGATTGGGACTTGCCCTTTGAACTTATGTGTGATGCTAGTGATTATGCTATAGGGGCAGTCTTGGGGTAACGCATGTCTAAATACTTTCAGCCTATACACTATGCAAGCAAAATGATGACCGAGGCTCAAAGTCATTACACCACCACTGAAAAAGAATTATTAGCTGTGGTGTATGCCTTTGAAAAATTCCGGTCATATTTGATCTTGACCAAAAAGCATAGTGTATGCGGATCACTCGGCTTTGAAGTACCTTTTTGCAAAACAAGATGCAAAGCCGAGACTACTTCGTTGGGTTCTCCTCCTGCAAGAATTTGATATCATAATTCATGATAAAAAGGAGCTGAGAACCTAGCTGCTGATCATCTCTCCCGTTTGGAAAACCCTCATCAAGATGTCTTCGAAAAGAAGGAAATTAATGAAACCTTCCCTCTCGAGACACTCAATGCGGTTGCCTTTCGTGGAGATTCTGTTACCCCATGGTTTGCCGATTTTGCAAACTACCTTGCGGGTAACTTTGTTGTGAAAGGGATGTCGTCCCAACAAAAGAATAAATTCTTTAAAGATGTGAAACATTATTTCTGGGACGACCCCTACCTTTTCAAAGTCTGTGCGGATCAAGTCATCCGGTGGTGTGTATATGGTCAAGAAGCCACTGAAATTCTCAAGGCTTGCCATGCTGGTCCCACGGGGGGCCACCACAATCCAAACTACACCGCCAAAAAGGTGTTTGACTCCGGTTTCTATTGGCCCACGATTTATAAGGATGCCTAAGAATTGGTCAAATCCTGTGACGCTTGTCAACGTCACGGGAATATTTCACAAAAGAATGAAATGCCACAAAATGCAATCCAAGTTTGTGAAATATTTGACGTATGGGGCATCGATTTTATGGGGCCATTTCCATCATCTCATGGAAATAAGTACATACTCGTGGCTGTTGACTATTTGTCAAAATGGGTTGAAGCGAAAGCCTTACCCACTAATGATGCCCGAGTAGTTGTGAAATTCTTGAAAGCTCTTTTTGCTCGATTTGGAACTCCACGTGCTATAATTAGTGATCGTGGTACGCACTTTTGCAATGACAAATTCGATAAAGTCATGCAAAAGTATGGTGTAACTCACCGTCTTTCTACTGCGTACCACCCTCAAACAAGTGGACAAGTAGAAGTTTCCAATCGAGGCATTAAGAGAATCTTGGAAAGAACCGTTGGTGAAAATCGTGCATCCTGGTCGGATAAGTTAGATGATGCACTTTGGGCTTTCCGTACGGCTTACAAAACACCCATCGGGTGTACGCCTTACAAGCTTGTATACGGGAAAGCGTGCCATCTACCGATCGAGCTTGAGCATAAAGCCTATTGGGCCCTCAAGCATGCAAATTTTGACCTTAAAACTGCGGGTGATCATCGAAAAGTTCAATTGAATGAATTAAATGAACTTCGTGATCAAGCTTACGAGAACTCTTTGATCTATAAAGAAAAGACAAAGAAGATACATGACTCAAAAATCAAAAACCGCGTTTTTAACGTTGGTGATCGAGTCCTTCTTTTCAATTCTAGACTCAAGATCTTCTCGGGAAAGCTCAAAACCCGATGGACTGGTCCATTCACTATCGTTAAGGTATATCCTTATGGCACCGTCGAATTATCTCAAAATGACGGTCCTAATTTCAAAGTGAATGGACATCGTTTAAAGCACTACTTTGGAGAGGAAATACCATCCATGGTTGTCCCTTATCTCCAAACATTCCCCAAGGACAATTGAATTCGGGGATCGAGTCAAGCTAGCGACTCGATAAACAAAAATAGTAGCAACAACATGGGTTTTCACCCGTGTCTCTGATTTCCTTCTACTTTCTAACACCCTAGTGTGGGGGAGTGGCCGTCCCCTGCAGCTATTTGAGATGTATATATCTTTGAAAAAAAATGTGTGATTGTATGTACAGATAAATAAAGTGAAAAATGTAAAACGATAATTTCCGCAGTTAGTTTAGAATATTATCTTTTTACGTTCATAGATTCGGCATAATAGCCGGGACTTTGAATATTGAGGACAATATTCAATTCTAAGTGTGTGGGGGGGGGGGGGGGGGGGAAATTCTAGCGAATTTTATCACAAAATACTTTAAAGTACCCCCATTTTGGCCCAAAATTTTCAAATTTTTTTTACTTTATTTCAAAATTTTTGTGGTAATCAGTCCGCCATGTCTAAATGACAAAAGGATTGGCTAATCTAGGAGCAAACGACTCTTGGTAAAGATATCTCAAATCCGTTGATGGCTTGCAATTTGCCCAAAATTGTATGGTAAATCAACTCGCCATATCCTAAAAAGTGAATGAGTTGACTAGCCCCCAAGATTATGGCTTGTGGTAAAGGCAGTGGAAAAACCATAATTGGTAATCAGCTCACCAAGATGTTGACTATTCCATCAAGAGTTGGCTAGTCCAGAAGCAAACGGCTTTTGGTAAAGACAAATCAAATCCGTTGACAGCTGGTGGTTTGCTCAAAATCACATGGTGGATCATAGTTCTTACTTGAATCGATACATCTGGCTACTCTAGAAGTGATGGCTTTTGGTAAAGAGTTTCAAATACATTAAGTTTTTCTCAAAAAGATTTCTAGGGACTAGCAATAGTTTAGTGTGGGGGATTGATGAGTGTGTAAATACTTATCATTTTTATCGTATCTGAACTGCCAAAATATCCAAAAACACTCAGAAATGCATCAAAATACAGAAATTATCCCAAAAGTGTGTTTTATATGTTTTAGATGCAAAATGTTTAAAAACAAATGAAAAACGAACAAAGTTTGCATAATTGGCGGTTTCAGTCCCTCAAGTTTCAAAAATTGACAAAACTAGTCCCTGAAGTTTTAAAACGAAAGAAAAGTCAACCCAAGGCATTTAAAAGTAAAATATTATCAAAATCGATCCTTGGGTAAAAAGTTTGAGAAAATTACATGTTTGGTCATTGTACTTTCTAAATTGGTAAAATTAGTCCCTGGGTATTCTCAAAATGGAAAATGTCAAAAATCACCCTTGTACTACTCACACATGTCAAAATAGGTCCTTATATCAACTTTAGGAATTTGGCAGAAAGAGCCCTCAAGTTTCAGTAAATTACAAAAATGGTCCGTGTGCTTAAATTTCATTCAAACCAAACGGACCCCTTAATATTACTACTCCCACCCAAATCCAAACTTAAAACAGTCCATCCCTTTTTGTGATCCAATCCACCAAAGCCCAAATCACCCTTTGACCCTCCACCTCCAAACTACACCCGTGACCCCTGCTACTCCCTGCTACACTCTCATCATCACCACCCACTCAACACACCTTCATCATCACCCCTATACCCCCTTGCATCTCCAAACAAGAACTACACTCCAAACCTACCCTCCTGGCTTCTATTATCAAGGGAAAAATACAAAAAGGTTTGGGCGCCAAAATCCAATTGAATGGTGGGGATCACCTTATCTTCATCTAAGGGTCCAAATGAGAGTGGGATTGAGTCAGAAGACCTCACAAACCCTAGTTGATGACTATTTAAAGGAAGAGATGCAATGGAGTTGAGGAGAGTAGTTTTAGCTTATTTAAATTAATGTTGAAATAATTGTAATTTGTAATTTCCAATCAGACTTAGTATTGTAATCTGTTTTCCTTTGATTAATATAAGTCCTCAGTTTAATGTTTCCAATTTAAGTTCAATTTTCAATTTCATCAAAAAAAAAATTAAAAAAAATATAAAAATAAATAAATGCAAGAAGAAAAAGGAAGAATGCAGGATTAATGGAATGGTTTAGAGGCTCTGTGGGGAGCTGATTCGTGAAAAATCAAGTTATATATATAGTATAAGTATTACTCAAGAGATCCGCAAAGAAATACGGATAACCCGATGTCGTAGTCCGTGTGAAGGATGAATGGAATTTCGAATTCCCGATTCGTGAAACGTGTCGTGAAAGTGGTAAAAAGTGATTTGAATGAGATTATACTAATGAAATAGTAAATGAAGCACTAATAATCAACTAAACACGTAATTCAAGTAAGGCAACTAGAAACGTAACGTAAAATAAAAAACGTAAGCTAAAACGTAAACGTACGAAATAAAACACGACTTTTAAGCTACACGACTCCTACGGACTTGGAAATAATTTCTAAAAGTTAAAAATGATTAAAGAAAATTTTGAGAAAAAGAAAAATATTTTTTTTGACTTTTTAATTATTTTTTATGAATTAAAAACTATTTTAACTAATTAAAAATTAAAAGAAAATGCAAATAAAGTGAGAAAAATGCAAAATAAATTTCTAAAATTCTAAAATAACTAATAATAATTTTCTAAAATATTTTTGGATTTTTCTGGGGTTTTTCTGATTTTTTTGGATTTTTTAGTAATTAAAAAGTAATAAAAAATGATTAAAAATGAAAATTAATTAAGAAAAATAGCAAATCAACTCAGAAAAATATGAAAATTTCAGGGAAAATCTAAAATAATATTTTGAAACTAGGAAAAATATAAAATTTGAAAAATAAGCACTGAAAGTGCTTAATGGGCAAAAATAGCTTATTCAAAAGTGCTTATTAATAAGCAATGTTTGACCAGTTGACCAAAACTTTTGACTAAATGATTTTATGACTCTAAGAAGCTTGATGGAACAGTGTTTAAGCCAATAAGTACTCAGAAATATAGAGAAGCACCAAAAACAGTCCAATAAGCAACTTGGAATAAGCAATAAGCACTAGCAGATAAGTAAATAGCCAAATATCAACTGAAACAACAACTTTGGGTACTAATGAACTTAAATGAACCAATTAACTCAGAGTATGATCAAAATTAAACACTTGCAGCCTTAAGTATATGACAGCCCCTATGCTCAACCACCAAATTTAGACAGGCAAATAAGCAGTTGCAATAAGCTAAGAATTGAGAGCTTATGGGTGCAAAACACTGACTAGCCAGCAGAGTACACAAATCAACAAAGAAAAGGGAATCTCTGATCAAACTATCCTGCCTAAAATCTACCTAAGTATTGATTCAATCAACTGATGCACAGGGGAATTGGTGCAAACAGACAACTTCAGCTCACTATTCCAATAAGCAAACAGACCTCAAACAAAATTTTTCTTATTGATTTATACTCACAAGCTGTAAAACTTCTTAAATCAGCAAACCTTACTAATTTTTAATCTCAAATGAAACCTAAAATTGCACTTAACTATTTAACCAAAACCTGATAACCAAATACTTTTGACTTTTCTAATGCACCTAAATTTTGACCAAAGTTAAATTCTAATGATTAAGTCTAATCCTAAATGTTGTATTAAACTAATTTGTGAACTAAATAACCTAAATGCACCTAGATCCTACTCAGTTGCAAAATGACAGCAGCAGAAACTCAGAAGGTAACCCAGAAGAGTGGATACAAGTTATGTTTGACTTTTATTGAATGACTGGACAATTTTTTTAAGTGACCTTATAATGCTTAGTGTAATCTACTGATGCACAAACCTAAGTGAAAAAGAGCTACAGCAAGCAGATTATATCTAAACCAAACACCCCTATATGACTGTCTCACTTAAAACTCCACCAGATAACTGATCTAACTTTGTTCAATCCAAATCCTAACTACTTAACATGATTCAAAAACTCAAATGATCACAGAGAAACATATCTGGATTCAATACTACTCAGAAATCAAAAACCATAAACAACACAGATCCACAGATATGAAATGAACAGATAATGAAAAAGTGAGATCAAATAAACATGCAACTAATGATATAATGCTGTAGTCTAACTAAGTAAAGCTAAAAACTCACAAAGCTACTATCTAGAAACTGAAATAAGCAATAGTAATCAAAGCTATACTACTGTTACTATAATTTGCAATATGAGAATGATCTAACAAAGAACTTATAAAGCAACTCCCCCTCAGCTCAAACAGAGGGGGTTCACTAAGCTTGCCTGTCTTTTGACAGGCCAAGTGGACCTCCTTGGCTGCCTTTAATTCCCAATTAAGCTCAGCTTATAATGAATAAGCTGTTTCTGTTGACAAACTTTGACCCTTTTTGTATTTTTAGAATTTTTATGAAACAGTAACTTTAATGCTTATATAAGCTGATACAAACAGAAAACTACTATAATAAAGCTAGATTCAAACCAATTAAAACTAATATTGAATATATATATATATATATATATATATATATATATATATATATATATATATATATATATATATATATATATATATATATAAACTGAGAAAAACAGTATATGGAATATAAATTTAAGCAGAATATAAAAATGTAATACTCAAGCAATTAACTAAAACAATAAAAAGTAAATAAGCAGAAATTTAAATGAAAATAAGAGAACTAATATTAAAATTAAAATTTCATTAATTGATAAAACATTACAAGGTAAATTTGACAGAATAACAATACATAAAAATTTCACACTAATGACTAAGGGGAGGGGGTATTTATACACGAATGGGGGAGCTTTTGGTGAAGCTTCTAGCAATCCTTTGTCAGCAATCCATGCCACTTTTGTGTTTTCTCTGAGTAATTAGGTCCCTTGATCTCTCCTTGGCCTCCAATCTTTTATTCTTAGTCGTTTGATTGATTGGTGTGATGTGACCCATCCTCCGTGTGGCTCCTCATTGGTCCACGTACCCTTCTTACATTCCCTGACCCTTCTGACTCCTTCTAGAAAGCCAATCATTGGGTAATTGTTTCTTACGAGAGTTAATTTGAAGGGTGGTGAATTAGGGTTCATGGTTCTACAGTAAAATCTGGGTTGAGTAAATAAATTGGGGGGCGGAGTGTTTGTAATTTGGGTGTGTTTTATAATTATGGGGTGTTGACCGTTTGACCGGGGTGGAAGTGATGTTGGATCGGGTTGTATTAAGGGGGGTTGGGCTTTGGGGATATAATAAAAGGGATGTGGGCTTGGTGGTGATATGGGCTTAGCAAGTGTACTAGGCTTTTGTGGATCAGGGAATTAGTGTTGGATTTGGTTAATGTGTAATATAAAAATCATAAGGATCTAATATGGAATAAGGCAAACAATAAGGACCAAATCTGTAATTTTCCAATTTTGTATTCCAAGGGCCATTTTTTACTTTCTTTGATTCACGGAGGACCACAATTGACTTTTCTTTAAATATTCTTCAAGGGATCATTTTTGTCATTTTCTGAAAGTGCGGGGACTGAAGTTGCCAAATTCTCAAACTTTGACCAGGGACCTTTTATGCACTTTTGTGATTTTCTGAGGACTTCTATTGACAATTTGAGCTTCCTTTGATCATTTTGCTTCCCCGGCTCCAGCTTTTGACCTTTTTCCATTCTCGTGCTCGTTTTTGTCTTGTTTTTGTTCATTTTTCACAAATCCGTACCTGGCTACCTGCACATACACAAATATAAAAACATACGTTCTCTTGGCATTTTTGGTTAGTATTTGGTATTTTTGGTCTGAACTAAGGCCTAGAAAGGATGTGTGATTAATCACTCATCAGGAGCTCTTAGGAAATAATCTTGGTTCTTAGGTTCTTGTTCTTATCTGGAAAGCACATTGTAAGCCATTCCTTTAAAAATTTAATGTTCAATTGCTTATCAGCTTATTTTTCATGCTTCTTTTTGGTTGGAATAGCTTAATTATGTCTTGTGGTAACTAGTATGCTTATTGTAACAGTTATAGGTTTCTAGTTCATGCTTTTGTTATTTAACTGTGAGAATTGACTCATTTGAGCTTCATAGTTATTGCTCACTGTTTCCTGTTTACTTTTAAGTCTCAGCTGATTAATTCCATCATAATATAGTTAAACTATAGCTAGTCTTTCATTTTAACAGTATAAATTAGTAAGTCTCATTGAAAATCAAAAAAACAGTTACATTAAAGGAGTGTTTGGCAATGGATGGTTGACTGAGTTTTATAAGGTTTTCTGAGGTAAAAGGTTATTGAAACATCACTCTTAGGTTTAATAGGGTTTAGTGATAACATAAAATTTGTGTGTCATAAGCTAAAAGTCAAAATTAGTTTTAAACCTCATTTAAGCTTAACTGTTAGGAAATTTGATGTCCAATTCTTCATTGTAGGTTTAGAAACTGTTAAGTTAACATAATTCAGCTTCATCCTAGCCTAATACATCATATTCAAGAATCTAGGATCAATCAAATATGAGCAAAGTCAATGTTTACAAAAACATAAAAAGTCAAAAACTTGAATTTGTGCAGAATCCCATTTTTTGAGAGATTTTTATAGAATTTTGTGGGTGGAATCAGGTTTTGAAATTTCTTGTGGTTAAATTCTACCACCTAGGCTAAAACAATCTGTAATCACCTTAATTTTGTGAATTTCTAAGAAGCTTGTGCTTATGCTTGTTTGACGCTGCAGGGAAGGCCTCTCCCCTGCACCACCATTTCTATCCCACAGACCCAACTTCCATACTTCCCCATAAGCTTATTAGTGGGCCACTGTATGTGAATCTTGGCTTTTTACGTACCTCCACTAGCCACTTGTTCAGGTGTTAGCTTATTTTGATCCCTAGCATACTTGTCCTTAGCTTATTTGGCTTAACTTGGTGACCTGTCCACAACCATACCCTGACCATTCAGTTTTTGGCTCACCCTCCCAAGAGCCATACAGAGCTTGAACTTAAGCCTTAAACCTGACTTATTAGCTTAATTTGAAGCTTTCCAGGTCAGCTTTGAGGGTCAAGTTCCAATTTGGCCTTCCTTTCACCTCTGTGGACCCCACAGAGGTCCAAAAGGCACCACTTTGGCCTGTTTTGTTTTCAGAAAGTAGGATTAGCTTAAACCTGCTTATTGGCTTATTCACTTGTGATTTCTAGTTCATTATAGCTTATTTGTGTTACCCTAAGTACCATTTGCTTATTTTGTTACTATTTGATTTAGTCCATAGCTTATTTTGTTGCTTATTGTTTATGCACACTCCACTTTCATCTCATAAGCTCACTGTTTGGCTCATTTGAGTGCACACAACTTATTTTTAAGCTCCAAGAAAAGTCCCTTCACAAAAGTCTCTTATTTTAAGAAGTTTAACAGGTTTGTAAAAGAAAATTTGGAAAAAGACAAAAATTAAGAAAGTGATAGCTTCTATTTAAGCCATTTTGGCTTATTTTCTGCTTATTTATAAGCACTTTTCATTTTTAAATTTTTCTCAGGTTCCTTTTTAGTTAAAATAATTTTAGGAATTTTTTCAGATTTTTCCTTGTTCATTTAGTATTTTTTTATAATTTAATTTAGTTTAAATTAATTAAATAATTAGTTTTAATTAATAATAAATAATTAAAAAGTAGAAAAAATAG
Organism: Artemisia argyi; assembly: GCA_030686995.1. Classification (NCBI taxonomy): domain Eukaryota; kingdom Viridiplantae; phylum Streptophyta; class Magnoliopsida; order Asterales; family Asteraceae; genus Artemisia; species Artemisia argyi. Next base: position 58,500,981 of record CM060680.1, on the reverse strand, counting down.
GTTTTCTGTTTTAAAATTAGTTTTATAATATTTTAGATTTTTCTAAATCTAATTTTCATTTTTCTAGGTAATTTTCATAATTAATTAATAATTAGTGTAATTTAGTTAATTAAAAAGTAATTAACAATTAGTAAATAATTAATAGTAATTAATTAAATAGTGGTAAAAATAATTTTAATTTTCTAAAAATTTTCTTACAACATTAGGATTGTAAAAATATAATTTTCACCTTCGTAGGACTTTATTTGCTCTCGTTTCACTTTTTATTTCGCGCGTTCGCGTTTATTTTAAATTCAAACGCGCGTTTTTAGGCTAACTTACGTTTCTAGGTAATCTGATCATCAGTAATTGTTCCAATAGTGTTTCTAAGCTATTCTCAATCATAATCTCGTTGTTTAATCATAATAATCAAATTCCTGATCCTTCTGTTAAATCACCCGATCACTTAAAACGTTTTTAATTACAATTGCTTACCTCGCTGGGACATAACGACCCGGGAATACACTGTGCTCCTTGGTTAGTTGGTTTTAGACATTTGACTTTGTTGACCATCACCTGGTAAACTTAGTTGACCGTTTAGGACCAATCAATCTTCCTCCAAGAAAATGAACAATCAAAGCTTCCCTTCCAGAATAATAATCATCTTTTTGTCATACATAACCTGTAAAACCTGAGAAAACAGACAAGGCAACCTCGCGTAAAATTGGCGGCAATCTATATATGCTAAAAAAAATCCTAGAAAACAAAATAAGATATAATGCTTGTGGAATGATGTTTGCAGATTTCCTGGAGATTATAAACTAATGATTCAACAAAAACTTTAAGACTCCGGTAGAAAAACAAAACTGGTAAAATTTCCAGATTTTTACACGTGACGCCGTCAGGAATTAATTCCTGACGCCGTCAGAAGTGACCTGCAGAAATTCTTATGTTAAGTTTTCGGAAAATTTCTGGAAAAACTTCGTCCCACTTCCTGGAAAATTCTGCAAAACATCATTATGACTCGATACAAGCATTTGACTCTAACAAATACGAATATACATGTTCACTTAATATTGTGGAGAATCATGATCGGTTTTGTTTCTTAAAAACATATTTGGGGTTTCCCCTTACACTTATCTTTTGCAAAAATACCTTTGGGTGAAGTTAAGACTAGGCCAAACAACAAAGTAAAGTATTTTCACTATTTTAGTTTTGAAACATGATCTACCAACAATAAAAATAAAGCATGCATACGGAAGCAAATATCAAACAAACAAAATAAAAATCACACAAAACATGGGTTGCCTCCCAAGAAGCGCTTTTCTTTATTTACGAGTCTTGTAGCTAGACTCAAGGTCATGGGTTACTACGTGACCTCATCATCAAACGTTACATCCTCCTCACTAATCATTTCATTATTATTGTTTTGATAATGTTTTACACGTTGTATGTTGACAGTAAATTCTCTACCTCCATCGTCTAATAACACCACGGCTCCAGTTTTAGAGGAACTTTTCACCGCAAATGGTCCATACCATCTAGACTTGAGTTTCCCTGGAAATAACCTTAACCGAGAGTTGTACAATAGGACTTTGTCCCCTTCTAAAAATTCCTTGGGTTTCTTAATTCTTTGGTCATGCCATCTTTTTGCCCTCTCTTTATATGTAATGGAGGACTCATAGGCTTCTAATCTAAGCTCATCAAGCTCGTGTGATTGCAAGAACCTATTGGTTCCGGCAATTGTATAATCTAAGTTACATGCCTTAAGCGCCCAATAAGCCTTATGTTCGAATTCTACTGGCAAGTGACATGCCTTACCATACACCATGCGAAACGGGGTCGTTCCAATAGGTGTCTTGTAGGCGGTTCGGAATGCCCATAAGGCCTCGTCGAGTTTAAATGACCAGTCTTTTCTATTCTGACTAACCGTTTTTTCTAGTATTCTTTTAATAGCCCTGTTTGTGTTTTCGACCTGGCCATTGGTTTGTGGATGATAGGCGGTGGAAAATCGATGGGACACCCCATACCTCCTCATGACCTTTTCCATTTGCACATTGCAAAAGTGGGTTCCCCTATCACTGATGAGGGCTTTAGGAATCCCGAATCTAGCGAAAAGCTTTTTCAGGAAATGAATAACCACCCTGGCATCGTTGGTCCTAAGGGCTTGTGCCTCAACCCATTTTGAAACATAATCGATGGCAACTAAAATGTATTCGTTTCCCCCTGAAAATGGAAAGGGTCCCATGAAATCAATTCCCCAGACATCGAAGACCTCACATACTTGTATAAAATTCTGAGGTGCTTCATCCCTATGCGATATGTTCCCGGCCCGTTGACATGCATCGCATGCCTGTACCATTTCTTTGACATCACGGAAAATTGTGGGCCAATAGAATCCTGTGTTGAAAATCTTTCGGGCGGTGGTGCTTATCCCATGATGCCCTCCAGAGGGACCAGAGTAACATTCTCTCATAATCTTTACTGCCTCACTCTCTGAAACACAACGTCTTATTATTTGGGCAGGATACCTTCGAAATAAAAATGGTTCATCCCAGAAGTAGTATTTTAACTGAGAAAAGAACCTTTTTCTTTCGTACCTAGTCAGGTGTTCTGGAACGAGTCTGCTTGCGAGATAGTTGGCAAAATCGGCGTACCAAGGCTCCGAATCAGTTATTGACATGAGTTGTTCGTCAGGAAATGAATCTCGGATCTCACTTCTATCATGCTCATCCAAGGGATTTTCAAGACGGGATAGATGATCTGCGGCCAGATTTTCTGCCCCCCTCTTATCACGAATCTCAACATCAAATTCTTGTAACAACAAGATCTACCGAATTAGTCGTGGCTTAGCATCTTGCTTAGCAAAAGATATCGAAGAGCCGAGTGATCAGTGAAAACGACTGTCTTTGAAAGGACAAGATATTGCCGGAATTTGTCGAATGCGAAAACCACGGCTAACAATTCTTTTTCGGTGGTAGAGTAATTCTCTTGAGCGGGATTCATGGTTTTGCTAGCGTAGTAAATAGGTTGGAACAGCTTGTCACGCCGTTGGCCTAATACAGCCCCGACAACGAAATCGCTAGCGTCGCACATGATTTCAAACGGTAACTCCTAGTTGGGTGTAATCATGATTGGAGCTTGTGTGAGCTCCTTTTTTAAGAGATCGAATGCATCCTTGCATTCTTGGGAGAAATCGAAAGGAGCATCCTTCATTAGCAATTGAGTCATTGGCCGAGCTGTTTTGGAGAAGTCTTTGATGAATCTCCGATAAAACCCGGCGTGCCCCAAGAAGCTGCGTATTGCTTTAACAGTCGTGGGATATGGTAACTTAGATATAGCTTCAACTTTAGCTTGGTCCACCTCTATCCCATTCCCTGAGATCTTATGTCCTAACACAATCCCTTCTTTCACCATGAAATGACACTTTTCCCAGTTTAACACCAAGTTGGTTTCCTCACAGCGTTTAAGCATTTTTTCTAGATTAGCAAGACAGCGGTCGAAGGAGTTCCCGAAGACTGAAAAGTCATCCATGAAAACTTCCATGCTGTCTTCCATAAGTTCGTGAAAGATTGCGGTCATGCATCGTTGAAAAGTGGCGGGGGCATTACATAGCCCAAAAGGCATTCTTTTGTAGGCGAACGTTCCATAAGGGCAAGTAAACGTGGTCTTTTCTTGGTCCTCAGGTGCTATGGGAATTTGAAAATACCCTGAGAATCCATCCAAGAAACAATAGTACTCGTGCCCAGACAATCTCTCTAACATTTGGTCAATGAATGGTAAGGGAAAGTGATCTTTCCTCGTGGCATCATTGAGCTTTCTATAATTGATGCATACCCGCCATCCAGTAACCGTTCTTTGGGGTACCATCTCACCCTTGTCGTTCTTAACTACAGTCATTCCACCGTTCTTAGGTACAACCTGTACAGGACTAACCCACGGGCTATCCGAGATCGGGTAGATTAATCCTGCATCCAGAAGTTTGATGACTTCCTTATTTACCACTTCCTTAATGTTGGGGTTCACCCGCCTCTGGGGTTGCACGGTAGGTTTATAATCTTCTTCCATGAGAATCTTATGCGTGCAGAAAGTTGAGTCAATCCCCTTAATGTCAGCTACACTCCATGCAAGCACTCCATTATATTTCTTTAGGACCTCTAAGAGTTTACCTTTTTGTTCATGTTCGAGGGAAGAGTTTATGATTACCGGCAGTTGGTCCTCTCCCTGAAGGAAGGCGAACTCTAAATGGTTAGGAAGTTCCTTAAGATAAAGCTCAGGGGGTTCGATAATAGAAGGCTTAAGATTGTTTTTGGGTTTTCGGAGCTCGAGATACTCCGTGGCCTCTTGCCTAGGGTAGAAGGAGACTGCACCAACATCCTCCATCTTTTCCACCTCTAACAAGGGGAGAAAACTCTCATCCCGTAACCAACCTTCCTCGATCTGTTCATCAACACAGTCATCAATGACGTCCGTGAGTTCATCGACCTCTCCAATGAAATAGAGCCGGTTAGCTGCTTCGAGAGAGAGATCCATAGTGTCCTTAATGTCGAAGGTTAAGCTATCGGTTCCTACTCGTAAGGTTAACTTGCTGTCATGAACATCAATGACTGCACGTGCGGTAGCAAGAAATGGTCTCCCCAAGATGATGGGTACCAAGTCATCCTCCTCCATCTCTAAGATTACGAAGTCGACCGGGAATTTGAATTTCCCAACCTTGACTAGCACATTCTCGCATATCCCTACGGGGTATTTGACTGATCTATCGACTAGTTGGATGTTCATACGGGTAGGCTTTAATCCAGAGTATCCTAGTTTAAGGAACATAGAGTGAGGCATGAGGTTGATACTCGGCCCCAAATTGGCAAGAGCATTCTTTATTGATAGAGATCCTATGGAGCAAGGCAAGGTGAAGCTGCCTGGATCGTCTACCTTTTTTGGTAGCCCTCGATGGGTCACCACCGAACATTCTTCCCCCAGGGTCACAAGACCCTTGAGTTTCTTTCGGTTAGCGAGTAATTTTTTAAAGTATGCGCTATACTTCGGCATGTGATAACAAGCATCAAGGAGGGGTATGGTAACTACCGAGTCTTTTAGATATGACAGGAATCTTTTATTATCATTCTCAGTTTTCTGGTTTTTTAATCGGGATGGGAATGGGACTCTCACAGGTTGGTTAGGTGGGGTTGATGGGGAAGGGGTCGCCAAGGGATGTTGGTTGGGAGCCTTGCTGCCCACAGCATCCTCCTCTTTGCGAGGCTTATTTGGATCGGGAGTGATGGGGGCGAGCTTGGGTAAGGGGGGTCCTTGGTTGTTGTTCCAGTTTGAGTGGTTATCGCGAGCATCGGGTTTTTTTGGCTTACTGACGGCATTTCAAGGTTATCGAGGGTGGAGTTAAGCTTGTTGAACCATTCTCCAATGTCATTCTGCTGCTCATCAACAAGTTCATTAAGACCTTTTAATTGTAAGCCTTTTTCTTGAGAGAAGTGACCAAGGTCATCTTCAAAAGTGCTCCTGATTTCGAATTCAAGACCTTCCTCTCCTTCTTTTCTTTTTACTAGATTTCCCCAGAGGGTGTAATCGTCATTTTGGTAAAAAGGCAAAAGGGATGGATCAACATAGATGTCACCTCCTGACAAGCATGCATGTTCAGTCGTGGTTTCTCATCCGCATTCCTCTACCTCATGCGGGCCCCCACAGTAGTCACAGATCAAGTAAGGATTTGAAAGTTGTTTAGGTAACTGCGACCTAGCTAGGTATTCCATTCTTTTGTGAATTTTTCTTAACCGATCTGAAGATGTTGAAGTGATTTCAGACATGCTGACAGTCGACTCAGGTTCAACCCAAGTGTCATCCTGGTCTTGAGCATATTCCTCAATCCTATCCCATCCTTCTTCAGCACTAAGATTGGCTAATCTCCCTTTTCTAGAATTGTTGATTCCGTTCCGATCATTTGAGGAGACATTGTCATAGAAGATTTGGACCAAAAGCCAAAGTTCGATGCCATGATGGGGAACTTGTCTTATTAAATCCTTGAATCTAATCCACGATTTATGGAATGGTTCATCCTTCCCTTTTCGGAAGCGGAGGATCCTATCTCTAAACGCTGAAGTTTTTCCAGATGGAAAGAACTTCTCATAGAACTTGGATATGAGTTGTTCCCATATGAAAATAGATTCAGAAGGGAGTTTATCATACCACTCTTGGGTTTTTTCATAGAGGGTGAAAGGGAAGAATTGTAATCAGGACGTATCTCTAGTAGCCCCATCCGTATGGAGGGTGTCTACTATTTTCAAGAAGTCCTTAATGTGTTGAATCGGGTCATCATCATCTAATCCACAAAACTTGCACACACTTTGGACAAGCCAAACATCGGTCGCATGCAAGACCTCATTGGTGTGTTCATTTGGGTAGACAATGGCGTTTGAGAAGCCACGAGGGTTTGGGGAGGAGTAGTCCTTAATGCGCTTAGGAGTGGGAGTTGCGGGGGTACTCATCTCGTTGTTGGATTGGGAGCTAGGGGTTGTAAGGTGATTTTCCGAATTTTCTTCAGAAAGGGGTGCATCAAAATCGATGGCTATGCTAGATGGTTCAGGTGTTGAGTGAGATCGTCTTAGCCTACGCATTTCTCTATCGGGTTCTGCATAAGGCAAGACAAGGTCTCTAGCGGAACTACGACTCCTAGTGATCCTTAGGTTAGAGAATTCGTCGGTTGCCCTAATGGCGGATGGTAAAAGTTATGAACAAAAACACGAAGAAATAAGATAGACTAAAGAGAACCTAAAAATAAAATCCTACTAGAAAGGAATCTAGCAAGTAGACCTAATAAAAAGAGATTCTAACCTAGACAATAACTATTCCCCGGCAACGGCGCCAAAAACTTGATGCGTAGGGATTGCACCAGGCTTTACCTCTCGAGGGATCTCGAGAAGCTTACAACCCCCACCAGGCAGTGTACCTGATCGATGTAGTATAGTATAATGACAAGTACCGGGGGATTGATCGTTCAGCTAGGAATAGTGTCGCTGGGATTAGAAAACCTAAAGACTAGGTCTAGAGATGAGGGATGATTCTTTTTGTATTTTTTTAGTTTTTATAAAAGCAAACAAAAATCTCGGGTTTTGAAGGAGTTGGGCGGAATTAGTTGCTAGTCAACTAACCCAACGCTAAGATGCAATCAAAATAAAATACTAAAAATGAAAATAAAACTAATTATACTAGAGGTGTGAGCAATATGTGGGAGAATTGTGTTTACTTAGATTTCACTACTCCCTAGATATCTTTTATAGGTTAATTACTTGTTATAGTTGCGTGGATGATGGATTGTATTCCTTAATACCATTCATGGGGTGGCGTACTTACTTCCCCAATCCTATGAGCGCCTACTTCACTCTTATGTCGAGCCGGCTAAGAAGCTCCTAACATGGGATCACTAGAATTTGCTCATGCATTAAATACAACCAATAAAACCTAGTACACATCGGTTCATGTTTTCTAAGACGTTCAAGCATGTTACACAATGGAGATCTGCCAGTTTTCTTAAGCCTAACATTGAAATCATTCATCCAATACAACCATAAACAAGTAATCAACGTATAATTAACATCTAGGTTTCATTACATCTAAGCAAACACAAGATAGATCTAGCCTAGCATGTTGAAATCAAGACAAGCATAAGATATATTCAAACAACACATAGACATATTGAATGAATTAAGAGAAGACTTATCGTAATTGAACATGAAAGGATTCAAGGGGTGAAAACCCTTGAAAATACTGTAAAATAAGACCTAGGGTTTACAAAGTTCGGCCCTAGTTTTCTCCACACAAGTTCCTCTTTTATGAATGAAAAATAGAAAACTATATATTGATTCTGATAGGTGACGGCGTCAAGAACAAAATTCTGACGCCGTCATCTCGCCGCCAAATAGTTTCTCGGACTGCCTAGATCTGGGTCTGACGCCGTCATGTATACTCCTTATGCAGGCCATCACCAAAAATAGTCTTGACGCCATTGTTGTGACGCCTTCAGGTTTTCACTGGGTCGTCATGGATTTTACTCTTGACGCCGTCATGATTTTCTTCTTGATGCCGTCAGGTACTGTTCTCAGCATGGAAAATTAAGTCTTTGCCGTTTTCTTCACTTTTATGCTCCAAAAACGTCCGAATTGCTTCCTTTTCCAGAATTCACTCCCAAAGTACCTAAAATCACAAAAGGAATGATTTAGGGTAATATTTGATCAAATAAATTCAATTCCAGGCTTAAATGACCCCCTAAAAGTGGTTCATTTTTCGCCTCATCAGTACGCTAATTTTGCTAACTATCTCGCGAGCAGACTCATTCCGGAACACATGACTAAATACGAAAAGAAAAGGTGTCCTAATTTTGCTAACTTCTGGGATGAACCATTTTTATTCCGAAGGTGTCCTGATCAAATAATCAGACGTTGTGTTTCGGGAGGGGAGGCAGTAAAAATCGTGAGAGAGTGTCACTCTGGCCCCTCTGGGGGCCATCATGGGATAAATACCACAGCACGAAAGATTTTCGATGCGGGATTTTATTAGCCCACAATATTCCGTGATGTTAAAGAAATGGTACAAGCATGCGATACATGTCAACGGGCCTGGAACATATCAAATAGAGATGAAGTACCTCAGTATTTTATACAAGTATGTGAGGTTTTCGACGTCTGGGGAATCGACTTCATGGGACCCTTCCCATCTTCTGGAGGGAATGAATTCATTTTAGTTGCCATCGACTATGTTTCAAAATGGGTAGAGGCACAAGCCCTTAGGACCAACGATGCTAGCGTAGTTATTCATTTCCTGACAAAGCTGTATGCTAGGTTCGGAATTCCTAAAGCTCTCATCAGTGATAGGGGAACCCACTTCTGCAGTGCGCAAATGGAAAAGGTCATGAGGAGATATGGAGTGTCCCATCGATTTTCCACCGCCTATCATCCACAGACCAATGGCCAGGTCGAAAACACTAACAGAGCTATTAAAAGAATACTAGAAAAAACGGTTAGTTAGAATAGAAAAGACTGGTCATTTAAACTCGATGAGGCCTTATGGGCATTCCGAACCGCCTACAAGACACCTATTGGAACGACCCCGTTCCGCATGGTCTATGGTAAGGCATGTCACCTTCCGGTAGAACTAGAACATAAGGCTTATTGGGCGCTTAAGGTTCTTGCAACTCCATGAGCTTGATGAACTAAGGTTAGAAGCGTATGAGTCTTCCATTACATATAAGGAGAGGGCAAAAAGATGGCATGACCAGCGAATTAAGAAACCTAAGGAATTTTCAGAAGGGGACAAAGTCCTATTGTATAACTCTCGGTTAAGGTTATTTCCAGGAAAACTCAAGTCTAGATGGTATGGGCCATTTACGGTGAAAAGTTCCTCTAAAACTGGAGCTGTTGTGTTAATAGACGATGAGAGTAGATAATTTACTGTCAACATACAACGCGTGAAACATTATCAAGAAAGTAGCAATGAAATGATTAGTGAGGAGGATGTAACATTTGACGATGAGGTCACGTAATAACCCATAACCTTGAGTCAAGCTACAAGACTAGTAAATAACGAAAAGCGCTTCTTGGGAGGCAACCCATGATTTGTGTGATTTTTATTTGTTTGATTGTTATTTGTTTCCGTATGCACGCTTTATTTTTATTGTTGGTAGATCGTGTTTCAAAACTAAAATGGTGAAAATATTTTATTTTGTCGTTTGGCTTTCTCTTAACTTCATCCAAAGGTATTTCGCAAAAGATAAGTGTAAGGGGAAACCCCAAATATGTTTTTAAGAAACAAAATTGATCATGATTCTCCACAATATTAAAATGGACATGTATATTCGTATTTGTTAGAGTCAAATGCTTGCATCGAGTCATAATGACGTTTTACAGGATTTTCCAGGAAGTAGGACATAAGTTTTCCAGAAATTTTCCGAAAACTTAACATAAAGATTTCTGCAGGTCACCTCTGACGGCGTCAGGAAGAAATTCCTGACGACGTCATGTGTAAAATTCTGGAAATTTTGCTAGTTTTGTTTTTCTAACGGAGTCTTACAGTTTTAGTTAACTCTTTAGTTTTATAAACTCCAGGAAATCTGCAAACATTCATTCCACAAGCATTATATCTTACTTTGTTTTCTAGGATTTGTTAGTATATATAGATTGCCGCCGATTTTACGCGAGGTTGCCTTGTTTGTTTTCTCAGGTTTAACAGGTTATATATAACAAGAAGATGATTTATATTCTGGAAGGGAAGCTTTGATTGTTCATTTTCTTGGAGTAAGATCTAACCTTCTTACCACAATATCCACACTGAACGAACCAGGGGAGTATTTGATTTCATTCTTTTACCTGTTTTACTTTTACAATCTTTAATTGAACATTGGGGACAATGTTCATCCTAAGTGTAAGGGGAGGGTAAATGATGATACCTTATAGGATACACTTTCACTTGAGTTTGTTTGTTTAATGGTAGATGTGTAATAAAACTAAGAGAAATACTTGTTAGTGTAATTTTAGCGCCAAATTTAAAATTTTTTACAACATTTAGGAGTGAAACTTTAGCCTTAGCAAGCGTCTCATGGATAGGAGATTGTATGACTAGCACAAAACCGTATCATTCAGAAAAATTTTCCACCCAAATATGCGAGGTTCGCCTTTAGATTTGATAGGAAAAGAATTCATTATTAGTGCTTATGAGTGTACCTGTAGCATTTAGATTCTAGAACTTGCGTTAGTGATGCATCCCGAGACCGCTAGTGAGACTACATTCGTGTAGTAGGATTTACTACATGATAAGAGGCATTAGGATCACCCATGTGTTAAACCCGTATCATAATTACTTGACCATTTAAGTCATATTGCTTGGCTAGTTAAGTTAACTAATTTTTCCCACACCTTAGCGTTGTACTCATTTTTAGTACACGAAACCCCTAGTACACCCCTCCGAGCCTATCTTTTCGTTTCTAACTTTAAGCATCTTACTTAAAGGAAGAATTTGTTACACCCCACTTAAATGTACACCCAAATCACCTTAGCCTTCCGTGTATGCACTCATCTTTAGTGCATTATTGTTGTATGTTTAAACCCTTAGTTAATTATCTAATTGATTACATGGTTGCTAAGTACTCATTTTATGGAGTAATGGGGAAGAACATCATTTATTACCCCCCATATGTGCGTTAATCTTAAAAGTACTCCAAGTGTTTTGATTATCTTAATTCGAGTCATTAGATTAGTTTATTGTAAAGTATGTAAAAATTCAAGTGTAAGGGGAATGTTCATTCCCTATGTTGTATTATTTTGGATGGTAGGGTAAGAGTGTATGCAAAAAAAAAAAAAAAAAAAAAAAAAAATCGAAAAAGTTAAGAAAAAGAAAAAAAAATAGAAAAAGAAAAGAGAAAAAACATACGGACTACCATCCCGTTTCATTCTATGTTCGTTTTATGTTTTTATTATTTTTCATTTATTAGCTTAAGTCGAGTCTAGTCTTGGCTTAGCAACGCCATATTGTACATGTAATTAACCAAGATTATTAACTCGCCACCAGTAAAGATTGCCTACATCCAACAAAACTGTGTATTCCATATCCCTACACCTAACGTTATAACCCTTTAAAAGACCTCTTTGATAGTTTATCCTAGGTGCTTACGCCATGTGGTGGAGGTTTGATCCTTTCCCAAGCCTATGGTAATCTATTTTGCTATGACAGGTAGTGAGAGATGTTTTCCATTTCCATATTGTGATATATACTTTATTACACTCGAGAGATGTGAGTATCTAAACACTATTTGTGAGGTGCTAGTGTATGACCTCCGTGCTTGTCTTTGGTCTTTAGTGGAACGATTATTTGTTGTAATTACTTTTATATTAGTGTTAAATGACCCCTAACTTGTATTTTGATTAGAATAAAAGCGCATTTGCTTGAGGACAAGCAAATCTCAAGTGTAAGGGTATATGATGAGGCGAAAAATGATCCATTTTTAGGGGGTCATTTAAGCCCGGAATTGAATTTATATGATCAAATATTGCCCTAAATCGTTCCTTTTGTGATTTTAGGTACTTTTGGAGTGAATTATGGAAAAGGAAACATTTTGGACGTTTTTGGAGAATAAAAGTGAAGAAAATGGCAAAGTCTTAATTTTTCTTGTTGGGAACAGTACCTGACGGCGTCACAAGTTTCTTAATGACGGCGTCAAGAGGAAAAACAAGAGGTGAAGAGTATGGAGTCCATGATGGTCCAGAACACTTTTGCTCTAGGGCGTGACGGCGTCACCAAGGCCGTCATGGCCTCTTAACACGTGACGGCCCAGAGGAGAAATGCTCTTGACGGCATCAGATCTGGATCTAGGCAATCCGATTTTATTATGGGCGGTGGGTTGACGGCGTCAGAATTTTCTTCTTGACACCGTCACCTTAGGAAATCTATATATAGTCTTTGTAATTTTCATTCAAAAAGAGAGGACAATATTAGGGACGACTTGAATAAACCCTAGCTCGACTTTTACAGTATTTTCAACGGTTTTCACCCTTTGAATCCTTTCATGTTCAATTAAGATAAGTATCCTTTCAATTCATTCAATATGTCTATGTGTTGTTTGAATATATCTTACGCTTGTCTTGATTTTAACATGGTAGGCTAGATCTCTTGTGTGTTTACTTAGATGTAATGAAACCTAGATGTTGATTATGGGTTGATTGCTTTTTTATAGTTGTTACGGATGAATGATTTCGATGTTAGGCTTAAGAAAACTGGCAGACTTCCATTGTGTGACATGCTTGAACGTCTTAAGAAACATGAACCAATGCGTACTAGGTTTTTATGGTTGTATTTAATGCATGAGCGAATTCTAGTGATCCCATGTTAGGAGCTTCTTGCAGGCTCGACATAGGAGTGAAGTAGGAGCTTATAGAGATGGGGAAGTATGTACGCCACCCCACGATTGGTATTAAGGAATATAACCCGTCATCCACGCAACTGTAACAAACTATCAACCTGTAAAAGATATCTAGGGAGTAATGAAATCTAAGTAAACACAACTTTCCCATTTATTGTTCACACCACATTAGTAATTAGTTTTATTTACATTTTTGTTATTTTATTTTGATTGCATCTTAGTTATTGGGTTAGTTGACTAGCAACTAATTCCGCCTACTCCTACAAAACCCGAGATTTTTACTTGCTTTCATAAAAATATAAAAATACAAAAAGAATCATCTCTCACCTCTAGACCTAGTTTTTAGGCTTTCTAATCCTAGCGACACTATTCCTGAGTTGAACAATCAATCCCCCCGGTACTTGTCACTATACTATACTACAACGATCAGGTACACTGCCTGGTGGGGGTTGTAAGCTTCTCGAGATCCCTCAAGAGGTAAAGCCTGGTGCAATTCCCACGCATCAAAAGGACTTTGCAAAGAAAGAAGATAAACTTTTGGATGAAATCATAGAGTCCGAACACAAGATTGCAAAACTAGAAGAATTAGTGATTAAGTCGGGTCAGTCAAGTCAAACAATGAAAATGATTTCAAATCAAACTAATCCGATTTACCATACGAAACACAAAATGGCTCTTAGTAACAACAATCCTTGTAATCTCAAGAAAGCTCAGGAAGAACAGAATGTTTTGTATAATGGAAAAGTTATATATGCTAAACATGATCCTCCCGTCGTTCGGGATTCTGTGGAAACGATTGAACTTGTTGAAGAGAGCATAACAAAAATGAAACAAAAGAATCCGGATTTGAAACCAATCGATTACAACAAACTGAACAAACTTTCTGGAGTTACTTTTGTTCCAAAAAAAGAACCATCAGTGTTTTCCATAAAATGACCTTTCTCAAAAATAGTTTCTAAAAATGTAGTTGCTTCCAAATCGCTTTCAAACATGGAACAGATGTATTCAAACAACACTTTTAACACAAGTGCTGCTAGAGGATATCTTGATGATCTTAAAACGAGAATTAGGCAACTTCAAACGCTTTTAGAATCTAAAATGAGACTGAATGAGATCAATTGGAATTCCATAGTTCATTTACAGCTGAAAAAGATTCTTGAAAAAGACTTTGCTCCTCCAACCAATATGATTAATGCTCGGGTAACTCATTTTGAGCAAGCATTTTTTAAAGAAACAACTGACTTTATCAAGGACCACAAATCCCTGGTAAAGGAAGCTAATTCAAATCTTCAAAACATCAAACTTTTGGAAAATCTAAATGATTCTCTTTTCGAAGCCGTTATGACTACTGACATAATGTCCATCATTTTACAATCATATTCTGTTGAGGACGATGAAAGACTGCGAGCTGAGACATCTGAAATTGTTTCAAAATATGAAAATGCTCTTGTAAAACTTGAAAAAGAAAACATGTCATTTTTCAAACAACTTGATCGAAAATCAGAGGAATGCAAGTATGACAAATTGTCGTATGAGCATGCCTACAAGGACATGAAAAAAGAAAATGATCTTTTGAGAGCTCAGCTTGAAAGTATAAAAGGGAGGGGTGTGGATACTAAGTTTGCAAAACCATCGACTTCGGAGACACCAAATGTTTCAAAAACGGTTGAAAAACCAAAAATGTCAATTTCCCGATTTGCTCCAAAAGTCGATGCGAAAAAGGATTTGACAAAACCAGTCACTCCACAACCCTTGCCCAAGCAAAAGGAAATTGAAAAGTTTGTTGATACACAAAAATTGGTTGTTGAAAGAAACACAAATGTGAGTGTACCTAGCCCTTCTAGGAATTGTACACCAAATGTGACTACAAAAACTATTAAAGAGTCTGTTGGTTCTAATGACATGGTCCAAAATCACCATCTAGAAGAAGCTAGGAAAAAGGCACAACATCGAAAAGACGGAATTTTAGGTGAAAAACCTAGTGTGATGAATTCTACAAGATTCCAAAGCACTGCTAGTAGTAGTAAACCATTACCTAGGAACAATCAACAAAATACTAGGGATTGGCTTGCATCTAAGAGTAGTGGCACAAAAGAGAATGCTAGGAACGTAGAATGCAACACACAGAATTCCCTTCCAAAAGACTGTAGTGACAAAGTTAAAGTTGCTGTGTTAAACAAGGATGTTGAATTTGTCTGTCCTACATGTCAAAAATGTGTTTTTTTCAGCTAACCATGACGCATGTATTGCACAATTTCTCAAGAAAGGAAAATCAAGTGTCAAGGCACAATCCACTAAGACACCAAATAGAAAGAAACCCGTTGACAACAAGAAAATGGATAAGAAACCTAATAGGTGGATATCTAAAGGATGTAGTTTTTCAAAAACTGAGACTTCCGCTGCATCTGATAAGAAAACTACGTCTAGATCTTACCTTAGGTGGATTCCCACGGGAAAAGTTTTTAATACAGTTGGTCTTAGATGGATTCCCATAGGGAAAATTCTTAATAGTTGCAACAAGACAAATAATAGTGATACTCAGCAACAGGAAGTAGAAACTACTACAACCATTGATAGTGAACACCCTCAACGTGCGGAAACATGCACTTCTAACACTGTTATTTGTGCAAATTCTTTTGTGGATGCAGGTACTTGTGAAAGTGTCGAGAGTTCATACACCCAATGTGGTAAAGAAGAACTTTACGCCAACATCGCATGTGGAAATCCTTTTCTTATTCCACTTTTAACTCCACTTTTACTTGTCCAAGCTTAATTTTTTCTTTCTTCAATTCTTTGTATATATTTTTTTGAAAAAACAAAATAAAAATTTGAAAAACCATCAAAAACAAAATACAAAAATATAAAATTTTCAAAAATCCAAAAACATTATAAAATAAAAAAATCCAAAAATATTCTTCTCACGACATGTCTCTTCTATAATCGATATTCTGTACGTTTCTAGAAATGTCATTCAACAATGATATGGATATGTACAGATGCTTGAGCGAGAGTTCTCGAAAATGTTATCTAAAACATGTCGTTTCTCAAAATTTTCTTCACAATGGCTTTCGTATACTTCTGTACGAAACCCGGGCCTAAATGATGACTTCTTAGTATTTCAGCTATGGACTCGTTCTTCATAGAATGGAAAGTGCTTAATCAAAAATGAAGGTTTCAAATATCTTTCGAGCACTTATCCGAAAAATTAAAATTCTCTTACATCATGAGCACCACATTTTCAAGATTTTTCAAATAGACTTTCGAAATCTATCAAAATCGGTGCTCATCATCAAAATGATTTGTGTACACCTTACAGTGCACACCTCAAGTTTTCAAAGAAAGGAAAGTGCTACGCAAAAAATGATTTTCATCAACAAAGTACGCTTATCCTAAAAATGGACACTGTTGTACGCCTCAGTGCGACATTTCTGTTCAAACAAAGAGAAGTCTTTGTTTTTTCAAAAAACCTTGAAGCAAAATTCAACAAATCTAAAACTTCTTTATCTTTTAGAATTTTGCTTCGAGAAGACTCCTTCCCTCTAAACCTTAAAAAGTTTAACATTCTCAAAAACATATGCGAGTTTTGAGGGGGAGTATTTCACAAAAACAAAAATGTTCCGATTTCATGCAAAATCAAATTTGTCTATCTCTCCAAAAGATTTTTCTCAATCAGTTGATATCAAAAATATCACGATATGCTATTTTTGAGGGGGAGAAGACGTGATTAAAATGTGATCAAAATGTGCAAAAATTGTGATTGAATCTCAAAAGAGCTTGACTCAGATATAACCAATGAATTGACGAAGCTTAAAATGTCATTAATCGAAAAGACTTGTCCTGAACGGGTAATAATATCAAGCTAGTCTAACTAGTAATGTAAGCATGTCTCGAATAGGACTTGTCTGAGTAGAATGTACCGTATCGAGAGACTTTCTTTGGACTTGGCCAGGACGGGTAATAATTTCAAGCTAGTCTAACTAGTGATGTAAGCGTGTCTCGAATCAGTCATGTTCACTGAAAGTGTCTTAATTCAAAAGGTGCAAACTCCTCATGCATGTGCAAATTTCTTAAAAATCCATGAGCACATGTGAAGGGGGAGTCCTTCAAAAGTTGCAAAACTCTCAAAGTGGTAACAAGAATGTGTTTTATTATCATACACACTTTGAGAGACTTTTACAAAAAGTTTTATGGCATGTGATCAATAATTATAGGATAGTCATGGAGTTATAAGGTGACTAAGGTTAGGAAAAACCGTCCTATGATCCGCCAGAGCCGGAGGGATCTACCCAAGGACAAATCCAATAGATTAGAATTAGAAGTCCTTAGGTATGATTGAAAAAAGGAGAAAATGAGGAAGGAGAAAGAAGAGGTTGAAGAATTAAAAAGAAAATCTATTGAAAAGGGTGAAAAGAAATAGCCCTCCAAATGTTCAACCTTAGAGTAGACACCGGGTTCAATTCATATGCTACTGGTTGTTACTAAGGTGACGCCGGTATTGAAGACAAGACGTCATGGACCCAGTGACGCACTGCACTAAACCTTCTTAACCACTCAAGTTCTCTTAAAAGAGCTTGTTTCATTCTCACGGGGAGCCGGTGTAATCTATCGACTTATCTCTTAGAGATGGTTGATATTGAAGCAGGAGACCTCTCCCTAATCTCTGCATAGGAAACCAAATGTGCACTTATCGAGTCTAGAGCCCCGAGATTCATCAAAAGATCTCATAGGAACACATGATATTTATACACTGGTTGTTCATCATTAAGGACGCCAGATGTAAATTTTAGAGTCCTACGCAAATCTTAGCAATCTGCCAGAACATTTTTGAGAGGATTCACGTTTGTGATTCTCAATGATTGAATGAAAATTCCTACCAGGGTCAACATCAAACAGCCCTGATAGCAGGTCACTTAGGTAATCTCTTGTGGGTTACGCTTAGTGTTCGCGGTGGTTTCAAACGGTCTACAGTCGTGGAGTGATCCCCAGTGATCCCCAGCGGCCATGGTAAGGGTTAGAAGGAGTCTTCACACTATGCTGTTGACGATCTCTAATTCCTTATCTATAAGTACCGGTTGTTTATTGCTAACTGTTTACCTGCAGCTATACATCATCTCCATGGTAATAGATTCCACATGCTCATACATACATCTTGATGTCAAAGAAAGCTCCCTCAAAGATCTATGCAACAAAAAGTTCAAAGAAAGATTCTACGCATTGTGAAAGAATCTACAAAGTAAAGAGACAAAGATCAAAGTGAAAGAAAGGGAACTGCTAATGTAAAGACGTATGAGCATGTTGGAATAGCGGACAACTACCACAGACGCAGAAGTGACGAAAGGCAGATGACACCACATCACAATAGAACAAAGAACGAAGAAAATTCAATTATCAAAGATCACAAAGCATGAAGGAACAAAGACTTAAAACTATTCTACAAAGACTCAAAGTTCAAGACAACAAGCTTCAAAGTTCAAAGATCAAGATCACAAAGAGAGATCTCAATGATCACCCCTTAGAGGGAGATTGTTAGCAATAGAAGTGTTGATCATCAATGGAATCAATGAGAGATCTCGATGATCGCCCCTTAGGGGGAGATTGTTAGAAATAGAAGTGACGATCATTTATTAAGCCATTTAGTCTTGTAATAATGCTGTAATAGTTTGATATTTTAGTTAAGGGTAAACGGGCTTGGTTTAATCTAATATTGTATTAGTTTAGGTATTGTCTATTACATAAGCCCAAGTCCGGCCCATCTTCTTATCTTACCTATAAATACCCCCAAATGTTCCCATTTGGAGGGGTTGCTTCTAGGGTGCTACTATGTGTGTTTCTCTCTCTTAATCTAATACATCTTACTTTCTCTCTCTAGAAGTTACCATCTATCTCTATCTCTCTCTCTCTCTCTCTCTCTCTCTCTCTCTCTCTCTCTCTCTCTCTCTCTCTCTCTCTCTCTCTCTCTCTCTCTACTTATCTCTTCTTTAATCTTGATATAAACTTATGTTAGATATAGTGTTTTAGGGTCCTACATATTTATAGGAAATGAAATTTGGACGTTATGGAGGGACGACACCACTAAAGTTTACACGGTACCACTAAATTTAGTGGTACCGTGCCAGACAAAAATGCTACTATTTTTGTTTTTAGTGGTGAAGGCTTATTTGGGGAAGTTAGGAGCTTATTTGGGGGAAAACTAGTTGTTGGGATTTTTGAAAAGATTTTCTCAAATAAAACATTTCTTTATAATTCAAAAATATTTTGTAAAATGTATTTTCGAAAAGAATGTTTTGTCACCACACAAATGTAGAGTTTAAAACACAAATTCACTTCTTAGAACACTTGTCAAGTAATCACTTTGTTTGTTCATACCTAGAGTGATTTGCGTAGAAATCGGATATTTCGATTAAGAACTTGTTTACGTTAGTTTTGACGTAAAATTTTTTCACATTTTGTTATCATCAAAACATAGAGATATCGAAAGATAGAAATAACGTTTTTAGTCATTATTTGCATCAACAGTCTCCCCTTTTTTGATGATAACAAAACATAAACTCATTTTAGGTGAAAGATTAACTTTGACAAGTTTTTAATATGAGTTTATATCCCACTTCTCCCCCTTTTTGTCGAAGTAAAAAGACTACTAAGGCTCCCCTTGATGTATACTCCCCCTCATTTGGAGCATACCAAGGAATCGAGCAATGATTGATGCTACAAGACAAGTTTAGATGACACAAATACAATATCTAACATGTAGCATTCAAGAAAAATATCTAACCAAAAGCACAAAGAAAAATAATCCAACCACAAACAAAACATAAGCTCATGCCTTCATTCATAATGAGAATATCATACTTGAAGTATGATTACAAGAACTAAACTAGTTAACAAGAAAGATAAAACTACATAAAGAAGCACATAACATTCTTTAGTGACATAGAGGTCCTAAGATTTGTTTCAAGGTGCACAAAAGGATCCTAAGGTGTTTATTAATGATTACTAAACATATAATGTTTAGTATCTTGGGTTGGTGCTTGGTGGAGGAGGTGGTATGATGGGCCTTGAGGTGGTGTCAAGAGATGCTCAATGTAGTTAAACATGTAAGCAATTTCATATCTTAGGTGAGCAATGAGGTTGTGGTTGTGGTTGTGGTGACAACAAGCACAACTAAGGGTATGTGATAGAATTGGGTATTGAATTGGATGACCCATGATAGGTTCTGACTCTTTCTTGACTTAAACATAAGCAGGGTGACCACCCGTATGTTTTTTTTATCATACACTTTGGCCGTAGCATCTTTTGATCTACTGAAAATATAAATAACATAGATAAGTCAGGATTTATATTGCATCCGTACACTTGCGTTTTTGAATAAACATAAACTAACTGATGAACCAAATTGCAAGGATCAAAACATATGGAGTATTAAATATTAATGTATATATGAGGGTAGTAATTTGACGTTCTTACCTATTACTCCATAATAAATAATACTACCATAAGTCTCAATCTTTCCAAAACTGTATTTACAAGATATTTCTCGACTTAGCAACCATGTAAACAACTAGATAATTAACTAAGAGTTTAACATATATGTTGTAATACTAATGCACTAAAAATAGGCTAAGGCGATTTGGGTGTAACATTTAGGAGGGTGTAAACAATGATCTTCATTAATATTTCACAATCCATCAAAATATCACGCGAACCGCAAAAATATAGGCTTAGAGGGGTGTACTAGGGGTATCTTGTACTAAAAAAAAGTACATAGCAATGGTGTGGTGTAGTTACTTGACCAACGAAGTCAAAGTAATTATAATAAAACAGGCTAAAAACAAGGGTTATCCTAATGTCTCTTATCATTTAGTATATCCTAATAACAACAATGTGATCTCACTACTGATCTTGGAATGCATCACTAAAGCAAGTTCTAGAATATATATGCTACTGGTGCACTCATTACCATTAAAGGTGAATGCTATTTCCTATATATCTAAATGCGAACCTTACATTTTTGGTGGAATTTTTGAGTGGTAGAGTTTTTGTGCTAGCTATGTAATTCATATCCATGAGATACTTTATTAAGACTAAGTTTCACTTGTAAATGTCATGAAGAAAATTTTTAATTTGTGCTAAAATCACCTTTACAAGTATTTCTTTTAATATATTAAAGGTTTTTATGCAATCATTAGAAAAAAAAAACTTAGTATCCTTATGCAATAATTCAGTCATAGGTCTAGCTATTTTAGAAAAATCCTTAATTAACCTCCTATAGATTCCCGCGTGTCCAAGGAAACTTCTAATACCCTTAACATTAGTAGGGTAAGGTAATTTAGCAATGACATCAACCTTAGCCTTATCAACCTCAATACTTGAGCCAAAGATTCTATGACAAAGAATAATACCTTCTCTAACCATAAAATGACATTTTCCGAATTGAGCACTAGATTTGCTTCCTCACACCTAGCTAGCATTTTTGATAAATTAGATAAGCAAGAATTGAAAGAGCTACCAAAAACTGAAAAGTCGTCTACGAAAACTTTCATGAAATTTTTGCACATCTCATAGAATATGGCGGTCATACAACTTTGGAATGTTGTTGGGGCATTACATAACCCGAATGGCATTCTTCTGTAAGCGAATGTCCCATACGGGTAAGTGAAGGTGGTATTCTCTTGATCCTCCGCGGCTATATGACTATGAAAGTACCCAGAGAACCCATCTAAAAAATAATAATACCCGTTAGCCAATAATCGTTCCAACATCTAATCAATGAATGGAAAGGGGAAGTGTTCTTTTCTCGTTGCGTCATTAAGTTTCTTGTAGTCAATACATATGGTGTGTGCTTATTCACACACCTTTTTCTGGCCAAATTAAGACCAAAACAGACACAAAATAACCATAAATGCCAAAGATATTGTGTTTTTGTGTTTATGATCGTGCAGGAACGGATATTCCAGAAATTGGCAAAAATCAGGCCAAAAAGGACAAAAACGAGCACGAGTTTGGAAAACATGTCAAAAGCCAGAGCCGGGGAAGCAAATTACCCCTTTTTGAGCTTAGGTTGTCAAAACACACCTTGTGGAATCACAAAATGCCAAAAACAGTCCTTGAAGCAAAATTTTGCAAAATTGGCAGAAATGGTCCCTCAAGTTTAGAAATTGACAGAAATGGCCCCTGAGCATTGGATTTTGGATGAAAAGTCAACAATGGTCCTTGGAGATTCACAAGTTATCACAATTAGTCCCTGGGTGAAAAGTTTGAAGAAATTACAAGTTTAGTCCCTGAAGTTTCAGATTTGACATAATTAGTCCCTAGGAATTTCAAATATGGAAAATATAAAATGTGATCCTTGTATTATTCAAGCTTGGCAAGTTACATCCTTGTGATAACTTTGGAAGAGTTGCAATTTAGGTCCTTGTATTTTCAGAAAATTATAAAGTTAGTCCTTGTATTAATACTACAACCAAACGGACCTTTGTATTATTTAAGTCCAATCCAAACACAACCTAATCCAAACCAACACCTCTAATCCAGTCCACCACGCAAAACCCCAAGCCCAATCCAACACCCAGGCCCATTTTCCCTTTTTATTAATAAAACCACCCTAGTCAAACCACCCATTGACCCTGCTTCCCTCCTTCGTCCCCAACTTGTGCCTGCAACACATCCCATCCACCCCTCCCACCATCACCATCACATCCGCTGCCCAAAACCCCCTTGTACCTAACAAGACAACCCCAATTAATGCAACCCCCCCCTCTCCAATTTCAATAAAACAGGGCAGATTGCAATTATTCATTTTGGCGCCAAAACACGTGGATGATGGAGATTGAATTCTATGGATCCTATGGTCTATTTTACTGCTGGGATTTTCTCAGAGGGATGCAGGAAACCCTAATGAAGCCTATAAGAAGAAGGAGAAGCAAGAGAAGGCAGTGTATAGTTCATTAGTTTAAAATTAGTGTCGACTAGCTTAACTTATCATTTTCTTGTCATCTTCAGTCAAAATAAACATTGTAATCAGTCTTTTAAGTGTAATTTAAACCTTTTTCAAGTATCAATTTTAGTTTCTCAATTGCAATTCAGTTTAGGCATATTTTTTATTTTGAAAATCTCATTATCACTTGTGCTTGTTAAATGATGTTAACTACTGTTCCATAAGCTCATATAAGCTCTAAGTAGTCTATATAAAACATAAACAGGTAGAAAGTCTAAAACAAATCACAGGGTACCCTTGCAATTTACACAGGAAGCATTGGAAGTTGCCAATCATGGAATGGCAAGATGGACTTTACCCAGCTTATCTTTGATAAGCTAAAAGCTTGTTGCAGCTTAAAGAGGCCCTAGTAAAAGCTAGGTTCAAGGTTTAAAGCTCTTTGTTTCAAATTTGAATTTTTAGTGTAAAATTGTATAATCTGTGGTAATTAGTTGTAGTGTTTAATTGTTATTTATTTTTGCTTATTCTGTCTTATAATTGCTTATTAGATAGAGTTTAGTTCATAAATTAAGCATTGGTTAGAGTTTCATTAGGTTTTATAAAAACCAAGTAATATAACAGGTTGTTTGGATTAACTGATATACCTTTGCTTAGGGTTGTTTTAGTTGTAATTGGTGATTGACTCGTACTCCATTAGGACTAGACAGGACATCTAAGGCTTAAAATTCAGGTTCCAATTGGACAAAAGTCAAAATCAAAGTTAATCTCATCTATTTTGTTATCAGCTAAGGATTTAACATAGCACAATCTTCATTTAAGCTTAGAACTTGTCAAGGTAGCTTAATCTAGTCTCATTACACCTTAATACAACCTAATCAATCAGTGGGAAGCAATAAAAATCCATTTTGGTCAACCTTTGTTCATAAATCAAAAAGTCAAAAAGTGCAAGTTTATCAGAAATCCAATTTTTTCAAGAATTTTCATGATTTTATTTTGAAAAATTATGCTTTGAGCATTTTACAAGTTAAAATATACCAGCTGAACTTGTGAAATTTAATTTTGGAATATTTTTTTGAATTTTTCTTAAGGCTTATTAAACTGCTTATTTAGGCCTGCGGGGATAAGACATCCCCTGCACCAGGGTGATTAGCCCATCTTCATAAGCTCATTCTGAGCTTGTTTGTGGACCCCCGCCCTCAACCCTGGGATTTTTGGAAAGCTTATTAGTCCATCTTAATAGATCAGGGCTTATCTTGGTATTTGTAGCCCTTGCCCATAGCTTATTTATCCTCCCAAGTTACCCTCGCCACACTCAGCATACTGAGTGAACAGTATAGACCACCCAACTTCACAAGCTCTCCCAGAGCTTATTAGTGAGACCCAGGCCTCAAACCTTGGCTTATTGGAAAGCTCCTCAACCTATATTCTTAGATCAAGCCTTATATTGGATCACTCTTGTGGGCCCCACATAGGGCTGCAAGTTCCTTATTTGGCCTGCTCGTACTTAGGTTTTAGGACAGTGCTTATTTGTGATTTCTAGCTTATTCAGTGTGCTTATTTAGTGGTTTAGCTTATTTTATATGCATCTCTGTTGTTTATAGCTTATTTAGTCATTGGTAGCTTATTAGTAGCTTATTGAACCAAAATTTCATGTTTAAAGCTTATTAGACCTTATGTCAAATAAATAAGCTTGCACACAGCTTATTTTTAAGCTAAAAAAAGATTGTTTTTGTAAAAGTTGTTCATTTTCAGTATTAAAAAAGTTGTGTAAAAGAAAAATAAAAAATATAAAAGAAGTGATAGCTTTTTTTTAAGCCATTTGGCTTATTTTTCTGCTTTTTCAAAAAGCAAATTCCAATTTTATATTTTTCTTAGGTTCCTAATATATTAAAATAGTTTTAAAAAAAATTTCATAATTTTCTGAGTATATTTAGTATTTATTATAATTAATTTAAGTTTAAATAGTTTTAATTAAAAAAGCCAAAAATAAATTTTCCTTTTGCTTATTTATAAGCAAAAGCATCTTTTTATATTTTTTTTCTAGCTTTTATAATTAATAAATTCTTTTTTAGAAAAAATTTCATAATTTTTACTGTTCATCTAGTATTTTTCATAATTAAATTAGGTTTTAATTATTAAATAAGTAAATAATTATTAAAATAGTTTAAATATAAATTTTATAAACTTTTTAAAATTTTTTAGGATTCCAGTAATGGTTAAGTAGTTTTATAAAAAATTTCATAATTTTCTAATTTAATGTAGTATTTTTCTTAATTTAAATTAGATATAAATTAGTTTTAATTAATTATTAAATAGTTTTTAATTAATATTAAATAATTAAACAATCAAAAAATAATTTTCTTTTTAATAAAATTTTCTTTTAATATTAAGCTTGTAAAAAAATCATTTTCACCCACTATGGTTTATTTTTGCTTAAAACTCACATTTTTTTATGTACGCAATCGTAATTGTTTTTAATTTGGTTTGCGTTTATATGTATCTGTTTCCTATAATTGTTAATACTATTTATTTATCTTAATCCAAATCATTTCCAGTAGTGTAAATCAAACTCCAAATCGTTATTTGCTATTTTCCTCGATCACTGAATCACTCAAACGTTTCCAAAATACAATTTCAGCCTCGTTGGGACATAACGACCCGTGAACACACTGTGCTTTCAACGGATCATAAATTGATCACTTTCTCCTAGACTTGGCCTATTGACCACACCTGGTTAAGTGGTTAGTTTGGGAGGAGTCAACATACTCTCCACCCCGTTACTGCCTGTGTTGGTATTAATTCGTTCTCTTAGTTTGTGATAACGGTCATCCCTCCTTTTTTAGGTACGACGTGAATTGGGCTGATCTACGAACTATCTGATATTGCATATATTAGTACAACATCAAGCAATTTTACTATTTCTTCCTTCACTACATCTTGTACCTTCGGGTTAGCTTTCTTTGTGGTTGTACTACAGGTTTGTGGTTCTCTTCTGTTAGGATTTTGTGAGTGCAGAAGGATGGGCTAATCCCTTTTATATAAGTGATTTTCCATGCCAAGCTTTTTTTTTGTTTTATCAATACCTGCAAAAGTGATTTTTCCCCTTTTAGTTAGTAGTGAATTTATGATTACAAAAAATTCAGTGTTACCGTCCAAGAATGCATATCCTAAATTAGATGGCAAATCTTTCAAATTTGGCAGTCGAGGTTCCTCATTAGTGACCATGCTTCAAGAGAATAAAGTTTGGGTTGCTTTTAAAGAGAAGCTCCCCAATTTTTCGTCATCAGTTTTAGTATACGGTGTAACTGTACCACTTTTGTTACGCTGTATATCCTCCTGTTCACCTGTTCCACCATTAATTTCGTCATCCTTATCTTTAACAATGTATTCCCACATGTTGATATAACCTTCCTCCCCAGCTGTAAGCTTATAATCCATAATTGGTGCCAAGAGGAACGAGTCCAATTGGTCATTCGGAAGATTTTCTTGCACATGATCATGAGTAGTTATGTCCACCCAATCAAAATAATGACAAGTGTTATCCGTATAAGCGTCATGTTTCATTGATTTCTCAATGTCGAATGTAATTATTTTGTCTCCTACCACTAAAGAAATCTTTTTATTAGAAACATCAATCATGGCGAGAGCAGTTGCTCCAAAATGGGCGTCCTAATATGTGGTACTTTTGAATCTTATTTTATGTCTAAAATTACAAAATCAACAAGAAATACAAACTTATCAATTTTTACAAGGACCTTTTCTACTATCCCTCTATGCATTTCGTTTAGCAAAATAGCATAACACCTTTCATTCAGAGTAACTTAGGCTACATCATTGAGTTTTCCTTTATTGGTTAGCAAATCCTTCACGAATCTGGCATATTTTGGCATGTGGGCCAGTGCTTCGATGAAAAGGAAAAAGGATTGGTGGTCTGTAAAGTTCAAATACCTTATTCTCAGTTGTTGGTTCATCACTAAGTTCAACGCTTCTTCCCATGACCGGTTCATCCACCTATTTTTCTTGTTCTACAATTTTTTCAGTATCAACTAAGTCATCAGATTTATCAAGAGGATCTGAAGGGGAATTATAATTCAAACCGCTCCTAGTAGTTATAGCATTTTCTTAATCTTATGGGTTTGTTTCAGTAGAACTAGGTAATCCTCCAATCATCCTTCTTTGGGCTAATTCTGCCAGCTTCCCAACCTGAATTTCTAACCTCTTAATTGATGCAGCATGATTCTGAAATTCCATATCACCCCTTTTTAATACTCCAAATTAATGCTTCATTTTCTTTCTACCTTTTCAAGGACTCGTTGATGAACTTACTCAATGTTGCCTCAAGACTTGTTACTCTTCCTTTAAATGGCGTTTCGTATTTGTGTTGTACTGCCCGAACTTCCTCACTCCTTTCATGTCTAAATATCATTCCATCGTTCTCGATTTTTATAGCCATTTTTGTTAAATATTCTTCTTGTCGTTTAAAACCCTCATTTATTTCTTTGGTGAATATCTCTCTTAGTATTCTCAATAACGTACTCCAAGCGATCCTGTAAGCGATCCATTATAACCTGAAATACACGGAGAAGGAGAACCAAGAAGCAAAGAGTAGTAAAAATGTATGTATTAAAAATCAAAAATTAACTAACAAACAAAAATTATGAAAACTCAAATTTTAAAACCTATTTAACTCCCCACAGTGGAGCCAAAAACTTGATACGCGTTGATAGGTCTTTGAATTGTAAAGTCTCATCTACCTATTGGATCAACACCTATAATAACGGGCAGTGCACCCGATCATACGTTGTGAGGTAATGGTAAATCCGAAGTCGTTCCCAAGATCTATGAGGCAGTCTATGAATTTGCGTCTATAAACTAAAATAAACTTAATTGTCACGATTAAATTGAAGAAATAATTAAAGTAAAGTAAATACTTAATGTAAATTGTTGTTTGTACTAATCAAGAGGAGAAAATGGGTTAACCTAGTTAATCCTTAGCTTATGCTATGTTCGTCTTCCTAGTTCAATGTCAAAGTATCACTTTTATTAGTGATCATGGGTCGCTAGGCATAACTGATCATTATGTTACTAGCCTATAGTTCCTAGTCTCAGTAGACTTTTCATCATACCAATTAACTAGTCCCTAGTCTTTAAGTTCCAACTGCCTATGTGATTTGTTCTTAAGCTAACATTCCCACTTCTTAGCATATAGGCGCCTAATTGGCCATTTGGGCGACTAACTTACACTGTTTAAATGCTTATACTTATTTAGGTGGTGATTTGGTCAATCCCTATACAACCAAGAGGTTGTCAATTCCTTGATCACCCAGATTCCCAAGTGAGATGTCTCTACACCTAGTAATCAAGAGCTAACTACTTCTAAGCTCTACCACAATGCAAGGATCTCATAACAAACACATAGATATCTAATAAATGCAATAAATAATTGAAGAAATAATGAAGATAACAATAATTAATTCATAACTAGGCTAACACCAAAGGTGTTTAGCTGGACATGTTGTAAAGTGCAACAAAGTTAATGAGTAAAACTGAAAAAGTAATAAACATTGTGCTTGATATAACTACTCTATGTCGATCTATCTTCGATGTTGGTTTTTTGTGTATTCTCCCTTGAAAAGCTCTTCAATCTTGCTTGAAATTGACCTTTGATGGAACCAGAGTCGTTCTACAACTGAGATGTGGAATGGATGTGTGTGTTGTGAATGATTTAGGGTTTGTATTTATAGTTTTGCTGGGCTTGACATGCATATGGCATAAGCTTAAGTTAAGGGCTACGCCAGACATGCTTTCTGTAAACTATTTCTTTAAAGTCTTCTGATAGCTACGGTGTAGTTGCATTGCTCTAGTTACGCAGTATATACCCTAATTACGCAATTCTTCCAGACTTTATATTCTTACGGTGTAGAGAAAAATGAAGCATTACGTAGCATCTAATCTCATTAAACTTATGTGCACGGATACAACATGTTACGCTGTGTAGGTCTTGAAGTACGGATAACCATTAAGTCTTTAATATAGATACGGCGTATTTGTATCAATGTGATTACGTCGTATAATTATTTTGGGTTGACTTGATAAGACTACTTCAAAGGTGAATACGACGCATACCTTGGATTCCCTCTATGTCGCATATGTCTTCTGTTCCAGATTTTTCTCGTTTTCCATCAAATAGCTTCTCAATTCCGCATCTTCTCGCTTCAATGCTCAAATAAATCCTATTAGACAAATTGGAAGCAATTAAGTACCAAATCTCTAAATACAAGAAATATGAGCATAATATAAGGGAATTTGATAGAGAAAAGTATATACTATTTGATGTTATCACCCATGAATATGTCGTATCCCCTATCATATCATATGATACATGATAAGGATTTAAAACATACCTCTTTAAGGGATCATTTAATCCCTAAAGTCATATGTATTTGATCAAATATTGACCTAAATCATTTCTTTTTGCATTTTAGGTACTTTGGACTCAATTAATGAAAACCGGCAAGTTTTGGGCTAATTTGGACAAGAAAGTGAAGAAAACGACCAAGTCGCAAATCTGTCAGGAAAGGAGACCTGACGGTGTCACAACTTAACATGTGACACCCGTCGCTTGTAATTGAAGACGAAGATTTAGAGTTAAATTTACACGTGACGGCTCAAACTTTTTATAAAGGGACGACATCATACATCATGACAGCGTCAGAGATCCAAGGTGACGCCGTCACAACGACGACTTAGCAATAGACGATACCCAAATAACGGCGGGCTGACAGCGTCACAACCCATAACGTGATGCCATCACAGATGTAAAACCATATATATTTTTGTATGTTTTCCTTTATTGATGTAACACTTTGGACAGGTCAAACCCTAGACGAATTTTTGCTACTTTGTAAGGCTTTTTACTGTCACTTTGTCTATGTTTTATTGAAGATATGTAATTCATCTTTAATCATTCAATATGTCTATGTGTTGTTTGATTTTATGTTTTTTTTCTCTTCACTTTAACATGCTAGGCTAGATTTATTAGTATTTGCTTAGATTGAATGAAACCTTGTTATTGATTATTAATTGTCATCTTTTGTTTAATTGGTTGTCTTGCGTTAGGATAAGAAAACTGGCTTAACTCTTATATGTACTAGCTTTTCCATCTTATTAAACGCAACCCTAGAGTGCGCTAGTGGTTTTTCTCTTTGTATTTATTGCGTGAATTGCATCTTGTAGATCCTAGGAGACTTAATAGACTTTAAGCTTTCTTAGGGGAGACTTATACGTTCATAGAGTTAGGGCATATGGCACCTCCATATGACCAATAATAAGGAATACAATGCTCCAATTAAAACAATGATGTTACAATTCGACTAATCAATAAGAGATAACTAAGGAGTAAGGAAATCTAAGTAAACACCTTTACCTATCATAAGAGTTACTACTTTTATTTTTCCACATATTTAGTTAAAATTAGTTTTAATTAGTAGTTTTAAACATCCACTCTTCAAACCCCGAGATTTTTACTTATTTTATAAAAAAATATAAAAATACAAAAAGACTCATCCCTCACCTTTATACCTATCTCGACATACACTTTGGCCTTTACAATACTATTCTCCTAGAGAACGATCAATCTCCCGTGTCTTGCCTATACTACATTACAACGGTTAGGTGCACTGCCTAGGAGGATTGTAAAACTTGGTAGGTTTTGCAAATCTTCCATCAATACGTCGTATCCCCTACCTGAGATACGCCTATCAATGCTGATACAGACCTTCACTAAATTCTACACTTTTCTGCACATAGCTGATTTACCATATGGAACAATAATTAAACTACTCTACTGAAATTTAACATACACATGGTCTAAAAGCTCTACCAGAACATCAACATAAACTAACACACATGCTAAACATGAAATACTCGCATAACGAGCTACTAGTGAACCGTTACTCACCTCGATTGGCTTAGGAACTTCTCGGGCACTTTTAGACTCCCAAGATCACCTAAACACATAAATATATCATTCTATAGTGATTAGAACCTGCTATAACATTCGTACACATAACTTACATCATTTTCACTAACTTATGCGAAATAGCGAAATCTGCGTTTTCTTGACAGTCTACTGAAAATTGTAGATTTGACCCACTTAAACTTAAAGTTATAACTTGAAACCAATTGAATCAGAAAGTAGACTCAGAGGACTACAGTTTTGGTTTTGACCTCAGTTTAATCTGATGAATGATTAATTCTCTTTGATCCTTTAGATTTGACTAAATTTTCTATAACACTTGTTGTCTTAAATTCAAACATCACCAAAAGGACCCAAAATAAACATAAACCAATTCTAATCACTTTCATACTTCAAACATAACTTACTAAACATCTTAAGATTATTTTCAAATATTTCTATAAGTAATTTCACTAATTTGAGCACTATTTTGGCCTTGTGCCAAACACCCCTTTAAAGACTATAACAACTTAGCATCATCTTCAGTAACTAAGAA
This sequence comes from Artemisia argyi, assembly GCA_030686995.1. Lineage (NCBI taxonomy): Eukaryota > Viridiplantae > Streptophyta > Magnoliopsida > Asterales > Asteraceae > Artemisia > Artemisia argyi. The sequence continues at coordinate 58,469,642 of CM060680.1, read as the reverse complement.
AAAATTCATACAACTCATAATCGCCAAACATAATTACAATAACTCTAAACATGATCATTTTCTAATCCGTAATTCATACTAATATTGGTCTATGTTCATAAAACATGTATAGAACATGATAAATATAACAAAATGCACTTAAACATGCTTAAACACTAAAACCTCTAATTTCTATCATAAACATGAAGTAATAACTTGTGTTTAAGACATATATATGATGAGAAACACATTAAGGGAACTTATATAATCTTTTGGTTAGCATAAACACTCCAAAAGCTCTTTCAAAATCATTACATAATGATTTCTTTACCATTAAGGAACCCAAGACACAACGTGTGTTTTTTGAAGATAATTTGGACTTTTAAGATGACCAACACCAAAGGACATATTGGTAATTCTGCCATAAGATTTAACTTTGCAACATTAGTCTTTGCTGTTAAGTATTTTGCACCGTTAGTCCTTTTCTATTAACTATTTGCGTGACAAGTCCTCGTTTCTACTAAAAGTTAACGAAAAGTATTATCTAATTATTGTGATAAATCTATTAAATTTGGGGTGTTACACTAAAAGGCTATGGGTCGAACTAGTCCAAGGTCACCCTACAATGTTGCGCAACATATTTTTCTGTAAAAGTTTTTACTAATAACTTATTCTAAAATCAAATCATTTTGGAATAATATGTTCTATGTAAATATTGGACGAATTATCTAAAAACATTTTTATGAAAAAAGAAGTGTTTCATCATTCATGTAATTAAGTTATATTTAAAGTTTGTAATTTCCTTCTATCATCAAAATTGATTTCTTTCTGTTCCTACCTCACACCCACCGTGGAAGATTGGTTTCCTTTATTAAATGGACTTGTTCGGGTATGCTATTTATTGTTTCGTGGAAAATTTACTTTTGATTACATTTGTGCTTAGCGTGATTTTAGTCTCAATTATTTGTTTTTTGATATAGTTTAAGACATTGTTCAGTTTACTATGAATTCTCTTAATATATTCCACCAATAATTAGTTTAAGGTGATACACTTTCCCATATAGTTCATAGGTTGTTTTCGTTGATCTAATTTGGATAATAGTATGATGATACGGTCACCTGGTTCGTCTTAATTATTGGCGTGGAAAAAACTGGAAGCTATAAAATGAAACTGTGTTTTGTAGCCAATACGATACTGAACCAAAGGATAAATACTCTAATTCTAATTACTAAGGCATTGTTCATTTTTGTTATTAGGCTATCTAAGATATGTGAAGTGAAAATACTAATGTTGGGGTGAAGAGGGTAGGAGAAAACGATATAAAGTTTCTCTATGACGCTTGAAAGGAGAAGTTATGTGATGAGAAAACCATTATTTGGACTTTTTCGTGACTAAATTTATCCTTGCACGCTTCCTAGAAAACCTTCATATCGATTTCTCCCATCCTCCTTACCCCAATGTTAGTATTCCCACTTTACATATTATGCATTTTCTAAATACAAAATAAACAATGTCTTAGGTAATACGCCTCTTTCGTCGAGTTCGTGTAGAAAAGAGTTATGCTCTAAATAGGGGAGGTGATCCTGGAATGGCTTGCTTATGTTTTCTAACTCGCTACACTAGCTCTTATACTCTGTACTTTTTTTCTTTCAGTTAAGTTTTGTGAAACTAATTGTGACGTAAAAGCATATTCGGTCCAAAACTGGAAGACCATTACCAACAACTTACACCTGTCGTCCATCCGGACAAGAAATAATTGGCCGGTATAGAAGTTGCATTAAAACCAACACACAGACGTCAAGAATCCTTTCATTGTTTTTTTTTTTTTTTTTGCTAAAAGTCAAAATCAAGGTTGTCAGGATCGGGATCCTACCTGGGATCGTTTTTGGCTTTGCAAGATCGTGATCGTAGGATCGGATCGGGATCGTAAGATCCTATGAAAATGTTTATATTTTTGTATAGGGGTTGTAGTTTTATATTTCTATATAATATTTCATATGATAAATGAATCTAAATAGATGATAATAGAAAATTTTTATATGTTCAAGTATCGTAGTAGTAGAATTTTAGATATATTGCACTGCTCACTTGCACAAAGTTACTACATACATGCATCTACCTCTTGTTCACTGTTTTTTATTATAGGTTTTTCGTGATAACATTTAGATTAATGCAAAATATAGTGTTAATTTATTAGTACATGATTTTGTGACTTTTTTTTATTATAATATATAAATTAATACAAAAAGATAAATGGATTGTATCTGAAATGAAACGACATAATTTATAATAGAGGGCAACATTATATATTTTTTTCAAATAAATTAAATTAGTATATTCTGATAATATTATTGAAAATTTTTAACATACAATTCATACTTTTATATGAAACATAAAATAAATTATGAATAAAATTGGGTCAAATATCTAGATGGTTTGCTTAAAAAACAAGCTTCTGACATGTTACAAAACACAAAATCGTTTTTCATAATAAAACCCAAAAAAACAAATCTAAACCATTTCTAAATAATCCGTAAAAGCATAATGATTTGAGACTCATTAATCTTGCAAAAGATAATCAATTAACAATATCAAAATAATAGTTTTCATGAAAAAAATTTAGTCATTGGGCTTTTAAGACATGGAATTATGCGTAATAAGTTAATATAGCAAAAAAGTTTCTTAAAAAAAATAATATAAGCGATCTCACGATCTTACGATCCGATCCTATGATCCTACGTGCGATCCTACGATCCTGATACGATCCTACTTAAATTACGATCTTGTTAAGATCCTGATCGTTTTTTGTGTGTAGGATCGTAGGATCCTACGATCAGGATCGCGATTTTGACAACCATGGTCAAAATAATGAAATGATGATATATTTAAGAGTTTGATTCGTATCCTCAACATCACCCATTTCTTCCATTTTTGCTTTCAGGTCATCGTTCATATTTTTTATCTGGTTATGAACTTTTACACTTTCTTCGATGTTGGTGTTGTTACTGATTGTTTAGACTAAAATCTTATTACTTTTTTATTTGTGCCAGACAAGAACATATCTCCTCCAACTCCAGGATTTGAGAAAAACATTACATACTTCCACAAATCACAGACATAAATGATTATGATACTATTGATGAAGACAATGACCACGATGATTGCGATTTAATGAAAATTAAAATATCTTCATCAACAAGGAAGCAAATTTCACGTCAGATAAAAAGAGGTATATGGCTAATAACTTGCTTCAATGTGGCCTTTGGATTGTTTTAATATTTCATCAGACTCATGTATCATTTATTACATCATGCACATTAGCTCATTGGATTGGTTAGTTGTGTTCTGTTGCTTCACATTTTTTGTAGTTCTGGAAAGTAGCAACATTTCGATAGTATAAGGTTTTATTTATGCATAAAAGTGCTAAATAATGAGTGTTAAACTAAAGGTTTTTGTTTTTAAAGCACAAAACCTCCTCTACCTACAAGATTTAAGGAAAAAGAAGCCAACCTTACGGAGATTGATGAGATAAATGAAGATGAAGATGGCCAGGGGGATTATTAAAACAACCATAGCTCTTATAGCATTTCCGATTCAGATGATGAAAAAGCCAATGTCGCTGATAAAATGCACTTACCTAAATAAAGATGGGAAACATAAGATGATGCGGCTAAAGTACATTTGGTGCAAATTCTTACACCATATCCTCTTATGTTTCCCATTTTTCTTTGGCTAAGTTTATTTTGTCACTGACCTTTGATTTTTAATAATATGAATCTGAACTACTATCAAATAATGGACTTAATATTTTTTTTCTTCTCAAAACCGAAATACATTTATCATGGTCATCATCATTGTCATCTCTTATAATCTGATCTAAAACACGCTCTCCTTCTTATGAAGATACTTTCTTTAAATCACATTCACCCTACCCATCATTGTCATTATCATCTACTGCTGCATGGGGTATTTTTTATGTGCCAATCACTCTTCCACAATAATGTGAAGAACTTTGGTGCTATTGGTGGTAGAATTCTTGGTTTTAGCAGATTTCAATCATATTTAGACCTTGTATTAGAATTCCATTTATGATTACTCTCGATGGATAAAAAAAAACTCGATACTTTGTTTATAGATGGTGCACTTCCTAGAAACAAGTTAAAATTCATAGATTCTCATTCGCTCAAAGAGCTATGATTGTTTAGTGATTTCATCTGATTGGTTAACAGATAGTACTTTAGTTTCTTTTTTAGTTTGTATGCTATTCGAGGATTTGTAGATTTTTTTGATTGATTAATCTTTGTGATAAGTCTGATAAGTGATCATAAGTACTACTTTTATATGCTGTGATAAAGGTTTGTTTTTGTACTAAAACATGCATTAGTGCCACGTTTTTTTAACTTAGAACCAATGTTCAAACAATTTTCGTCATGCAATAATAAATATACGTCCACATTTTGTTTGTGTATATTTTTTACTTGTCATGTCATGTGTGAGGGAAAAAAAGGAGAACCAACTAAAAAAAAAATTGAACCGTTACTGTTTAGTCTGAAATACATTATGAGAAGGTTATGAGCCGGTAATACTGTTCCTTAGCCGCCAAAACTGAGCCGGCCCTTTTTTCTTTATCTCCACTAAAACTGATACGTATCTTCAAAAGAGATTTTCTTCATCAATGACCCATCACAAATCTTAGGATTAATTGCATGGCGAATACCTATAATTTATTATCAAATTATTGTGAAACTTCATACCCTATTCATAACTATCATATACGGATTATTAATTATTGAGCCGTTACTGTTCCGAAGACGCCAACCAAAAGTGAGATAGCTTTTGATATTTGTAGAGAGAGAAATGGAGGAATGCTAGAGCCACAAAGAAACATCCACAAAAACATCCACAAAATGACATGTGAAAGTGTGATTGGTGGAGTTTGTAATAGTTTCTCTCTCTTCCTTTTGATTCCATCAATTACTCATTGACACGTCATTTTGTGAATGCTTTTGTGGATGTTTCTTTGTGGCTCTAGCATTCCTCAGAGAAATAATAAAAAAAATGAGGAGCAATGAGGATCCGTTTGTTAACGTTGGGTGAATGGGCCGGTACCATTACGAAGCAACTACTTAAAATTGAGCTGGCTTTTGATATTTGTAGAGAGTTAAAATAATAATAATAAAAAAATTAGAGAAGAGAGGAGTCGGGGCTTCAGCCAATACTGTTCATATGCCTAGCCAAAGATGAGCCATATGCCTTCTTCCTTTATCTCCCCCTCCATCTTCCATCTATATTGTTCACAAGCCATTTAAGCAAAGTCGTTTATTCACTTTTATCTCCGTTGACCTCTCTTCTTCCACTCACCTTTAATTCAACTAACCCATAATTTTTTTCTTACATACGTTGCTTCAAAATGAATTTATAACCCATCAGTCATCAAATCCACAAACCTACAAGCTCAGTCAGAAACCACCAGCTCAAACGAGGGCTGGATTTAAGGTTCATATTAATGGTATGTTGTTAAATTCGTGTCTAATTTATATATATATATATATATATATATATATATATATATATATATATATATATATATATATATATATATATATATATATATATTTGTTAATTTTAAAAATTTGTACATGTTAAAGGTTTTTAGGTGTCGGTATGGTTTATTTTAGAAAAAAATAATTTTCCAACGCATACAATACTACCGTATATAAATGCTTTGCCACTAGACGCATGTTGAAATCCGCGTTGTAAACATAACCATAAGTTTGTTTACAGGTCACAACTTTTTTCAACATAGCATCACAAATGGTTTCTTTTAGCAAAACATATATAGCAAAGTATATATGTGTTTATATCAAAATAACCCTCATTTTAGTTAGAGAAATTTATGGAATTTAAATTACTCAAAATACCTAGATTATTATAAATGAATAATCCAATCCCACATATTGTGATACCCATTTTGGACTAATGCTTCCTCTTTTTCTATAAGAACAAGAATTTGTTTCACACCTTTGAATCACACATATCTCACAATTGTTTTCGACGATACTTGAACTCACAACCTCTGTCAAATATTTTTCTTAGCACTTTCGGACATTTTAAGAGAATCAAGTTCCTTGGAAAAAAAGGATAAGTAGTACCATCAAAAAGAAAAAGATGACAATTCTTTTTGATAAACAGTGAGAAATGGGTGGCTGTATTGACATAAACATTTTCTTTTTGTAGCATTTTGTTGGAAAACCATTTGTCCATTTGTAGTATAACTATTTTGATGACTTATCCATTTTTCCACTTATTATTTTATTAAGATATAAATACAGCATTTGACCTTAACTTTTCTATGGCAAATTAATAACCACCACACTTGTTGTCTGCCAAAGTTGTTTTTCATCCGAACGAATGTGAGTTTGCATTTGTTATTTATCAATTTACCTTTTATATATATATATATATATATATATATATATATATATATATATATATATATATATATATATATATATAAGAATTTGATGGTTGTAAATACAAATTTCTACCCCAAAACTTCAGATGCAAAAATGGCTGTTTCTTGAGTAATTAAGGTCACGAAGTTGATAATTATCAAGCCTAGCTAATTCTCAAAATTGTAAAAAAATAAAAACATGCAATGCATGTGATACTTTGTATCAGTTTAGTCTAGCTTTCTGTAACCCACTTAGAGGTATGAATTTCATCAAGTTTATAGTATTTCCGTATCTTATTTTCATAAAACTTACTTTACATATTTTTTTTCATCTAATCATATAAATCCACAATGTTCTGAAAAAACCCATTCACTTCTCTTGTTAATATTTTTGAGATATCTTTCTCTTTCCTTAGCTTATATACACACAAAATTTCTTAGACCATCTAGCATCTCTCCGATGGAGGGTTATTGTGATTTGGCATCGTAGGTGGATTTTATACATTACTTACCATTGCATGCGAAAGTTTATATAAGAAGGTTTATGTGTATAAATTAACTAAGGTTTATGTTCATTTCACATTTTAGCACTCAAAAAATTAAGAGAAGTCATGAATGGTTCCCTTGTATAGACAATGTATGTTTATGTAGTTTAACAGAGAAGTTTGTAGAAAGGAAATTTTTATAAAAATATTACGTCGCAATGCTATAAACTTGATGAAGTTTAATTAGAACTTTTATAAACTTTCACGTGCAATTAATGGTATATGAATTGTATAAACTCCATCTTGTATGCCAAGTCACCCTAAACCTCTTTTATAAACCTTTATTTGAGATGCTCTTACACTTTGTTAAGAAACATGACAATTCCCCTTCGAATTATTATCTGTACGTTATATGAGGTACAAATGACCACAACTTCTGTGACAGTTTTGACGTATAGTGACAAAAATGAATTGTTTAATACTTGAATATGTTGGATACATCGATATCCAATCAAAATGAGTTTTGTTGTAGTTATATTCCTTTACCCAATACCTGATTAGATTAGTTAAACCAAAATTGAAATTTATGGGTTAAAAATATCCCCATTGAGTTCCATTTATGGATATGCATGGATAAACTGCAATTTCTATGAAAAGAAGACATGTAAATATTATTTTGTGAGATATGATGTTTTCTTTCGTTTAGATGTGCTCATTTTAGTTTAGTGTTGATCATTTATGGTTTCGTCGTTTATAAGTTCTACGTCTCGCTGTTTTTCTAAAAATGAGCTATATTTGTCGATAAAAACATGATGCAACTATATTTGTCGCTATTTGTCGTTAAAGATATTAAGATTTTTCTTAACTAATTTGGTTATGTTTATATTTTAGTATCCGTATTGCAAGAAAACTGCAAGTATATCATACACAAATGATATTAAAAGGTAATATACTTGCCACAAATTCATCGAATGGGTAGTGAACTATTTTTTTTCATTTTGAGGGTAATTTTCTTTCAAATTCATCATCTTTAGGGTATTTTGCAAAATATTTGGACAATTTTGCCCTTCGGGAAAAAATATTTTGTATTAGCTATAAGGGGCAAAATTGTCCAAAATTTTTACAAAATACCCTAAAGATGATGATTTTGAAAGAAAATTACCCTCAAAATAAATAAATAAAATAGTTCACTACTCATTCGATGAAATTGTGGCAAGTATATTACCTTTTTTTTATCATTTGCCCCATATTTGAAGTAAGAAGACGACTTGAAAACAGATTTGAACCGATTACCTTCAGAGGTTACACTTGTAGGATAATGTCAAATGCACAGTAAATACTCAATCACAGATAATATCATATCACTCTCTTTTACATAATAAACCTCAAAATTTGCATTGAAGTGTCACACGAATGTAAGCTTGCTCTCTTAGAAAAAAAGGCAAGGTTGTACGTACCTAGAAAATAAAATCCAAAACCCCAAACCCGAATTTAACCAAATAAAAGGTAACATGCTCTTGCAAGAAAAACTTATTAATCAGTTGATTCAATACATCAAACTCTATAGCAAGAACCACCACTTGATCATGATAAAATTAGTGAACTGATGGCGATGAAGCAAAATGGTGTTGACCATCTGGGCCACCTGGTGCAACCCTTCCAGGGTTGGCATCAAGTGACCTTCTCTTATAGTATTCAAGATCAGAAACTTTCATCCCTAGCTTACGTAACAAAAGTTGGCTTGAATCATCATTTTGCATGGCTTGACTTGCATTTGAGGTGATGCTGAAGACAAGGAAGATGATGATGATGAGGAACAACCCCTTTGATGAGAAGGTATTTGCCATTAGGGTTTGGTGCTTGTTTTAGATTCTCTTTTAATTGTTTTAGAAAATGTGAATGTGGAGATTGCATGGATACACGTAGTATTTATAGAATGTTGGAATGATGAGAGAGAGAGAGAAATGGTGATTCGTGCCACATTGGTTTAGATTCTAAGGAAGTGTTTTGAGTCACAACAAAGATCTGAATAACGCACCATGGATAAGCTGCAATTCTTTATTTGTCAACTTTACATACGATTCTTTATTTGGCATCCATTTTCATTTATCTCTAATCTCTTGCTAGAGCGTTTTTAATGAACTATATTTATAAATTTTCTTTTTGTATTATCCTTCAGTTATTTCTCTATCAAAATAATATCGTATGATGTACATTTTTCTTTTACCATATCTTTGTATAGTTAATGTAAACATGCATAAATATAACATAAGATATATCACCTTTATATGTTTAAACATAGTCTTTATCATGTAATTTTGTTCAATGTATATATATATATATATATATATATATATATATATATATATATATATATATATATATATATATATATATATATATATATAGGGTCCCTTTCTTACGAGAACCACCTTATCTGCAAAAACTGCGAGAACCATCCTTTTACAACTAATAATACACAATGTACATCATTTAATGCTCCATAACATTTTGTTATTTTTATTTAATTCAAAAGGGTATAATAGTAAAAGACATTTTCATATTATTTTTTATTTTTTTTATAATTCCCGTTTTTTATAAATGTTAAAATTCTGAATTATTTTTTCACACCAAAAATTCGGTTTTCTTTTTTTTTTTTTTTTTTTTTTTTTTTTTTTTTTTTCATGGTGCATATATGATTGATTTATTTAGGCAAAGGTGCATACATGTTTTTTTTTTTCCTCCAAATAGTCAAGGTGCATACATGTTTTCAATTAGTCAAAATGCATATATATTTTTTTTAAGATAACATTTTTCTAGATTTAGTGCTGTAATATATGTTTCAAGAAATTGATAGGTGTATATAGGTATTTTAATATAATGAAATTTCTAACAAACCAAGTACATAAATGTTATATACAAACTTCGATATCGATTGAAGTACAATTAAAATACAAATTTCTAAAAACATAAATATATGAATATAATCGATCTATACACGTGAGCACTCATAATATTCAACAAAAATGGACATATGCGCATGAGTAGCTGTCAACATTTTTTCAAAAGTCGGACATATATGCACACTTGTAGCCGCGAACATTCTTGTAATTACACCTGATACAAAAAAAAATACAAAAATTAGCAACAATAATATTATTAAAAATTATGCATGTTCATAAGTACATGCATGTTTTAAGAAGCATACTTGTTTGGCAAACATGAATTCTTTGAAAAAAACAATAATTACACTTACTAAATAAAAAAACATACATGTTTTAAGCAATCAGTTTTTAAAACATACATGTTTTGAACATGTTTGCATCCATTTATCATTGAATCTATATTAATGTTAAAACATATATGCACGTCACTTTTATTAATTTTGTAGAAGCTAAAAAAACACATATGCACCATTATATAATCAATACTATGTATAAAATGAAAATTTATATTACGTGATTATGTGTCATTCTAAAACAACGAACCCAATAACAAGCCAAAACATAAATGAGTACATAAACCCTATTTTATAGCCAATATTAAATGAGTACATAAACCCTATTTTGTTACGCCACATATTCTATCCAACCGAAAGAAGACATCGTATTCCATTATAACGATATACGATAACAAGATTAAAGAACACAAATTAATCAATTTCTTCTACATAACCAATTAAATCTTATTTTTTTTTCCCATAGATTTGTAAGCATCAACTAAATAGAAAAGTCCAAACAAAAATTTAGTAAACAAAAATCATTTAGGATGGAGCAGACAAAAAGCGTATTTGATCCAACCATCCCATGTGGCCACCTCTAATTTCTATATCAATCCAACTAAATATCAGCCAATCTATATTCTATAACAAGAACCACATCATTAAATACATCAAAAAAACATTATTGATACACCAAAAGCATACCTATTCATAATAATTTCATATCGATTTCAATAGAGGCGGTTGGGATTCGAACACAGAAGTATTTGACGAACTCGTAACCTTGATACTCGTTATTTTTAATAAACAAATGTGCATATCGCCGCATCTTGTTAGTTTTCATTTGTGACGGCCAAGAAAAAAAGGGGAGTGGGTCGTTGGTACATGGGAGGAGGAGGCAGATCTACAGATCTGTGGTTGTTTTGTTGTGTGAAAGAGAAGGTGGGTGGTTAGGGTTTTAAATGATAAAGATGCCCTAAAATATTGGATCTAATAAAAAAAAGTGACGGGTATTTTTTGTATTGAGGTTAACATGTTTTTTGAATTGTCTATAGTACCCTTTTAACTTTTCACAGAATGCCTTAAGTATATAGTTATTTACATTAATGGCACACTTAATTATAACCATTGATCAAATAATCTAATGGTTTAAAGGTGGTTCTCGTAGTTCTTGATGATAAAAGTGGTTCTCATAAGAAAGTTACACTATATATATATATATATATATATATATATATATATATATATATATATATATATATATATATATATATATATATATATATATATATATATACACACACATGTACCTTTTTGTGAAACGACAAGAAAGTGCATTTCCGATGCCCTATGCTTAGTCATTTTTTAACTTGGGATCTAAAAATGTCTTTTTTAAACTATGGCAACTTGTACATTTGGGCAACTGACGAAGTGTCACTTTTCTGCAAGTGATAAGTGTCGCTTGTCTGTCAGTTTTTTTTTTGTAACTTATGTATTTTTTTGGCAATAGTCGCCAATTTTTGGTCAACTGTAGACACTTGTTATCATATTGGTCGAATTGCCCAGCTGCTTGATCTAAAAAAGACATTTTTAGATCCCATATTAAAAGCCAAATGGCCCTTGATTGCCCGGTCTATTTTGGTAATTATCCTTTACAAATTCGTTGAATTTATATATGTATTTTTGGGTGCCGCCCCACATTGGTCCAACGTTTGTTAAAGGGATCGGAGTGGTTGCCCGACACTGGTGGGTTGAACATGTTTAAGAATGATTTTATTAATATACTTACTCAGACAAAACATCCTACGTGGAATATTTTTGTCATTTCATGTGCAACTTTACTATCTAATTATCCAAGTTTTTATTTTTCGTGTCCATTCAATTGCTCAACCCCGAAATAAAAGGATGATGATAAATCAAGTTTGCAAAAATGTCACCAATAAAAATAAAACTATAAATATCATAAACTTTTTTTATTTGGGTAAAAGGTCAAAACATCCGGTATATATATTACTCCAAAAAATGTTTGAGTACAAAGGATATGGGTGAATTACATATCTCAACCTGTTACATAGGCGAAAAAACTTACATAACAAGATACTTCATATTCTCTAAGCAAGAAAATACACCACTACTTAAAGGATAACATTAGACTCCTATGAAACCAAATCACTTCCTTCGAAGGCCTTGAAGCTTGAAATTCCCTGAAAGATCGTAGAACTGAGCCGCATAGTTGTCATACTCATTTTCATCATAATCATCTTCACGATCATGACCACCACCAAATAGGTTTGTTGACTCATCAAAAGTGTTCTCAACGTCCTCATCATCACTGTCAGAAACATCAATCTCTCCCACCTTAGAAAATGGGTTAACCCTCTTAGTAGAAGAAATAGGCGGAGCCGGATAATCAACCTTTTTAATAGGATGACAACAATTATTTTAAGGGAAAATTATCTAAAAAAGATCAAAGTTGACAGTTTTTACCATTATATGTAGTGATGTTTTTTTTTCCTATTATGTGACTAAACTTTCGAATTTGATACATTGTGTGTACTTTATGACCATTCTACCCTTATCATTTCCAAATTTCGAATGGTAAAATGGTCATTTTATAGAGCTGAATAGTCGCAAAGTACACAGAATGTACCAAATTCGAAAATTTAGTCACACAATAGGAAAAAAAAAAAAAAAAAAAAAACATCGCTACACACAATGGTAAAAAATGTCAACTTTAATGTTTTTTTAAATAATTTTCCCTTATTTTAAAGTAGAATAACGTGAATAAACTAAATATAAATCTTTTAGCTTAGCGATATGGCCATCAACCAATTAGTTCTAGGGTTTTAGTTTGCACTTAGACATAGTGAGAAATTTTTTATGTGATTATGTGACTTTATTAGTTACAAATCTATACGTCTCAGAAAATTTAACAGTAATATTAGAATTAAAGGATATGATACACGTATACCTTTGTGTATTATTTTAATGTCATTGTAGAAATTTATAACCTAATACCAAAGATCTAACACTGATTGAGTTCAACCTATCTCCCTTTTGTCCACCTTTGTGTGTATTATTTTAATGTCATGGTAGAAATTTATAACCTAATACGAAAGATCTAACACTGATGAATCATATGTGAAATAGGAATTATATAGCCTTGAAGAATATGCTTGCACTTTAGCCCTCTAGACTTCATAAAGTTTGCTCTTTAGTAATTCATGTTTCAATGCGGAAACACTTCTAATACAAACTTCTTGATAATATCTTTTTAATCCCCATCTGTTTCATTAACTTATCCTTGTTGATATAAATAATGTTTAAAAACGTTATTAATATTTCTCAATAAAATTATGTTTTGATAATCACAAAACTCAAATCAAATTATGTCAAAATCAAGACGTAAACAAGTATTTGGTAACAAATATTTACCTCTACATCTAATATCACTTAAGGTATGCATAAACTAAGCATCTTATGCATTACATGATCAAAGGAAACATTGTCTTAAGACATAACTTTTTTATAAAATGATATTAACATTTTATATATATTTGTAAATCATTTTTGGAATGGTTATATTAAACTACAAAGATATGATTTCAAATTTCCAACCAAAAAGGGCAAATTTTATCCAGAAAAATTTTTTCAACGTTCAGGAGGGCGGCCCCCTTAATCATTAAGGGGACCGCCCCCTAATTAAGGGGACCGGCACACTCCAGAACAGTATTTTCTGGCCCTATAAATATTGGATCATTCCACATATTTTTCTCACCTTTTTGCACTATAAACTTTCTGATCCAACCTCCATTTCTATATCAAAAATCCTTTGATCATATAACTCATAAGTCTTTGTTTCCAAGTGATCCAAAGCTTCATCCACTCAAGTGCAAGAAGAAGAACACTCCTCTACATCCATCTAATTGTAGTAGTGTTATGATTAGCTAGTTTCATATTGTAGTAGTGTTAGATATTTGTAAAAGTGTTGTGTGAATTTGTTGATTGTAGAAACTAGGTGTGTTGTAAAGTAGTTTAGTAGTTGTGACTTAGTTGTGCATAGAAGAAGGTGTGAAGTTGACAAGGTGTGAAGAAGGTGTGAAGTCTTGAAGAAGTTGTGAAGGTGTGAAGTCTTGAAGAAGTTGTGAGATTGGTTCTAGCTACGATTAGAACTCAACATTTAGCTTAGTGTCGTTAACTTGTGTAAGCCAAGGTGTGTAAGGTTTCTCCACCATAAGGAGTTTGTTGACATAGTGAAGAAAACTCTCGAGTGTGGTACTCAGGGAGTGGAGTAGGGCAAGGAAGGTGTCCTTGTAGCCGAACCACTATAAATTCACGTGTTGTGATTTGATCTTTCTAACTCTATCTTTTTTTCATTATATTTCAATACTTTCATTATTAGATTAGAATTGCTTATATTGGTTGTTACTTGAATTCACTTGAGATCGAATCGAAAGTTTTTAATAAGCTACAAAATATTTTGGTAATAAATTTAAAAAGGACGTAAAACTATTCAACCCCCCCCCCCCTTTCTAGTTTTCCACAATTGGTATCAAGAGCCATGTCTAGCAAGATCTTTAAAATATATTATATTTTAAAACTTGTAACGATCTATGGAATCTGAAAAATATTTAGAAGGGCAATCTATGCAAAGACCACCACTATTTGAAAGTGATGGATTTTTATATTAGAAAAATCGATTCGAAACTTATGTGAAGTCAAAAGATCTAGATCTTTGGCATGTCATTACTAATGGTGATTTTTTACCTATTCAAAATAACCCCGAAACAAAGAAAGATGAAATCGTACCTTTTGAAAAACAAAATGATGATTTAAAAAGAAAACTTGCTAAAAATAATGAAGCAAAAATGGTTATTTATAATGCGCTACCACTTAAAGAGTACGAAAGGATCTTTATGTGTGAAACCGCAAAAGAAATTTGGAACTCTTTACTAATAAGTCACCAAGGTAATAGTCAAGTCAAAGATAATAAGATAGATCTACTTGTTCAACAATATGAGCAATTCACGATTCCGGAAGAGGAATCAATTGATAATGCTTTTGCTAGATTTAACACTATCATCCCAAGTTTAAAAGCACTTGATGAGAATTTTTCTAGTAAAAATTTTGTTAGGAAGTTTATTAGGGCTCTTCATCCAAAATGGCGAGCTAATGTGACGGCTATTGAAGAATCAAAGAATTTGTCAACATTGCAACTTGATGAATTAATTGGAAATCTAAAAGTCTACGAAGTTATTATTAAGAAAGATTCCGAAATGGTAAAAGAAAAACGAGAGCAAAGCAAGTCAATCGCCTTGAAAGCTAGAAAGGAATCTAGTATCGAAGATAGCTCATCTTCCGAAAGTGATGACGAAGAATACGCCATGGCCGTAAGAGATTTCAAGAAATTCTTCAAAAGGCGAGGAAGATTCGTAAGACAACCGCATGATGTAAAGAAAACATTTCAAAAGAGTAAGGATGACAAGAACAACAAGAATGAAAGGAAATGTTTCAAGTGTGGTGATCCAAATCACTTTATTGGAAAATGTCCAATGATGAATAGAGATCAAAAATAAAGAGCTTTTATTGGAGGAGCTTGGAGTGATAGTGATGAGGATGAGAAAGAAACGACAAAAGAAGAGAAGTGTCTTATGGCGAATACATCAAATGAGGTACGTTCCGAAACCGAATATTTTAGTGATGAAAGTTTATCTTTAGATGAAAAAAACCTAGATATTAAATATAATAAACTATGCAAATTAGGACAACTAGTAATGGCCAAAAATAAATCACTAAAATATATAAACAATCAATTGGAAAATGAAGTACTAGAACTAAAAATTAAAATACATCAACTTGAAAAAGGTAAAGAAATTTTTGAAGAATGTAAATCATGTCAAGAGCTTAAAGGTGAAAACGAAATACTTAGGGAAGAAATTCGCAAACTTGATAAATTTGAAAATAGTAGCCACTCACTTAGTAAAATAATAAGTATTCAAAGAGTATCCGGAGATAAAACCGGTTTAGGATTTAATTCAAATGAAGCTTCAACAAGCGAGATTAAAAATGTCAAATTCGAAAATGAACTTAATGAACAAAAACCTCAAAAATCTAATCCTAAGTATATACTTATTAATGATAGAAAAATACCTCTTGCCAACAATGAAGAAGTAAAAGCCTTTTATAAACCGTCTTTAAAAAACGAAGTAGGATCTTCTAAACCTAAGACAAGATCTAAAACTCCACCACCTAGAAAATCAAATAATCCTCATCCTAGGTCTAAAACACCTCAACCAAGAAAAAACCAAAATAGGCAAAACTATAATAACAATAGTAATCAAATGTAGAACTACCAACAAAGCTACAATCCTTGGGGTATACTACCACCTTTCATGCATCCTGGTCAAATGTTAAACATGTTTGGACCAAACAACTTTGGACCAAAGAGGCAATGGGGACCGAATACCTAGATGAACATTCCTTGAGGCAATCTTGAAGTTTTTCTCAACGTAGACTTTTTCAAAGTCTATATGTCATCTTGATGATTTTTTTGAAGACCACCGGGTACGCCATTTTTTCACAACTCATTGCCATGCTTAGATAAATATGCCTTGTTTGATTACGTTGTTTGCATAGATATAGCTTGCTATTTTCCTCAATTTGTTCGATCACATATATATATATATATATATATATATATATATATATATATATATATATATATATATATATATATATATATATATATATATATATATAACCTAGATACGTCATTAGTTGACTTTCTGGAACTCCAGGAAATTGTTCGTTATCGAACCCTTTCCTTCCCCCTCGCGTAATTCTATTAAGTCAAATTTTAGAAGACTCATGATGATAAAGGGATATGAGTCAAGTGGACTATTATCATGCAAGAACGCCTTCGCACGTGAACACTATGGATGAAACAAACTCCTTTCGCCGACTATATTCTATCTCCGTTATCATCTTTTAAATCTCACCCATCAACCCATCATTCACTCACATTTATACTTTTATACACATATACATATATACATATATACACATATTCACATATTCCCGAACACACCTCAAACCATTCATCAACTTAACACTTTGATAATTTTATCCAAAATTGTCAAAGGTACACTTTAATTATCGAAACGGTAATTAAAAATTGTTAAGTATTTCATCATCGTGCTAATTAACGCTTACGTATTTTTGATATATTATAAATCTAATTATATAAGTATTAATATGTTTGTTCCAGAAACTTGAAACCGCGAAATCTCAAAATTTAATGGGCGGCCCCCTTAAAGATTAAGGGGACCGGCTTGTTATCAGGGGCGGTCCCCTTAATGTTTAAGGGGACCGGCCATCTGACACTTTCAAAATCGTTTTCCACCTTAAATCTCTTCCCAAACACTCCATTTGCTCATATACTCCTCCCTCACCACTGCTGTGAACGAACCAAAATAACCAAAACCACCAAAATCCTTCACCAAATCACCAATCCGGGGTTATTTCGCAAGGGGCAAACGTTAACCAAACGTATAAGAACATCTTTTGTTAGTTTTCCAATATACATTTCATCACATTTCATTCAATTTGGTGTCTAATTAATAATTAGGCATTTTATTAAAATTTATTTTAATTCGAATTTTAGTGAAATAGAAGCTAGGAATTGAACAACCAAATGCTTTCCATAGGATTAGGATGATATATTGCAACTCAAACTTAGTATAACATATCATTTTGTCAAAATCATTAATCGCCCATAAACCCTTGTTGAATTTCATTTTCCAAACGGCACATTGTTGATATAACTCTTAAAAACTAGTTAAAACTTACTACATTATATTGGTTCAACGTTGTAAATAATCAAAACCTACTTCTCAATTCGTTATAAAAAGGTTCATGAAGACAACATGGGCGTTTGGTTCATGAACAAATTATAATTATATGTAGTTATTTGAAACTTAAAACTAGCTCATAAAATTTGTTAAAACTATTAGAGTCAATAGATGTCATCAAGATATATAATCAATATATATATTGATGTTTTAGGTTATTTTTATCTAGTTAAGGGAGCGTTTGGTTTATCTCGAAAAAGATATTTTGAAAACAAAAGTTCACATTTTAACCTTTTTAAACATGCTTATGTTGTGTCAAACTCTTATGAAAAGGAAGATATATAATCTAATATATATCTAGTCTTACTTCGAAATGAATTATGATATGATACTCTTTGACATCATATATTCTAAACGAGTTTAAAATAAAAAATACAAGGAACATTGTGAAACTATTTCATAGAATTTTTTTTTTTTTTTTTTTTTTTTTTTTTTTTGTCGAAGTAGAATCTCGTTCTACAAATATTGCATATATATATATATATATATATACATAACATATGCATGATAGTTGTTTCTATATTAATTTTATTTTTGTTGTTATATTGTTTAGGTGAAAATGCCTAAGACCACGGTTGGTGATGTCTCCAAAACCAAACAATACATTCCAAATGTTTCTTCTACTCCTGGCATGTCTCCTTCAGTTGCATGTTTCTATTGTCCCATTGAAAATAGAAACATTCACGAAGGAAGAATTGTCGATCCATCTTTCTATGAATCTGATCAAACCGAACGAATGTTCTCCAATATTCGTTTTGAATGTCTTTACCAAATCAACGAACTAATCATTCCTCGTTTTATCCTCGACTTCTATAGCCAAGTGATGGTGCAAACCGATCCCTATGGTTATCTCCTTATTTCTTTCATGATTCAAAATCAATTCATCACTCTTACTCTTACTCAATTTGGACAAATTCTTAGAATCCCATACAACGGCCAAGCCGTATTCTCAAATGAATGGGATCTTTCCTCTCTTGAAAGAAATCGTCCTCAGGATGGCCCCTACTATTCTGAGATTCCTAGTCCTGAAGACATTCGTCGAATGCTTGAACTAGAACGTCGTACGACTAGTCGAGTAATGAAGTCGAAGAATGTCGATATTCATGCAAATCAAATCCTCCTCAAAGAGCTAAGCCAAGATATGAAAAAGTGGGAAGAACTCATTCGCGAGAATGCGTTTGGTACTGGCGGTCACCGTGATCATGTCACGGCGAGCATTGCCCACATGTTATATTGTGTAGTTGCTGAAGAGCAATACAATTTGGCTTATCTTTTTGTTCATCGAATCATGTCCGCCAAAAACACCCATAATGCCAATCTTCCTTACGGTATGTTCCTTACACGACTTTATCGTTATGCCATGGAACATTACCCTCATCTTCAAAGAGATTACTACGTTCAAATCCTTCCTACTTTGAACCAACTCACTCTTGTTCGTACTCGTCGTTCTCGAAGTGACAAAGGAAAATCTCGTGTTCCTTTGTATTCTAGGCCTCGTGGTTCTACATCTCATCGTGAAGACGATGATGATGAGGAGGAAAACACCTCACGTGTTAGTACTCCATCCCCCACGACCTTTGTTGAAAATCTTTCCGATATTGACGATACCGAGTATCAAGTTCCTCTTCCTCATGAACGTACCGATGAGCTTTTCTTCACTCGTCAAACGTCCATTATCAACCGTCAACCTTGGTTTAAAAATGCGTTTTGCGATCCGATGCGCTAAAGGTCCCAAAAGCCATTGCATGATGCGTGATGCTAATGCGAGCGCAATTTAGACGCATTGCGTTTAGTGTTTAAAAAAAGTACTAAAACTATTTACGTATATTCTACCAAGTACCAAATAAATGCAATAAACTTACGAAATAAGTTACTAGCATATTAAAATTATGCTAGTAACTCATTTGTAAAATAAATAAGTCGAGAACAAAGCTTGAGGTAAAACACTTGGCAAAACGCAAGATACTATATTTTCATTATTGTGTTTGTTTCGTATGTCTATTAACAAGTTCTATCTTTAAAATCCCATTTAAATATTTGGATCTCTTTTATATGATTTATTTTTGACTAAAATGACCTAAATTATAGATTGCGACCATTGCTAGCATTACACAAATGCGGTAAATTACTTTCTAATGCGAACGCAATATGGGATGGCCTTGCATTAGGCACCATAATGCGAAATTTCAAATGCAATGCAATGATGCGTGCATTTTTAAACCAAGCCGTCAACAACAAATACATGAAGAAATTCGAGGAGGATTCAAATCCGTTGGAAAGATGTTTAGGAAGATGATTGGGAAGAAAAAGAAGTAGATGATGTTGATGTTGTGCTACTTATTATTATTTGTTTCTATTTGACATTTGTATGGCTTGTTATTTGTCCGATTTATTCGGAAATACTTATGTTCTCTCTTGTTGTTTATTTCTTGGATAATGCTTAGACTTTAAATATTAATGTTATGCTATGTTTCTTTTAAAAGTGGAATATTATATGGTTGTTTGCATGCATAATTTGTTTATATATATGTTTATATATCATCATTCCTAGAGTATATACTTCTAATAGAGCTTGCTGGAAACAAATACTTGAAAAATCACCCATTTTTGCAAATTTTGGGTTTCTGGTCGTCTGGGAAAACACCAGATGGGCGGCCCCCTTAATTCCCTAGGCGGTCCCCTTAATCATTAAGGGAGCCGGCCTACAATTAAGGGGACCGGCCATCTGGAACTGGATTCACTGTTTTCTTTTGCATCTTGTGAACCCTTTCTCTAGTTTCAGCTACCATTTCCCATTTTAACCCAACTGATTTTAGAATCTCATTCAACCATTTCAAATACATACCTAAATCAACCATTTCCATACTATAAATTCCCTCCATAATCACCATTCTTCATCTCATCATTCATCATCTAAAATCATCATGACTCCACCAAGCACCTTAAAATCCAAAGCCTCCAAGAAACAAAAGATTGTCATCATCCCTCCAAAACAACTCTTCATTGACTTAACAAATGAAGACAACAAAACCCCATCACCTCCACCCAAATGCTCAGTGCACCTAGTGCACCATCCAAAACACCTTCCACTCATGAAACTTCCTCATCCTCCATACCCTCAACCTCATCAATCAATGACTACATCAATTCACACTTGTCACCACAAGTATCATCACCACTTCCTACACAAGAACCTATCTCCACCCATCTTACCATCTCACTTTCACCAATAACACCACTTGATGCTCATCTCTCATCTCCACCAATTACACCACCATTCTTTGTCAATCCCGTGCCTTGGAGGTTACTTGAATCCCATGGGGATACTTGTGTTTGTTGCATCCACAACCGCACCATAATCTTTGGTCTTAGAGATGAAATTCAATATATGTTTTCATATATTGAACATTTGCTTACCAATCCACCACCACCACCAACTCCACCATCCTCTCCAATAATTCCTCCACCACAATTCTCACCCATTCCTCCACCATCACCATCACCATCATCCTCTCCAAATTAAGCATATGATATGCTTAATAAATAAAGCCTTTACCACCCTTTTGCTTGCAAACTCTATGAAGCCCATGTACTCTTTGCATGATGACATATTCTTCTAGTTATTAGTTTATGTAATAGCTATTCTCTTGTAATCTTTATTATTTGTACTTGTATTGTTGTGTCTTGACACAACTATTGTCTTAATATGAATGCTTCTTCTCCAACATGCTTAACTATTATCTTGTCACCTTATATATTTTTGCATGTATATACTTGTGCTTCTAATATTTTTGTTTTGCAAAGCATTCCATAGCTCGTTCTCTTGGTGCCCCCAAACAAGGGGGAGTACACATCAAGGGGGAGATATCTTCCCGTCAAATTTTCACGTTTGAAAAATTGTCGGCATAACCTTTTTGATTCTACAAAAAGGGGGAGAAGTAAATATAAACTCACTAAAATACTTGTTTAAAAACTAATTTTTGAGTTAATGAGTTTAAGTTTTGTAATCATCAAAAAGGGGGAGATTGTTGATATAAATAATGTTTAAAAACGTTATTAATATTTCTCAATAAACCTATGTTTTGATAATCACAAAACTCAAATCAAATTAAGTCAAGATCAAGACGTAAACAAGTATTTGGTAACAAATATTTACCTCTACATCTAATATCACTTAAGGTATGCATAAACTAAGCATCTTATGCATTACATGATCAAAGAAAACCTTGCCTTAAGACATAACTTTTTATAAAATGATATTAACATTTTATATATATTTGTAAATCATTTTTGGAATGGTTATATTAAACTACAAAGATATGATTTCAAATTTCCAATCAAAAAGGGCAAATTTTATCCAGAAAAACTTTTCCAACGTTCAGGAGGGCGGCCCCCTTAATTTTACTAGGCGTCCCCCTTAATCATTAAGGGGACCGCCCCCTAATTAAGGGGACCGACACGCTCCAGAACAATATTTTCTGGCCCTATAAATATTGGATCATTCCACATATTTTTTTCACCTTTTTGCACTATAAACTTTCTGATCCAACCTCCATTTCTATATCAAAAATCCTTTGATCATATAACTCATAAGTCTTTGTTTTCAAGTGATCCAAAGCTTCATCCACTCAAGTGCAAGAAGAAGAACACTCCTCTACATCCATCTAATTGTAGTGTTGTGATTAGCTAGTTTCATATTGTAGTAGTGTTAGATATTTGTAAAAGTGTTGTGTGAATTTGTTGATTGTAGAAACTAGGTGTGTTGTGAAGTAGTTTAGTAGTTGTGACTTAGTTGTGCATAGAAGAAGGTGTGAAGTTGACAAGGTGTGAAGAAGGTGTGAAGTCTTGAAGAAGTTGTGAAGGTGTGAAGAAGGTGTGAAGTCTTGAAGAAGTTGTGAGATTGGTTCTAGCTACGATTAGAACTCGACATTTAGCTTAGTGTCGTTAACTTGTGTAAGCCAAGGTGTGTAAGGTTTCTCCACCATAAGGAGTTTGTTGACATAGTGAAGAAAACTCTCGAGTGTGGTACTCGGGGAGTGGAGTAGGGCAAGGAAGGTGTCCTTGTAGCCGAACCACTATAAATTCGCGTGTTGTGGTTTGATCTTTCTAACTCTATCTTTTCTTCATTATATTTCAATACTTTCATTATTAGATTAGAATTACTTATATTGGTTTTTACTTGAATTCACTTGAGATTGAATCAAAAGTTTTTAATAAGCTACAAAATATTTTGGTAATAAATTTAAAAATGACGTAAAACTATTCAACCCCCTTCTAGTTTTCCACAATCCTCTCAACAGTCATATGTCTCTATGTATTGTTCACGAAGAGTTATGTGTCACGAGCCAAAATCAAAAAGCTAAGGTTTTCTTTGGAAGCATGTCGAATGTGAAATGTTGGGTTATGTCGGAATGTGTACCTCCAACGGTAAGGTGCAGTATGTGCCACAACTAGAGGACTTGACATGGCACTACATTGGTACGAAGTTGGGGCCGCTTCCTTGATGATTCCATGGCAGGACGAAACCAATGAACCTTTATTATACGCGGGATGGAATGCTGGTCCTTATTGGGTTAAGAACGTGACACGGAGTCAAAGGAAGGACTCTGTTACACGGGGTCCAAGGCATGATGAAACTGATAAGGAAATATTTGTTACGCTTTTAGGGGGTCATTTAAGCTCTAAATCATGTTTTTATGATCAAATATTATCTCAAATCGTTTCTTTTGTCATTTTATGTACTTGGGACATGAATTCTGAAAAATGAAGCATTTTGGAGCTTTTCAGACATTTTTATGCTCAAGAATGAAGAGAACAAAAAAAGTCAAGAAAGTCCGCATTTAACACTTGACGGCGTCACGCTTTGGAGTTGACGCCGTCACCTTATGACAAGATGCCATGGATTTTTATGCTGAGACGCCCTGGAAGAATTTGTCAGGTTAACACCTAACGGCGTCAGGTGTATATGGAGCAAGGCCGTCTCCCTTTAACTTAACATGAGACGGCCCAGAACCTTTATAAAGGGACGGCGTCAGAGATCTCTTGGGCGATACGAAACCTTAAGACACGGCGACCTGACGGCGTCAGAGGCTAAAACCTGACGCCGTCAGAATTGTATATCTATATATATTTTTCGATTTTTCTTTCATTGTGTGTAACTTTTAAGGGTGTAACTCTTGGGATAAAAACCCTAGACGAATTTTCCAGCAACCTTAGGGTTTCCATACCCTTCTTTTATCCATGTTCAATTAAAAATAAGTTAATCTTTTTAATCATTCAATATGTCTATTTGTTGTTTGATTATCTTTTATGCTTGTCTTTCTTTTAACATGCTAGCTTAGGTTTTTTAGTGCTAGCTTAGGTGTTTTTAAGACATTTAATTTTCCAGATGTAACTTCATTTTCTATCATTAGTAAGTGTTGCTTAAAATTATAAACATTCCATTATGAGAATGTCTCAAATACATTATAAAGTAGTATAGGTGTATGCCTAGTTTCCAGTAAAAAAATGGTGAAACTTTTCAAATCTTGTATTAAAAGTTCTGTTCATTTTACTACATGAGTTTAATGGTCCGTACTTTCGATTACGGTTAAATCACATGTGATATATATCATACAAGTTTTAACACTAAAAGTTACAGCGAAACAAAAAGCAAAAAATAAATTTTGTCGAAAGTATGTTAAGATGTTTCTCTATCGAAAGATATTTAAATGCTTCTCATGATGATGTAAACTGGTCGCTCAATATTTCAATTAATAATTCATTGTTCTCATAAATCATTCAGTAAAAAGTTCGTTTATATTCGTTTATTTATTAAATGAATGAACATAACAATATTTTACGTTCGTTTAGTTAAATAAACTAACATGAACAAAAGTCGCGTCCGTTCATTTATGTTCGTGAACATCCGATTATGCATTTATTAACGTTCGTTTATATTCTTTTATTTGTTTATGTTCGTATACCATATATTTTAACTGTATACTTTTAAATAGGTTTGTTTAAACACAACAATAGTTATAAAATAAAATATTATGCATATATAATTTAATAAAGTTTATGTTTGTTTTTCTACGTTCATTTATGTTCGATTGTCTATGTCCATTTAGGGTTCGTTTAGTGTCTTAATTGATAAACATTAACAAACATGAATAACTCGTTTTCTTAATTAACGAACATGAACAAGAACGTTCGTCCATTTAAGCGTTCGTGTCCATTTATTTCTCTGGTTAAAAATTAAATAAACGACCATGAACAAGGCTCCGTTCGTTTTCGTCCGGTTCGTTTACAGCCTTACAAAAAATGCTCATTATTTATGTAAAATCATGTTGGAGGTGTAATACTTAGTATGAATATTTATAATGGGATTATGATTATTTCATGTATAAATTAATAAACATGAAAATAAGTTTTTAAGAAATTAAGTTTATTTTATATGTTTTTAACAACAATGTGTTATGACATATTTTTACATATCTTCGCTTATTAAGCAATCAGATGTGATATTGTTATTTATTTTGTGTTTCATGCTTTATATTGATATAAGAAATATATGTCATTTACTAAATAGTAATTATTTTATTTTATCTTTAGTTATAGAAAGAAGATGCACATTCAATAATAGAAAGATGCGCATTAAATAAACCCTAAATCTGCGTTCGTTGGCAACGTTCAGTAGTTAATAGAAAAGGTACATCAACCGAAAACCAACTAAAATTCTGTGGTGACAGTGATGGCATCTGAGCATTTGCTTTTCCAAACCGTTTTTATTTCTTTATGTTGTGTTTCATGTTAAAAGATCAAGATTCCAAGACAACCATTTTTTTTTCTTTTTTTCAATTCTTGTTCTTTGTGATAAACAATCTTTCATTTTTCGTTATTTAGGGGAATTGTTAGATTAGTTATGATAGATACATGAACGAACTGATAATTTAATAGTATTCAAGTCTTTTGGTTAGTAATTTAAGCAAAATGCTTTGAAGGGGATTGGAAAAAAAATAAAAATAAAATAAAACTATAAAGGGTCATATATGGTTGTTATGTTCTCATTTTTTTCAAAACATCGTCGAGTGGTTCTTCAGGGTACATGGGAAATATAATGATTTTTCTTACGTAATGTAAAACTACGTCAAATACACTGAACTTTCCTGAAATTCACCCGGTACTAAATTTTTGTGTTACAAGTCTTTTTTAGTTTTAATAATTGATTCTTGTGACATTTAGTCTTGGGTCTACCACTGAAATGCCAATATACCTGTAGTTTTACACGAGTTAGACTTTTACAATTAAATACTAAAATAAAATAACTCAAATTCCTTTCAAACTTTTAAACCTTATGTAGACGATAACATCGTAGAGATATTGAGCTATGTTTTTGGTAGCTAGTACTAGCTTTGATTTGTGATCCAATAAATTGTTGTATGATGTAAATGTATTTCTTTATTCTAGCTTCTTGCTAGTTGTTTCTTTAATGAATATAGACATTCAAAAAAAAAAAAAAAAAAAAAAAAAAAAAAAAAAAAAAAAGTACTAGCTTTGATTTCGTTTTTGAATGGGATAATTTGCATTTAACAAGGAGCTAGTTGCAAATGAGTGTTACAAGATCGAGTTGTTAAACTACATTAAGAGAAAATTCACACATCCACTTGACATCCAAGTGAAAGAATAATAGAACAATGAATTTAGGCATAAGTCATCGACAAGTTGCACATATTTAAATTGGGTAAATCCTTACTTTTTGAGGAGATTGGCCACACCACTACGTACATAGTGTTTTTCATCAAGCAACAATATTTACTCTCGAGACCTCACATACTCTAGTGATAATAATTACAAAGTTTGTCGTCACTTGAAGATCCCTGTGTGGTCAATACATTTTGAAGTTGCAAGCCCTCGTTTTGTAATATCTAGATCATTTAAGCTCAGCTCACATTCTGAGCTTGAGTCTTCCGTTCAATATTTTTTTGGAATTCATCCTAATTTTCTTACTTGTGTTTTCGCGATGTCCAAAAACAATCTCATGTTCGGATATTGAGTCACAGTTAAAGTAATTTGTGAATTGAATCTGTTTTTCTTGTATCATATCCGTCACCTAGTGTTCCTGTTTCAATACTACCTAGCTTTTTATGTTGGTTTTTATTTGAGTTGTATTTATGTAACCTTAGCTAACCAAAATTAATTTATAGAGTATCATTTTAGAAAGACAATGTTTTTTTGCATATTAAGAAAAGTGCAACAATCACCTGTCAAGTTATCAATAGAGTTACCATTGTCATCTTAAATTTACTCTTTCACTTAATTAATTAAAGGGTTTTGCTACCAAGTATCCACTTGACACAAGTTAATACATAATTAATTAAAGAGTTTTGCTTACAAGGACTTAAACATACCTTTTATAAACACGCGCGTTAACACATGACCAATGAACAAATGTTAGCAAAAACCCTAAACTAAATATGTTCTTAAATATAGCTCTTTGCAAAACCCTAATCTTATTTGCTTTTGAAACCATATCAGATTATAAACATATGGATAATACTATAATACATGATCCACTGTGCGCCGCATTACCATGATGATTAATGGGGTCATATTTTGGGGTCAAAGTTGAAGGTGACATTCCATCATGGGTTGACGGCGTTGTGGATTTAACAAATCAGGAAAGGAATTAATCCACATGTGGGCGTACGTGTAACGAGTCATCTTTTTATCACCTTTATATTTTTTTTTATAGATGAATGTATATATACATGTGCATGTATGAGTATACACATTCATAGACACATACATGTGGGTCTACGTGTAACTAGGCACACCTTCTTTCTTTCTTTACACTTCATCTGAAGTTTTCGATGTGGTTGTTATTCACAAAACGACTTGGATTTATTTGACGTTTTGAAAACCGAGTTCACTTTTATTTATGTCATATTTAAACGCAATTTGTTTCCAGTGTAAAAAGGTTTGTTTAGTTAATTCGATATGACTTGTGATTCAAATTAACAAAATCTAGCTTTGGATAATAATTTTCGTAAAATCTTATGTAAATATAAAGCTTCCAAATCATTCTACAAACTTATTAAATCCACACTCTCAAGTCTATTATTTTCAGTCATAGTTTGTATTGAATTTACCAAAAGAAACATCTATACATATAAAGATGTGAATCAACGTGATCAAATATGTTTTCCTCACGTTTAGGATCATTTGATCATGATTCTCTATATATATATATTTATATGTAGGGTTTTGCTAATATGTGTTCATTAGACACATTATAAAATGCAATTAATTAACAAAAAGTTTTATTTTAAATTAAAAAATATATTTAATGAACATTAATTAAACTCTAAATTTACCTTGATTAAATAAAAATTTGATATTAATTAACTTAAACTTTCCATATATAAAGAGCTAAACATGTACCCAATTGGCACATATTAGCAAAACTTTTTTTTTTCCTAAAAGATTTTATTAATCTTGCTATTGTAACCATAAATCTGGCGTGTAATGATTTGATCAATAGTTGATTACATAAATTTCCATAAATCTTCACTATGGCTCTAAACAATAACATCATTCGTCCTTGAATCAATTACATAAAAGGCCCTTGTGGCTCTAATAACTTACACATGTCCTCTTTAAAAATTCATAAACCCATCAAAGTCCAAACACATCTAGAATATCTGGATCGGTTATTTGACGGAAATTAATAGTTGAATCACAAACCTCCAAATTCATTCAATTTTAGATATGCACTTCATCTTCTTTATCTAATACCTGGATCACAAACCCCTAAAATTCAGTAAAATTTCACCCTACTTCAAACCATTTAAACATAAAAAAAACAAATTCACACCACCTAATCATATTATGTAAGCCCAAATTCAAGAATACCTGTTTTAATTTCTAGTTCAAACCCTAACCATGACATCCAATTTCACAATCCACATCTCAAGAAAAACATTTATACTAGCTGCTTTCATCAATAAAACCCTAATATCAATTAAATCCATAACCCCAATCCCTAATTGCTTCATATATCAAAACATAAACATCAACTTCGTATTTTGAATATATCCATTCACTTTTCTGGCGGCGATGTGGATTCAAGCTGCAACATGGTAAAGGTGGTTTTGGAATGTGTTGCGATTGAGTTTATGTCAAGAAGTTGGTTGACTTCACGGGAGTGCCTATATCGGGCGAAGAATAGAAGCATAAAATGGCATGGTTGAAGAGATTGTCACGCTTTGTAGTTTTGAGCGCTTGGAAAAATCTTGAGTAAACAAGACCGGCATTCAGCGGTTTAACCATGGGCGTGAGATAGAAAACCATCATTTTTTAACAAGGTCTAGTTACAACCCATAACACCGGTCAACGCAACCCACAATGTCGAATGCCACAACTGGTGGCCACAAGTCATCACATGGCCACACCACCGTGACACATCACCACTATAGATCTCGCGAGCCAAGTAATGTTAAGTGTTGCACGAATCAATTTGTTTAGTGGAACGAATTTGTTGGGTTTTGTTATTTGGGAATAAATAAGTTAAAAAGGGGTCAACTACCTAGTGAATGGTGGCGAGGAGTTGTATGGCCGGATTTTTGGCATGTGGTAGCCGTAGTTGTATGGCCATATTTCTAGCTGATGATAGGTGGCGATGGCTTTAGATTCACGATGATGAATTTGAGAAGGGATTTGGGATATTTAGGTGAATCTGGTTGTTGGTAATGATGTCAAGGTTGGGTTCAGTGGTTTGGTGTTGATGTCATAGTGGGATTTGGTGGGTCGATGGTGGTGATGTAGTGGTGGTGATTTTCTGGCAGGGGGTGTTTGAGATGGGTTGATGGTTTGGTGAGTCGGTTGTGGTGGTGGTTTGGTGGTGATGTGTGGTAGGGACTGTTTGTGGTGATGGTATAGTGATGATGTATTGGTGGTTTGGTGAGTCGGTGGTGGTAGTTTGGTGAGTTGGTGGTGGTAGTTTGGTTGTGATGTCGTGGTGGGAGGGGTGTTTTTTGGTTGATGGTGATTATTTGAAGATTTACCACACCGGAACTCACCACACCGAGACCCACAACAGGGAGTACACAAGTTTTGGATGGTGGTGGCGGTAGGTGGTGGATGGTGGCTGACTGGAAAATGTGATGAGTTTGGGTAGAGAGAAATGTGTAAATTATTAGAGCCACAAGGACCTTTTATGTAATTGATTCGAGAACGAATGGTGTAATTGTTTAGAGCCACATGGACGATTTATGTAAATTTATGTAATTAACTATTGGTTAGATCATGACACGTCAGATTTATGGCTACAATAGCAAGATTAAGAAAGTATTTGAATCCTGTTAGTACAAACAGTGTCGGTGGGTCAAGATTGGGCTTGGTTTGCGTTGGGTCATCCTCAATGGACTATCCGTCGATAGCTTGATGTCTCATAGGGACTCTTCTATTGAGAGTATCATGACCCTCCTTCATCTTGATGATCAACTTGCTGAGAAGCCTGGCATGGCTGACTTGCAACCGGATATGGGACAGCTTAGTGTTCCCTTCCGCGGGGCCGGGGGTAATCTAGTAGTTAGTGAGACTCTGATGTCTTCGACTCTAGATGTTGCTCATGAAAAAGTTGAGAGGTTTAAAGATGCCATGATTGTTGGGCAGCCTTTTATTAGTAATGTTTTTACTTCCTTAGCAAAGCCTTCTCCTGCTGAGCTTCTGTTGGACATGGATACCTGATGCGTGGTTTTGCAACCTTGCAAAAGGTTTTACTTCTCAAGGGATCTTGAGAAGCTTGCAATCCCTACCAGGTAGTGTGCCTGACCGATGTAGTATAGTGAGTTGCAAGTACCGAGGGATTGATCGTTCTCTAGGGGAATAGTGTCACTAGGATTAAAAGCTACTTAAACTAGGTCTAGAGGTGAGGGATGATTCTTTTTGTATTTTTTTTTTATATTTTTATGAAGGCAAAGTAAAAATCTCGAGTTTTGGAAGAGTTGGCGGAATTAGTTGCTAGTCAACTAACCCAAATTAACTACTAATGTAAATAAAATAAAATAACAAGAAAATAAAATGTGGTGAACAACTTCTAATGATGGGAAAAGCGCATTTACTTAGATTTCACTACTCCATAGTTATCTCTTACTGATTAATTGATTTGTTACATTTGTTTGGATGAAGGGTTGTATTTCTTAATACCAGTCGTGGGGCTGTGTACCTCCTTCCCCACTCTCTAAGCTTCTATCTCTTCCTATCAAGGCCTCGTAAACAATTACTTATGCATTAAATACAACTAATAACATCATAGTACACATCTGATTACGTTTCTTAAGACGTTCAAGCCTGTTATCATATAGGAGTATAGCCAGTTTTCTTAAGCCTAACGCGAAATCAATCACCCAAAATCAACTAATAACAAATCAACAACCAATAATTAACAACTAGGTTTCAATAGATCTAAGTAAACACAAAGAGAATTAAGCTAGCATGTTAAAAGAAAGACAAGATAAACAATCAATCAAACAACATATATACATATTGAATGATTAAAAGAAAGACTTATCTTCAATTGAACATGAAGGAAAAGAGGGCTTGGAAACCCTAAGTTTACAGGAAAATTCATCTAGGGTTTTATCTCCCAAAATTTACAAACTTAATGAATGAGAAATCAAAAAATATATATAGATATATAAGTCTTACGGCTTCAGGTTTTAGCCTCTGACGCCGTCAGATCGCCGTGTTTTAGGGTTTCGTATCACCCAAGAGATCTCTGACACCGTCCCTTTATAAAGGCTCTGGGACGTCTCGTGTAGTGTTAAAGGGAGACGACCTTGTTCCTGTAACACCTTATGCTATCAGGTGTTAACCTAACAATTTCTTCTAGGGCGTCTCAGCATAAAATCCTTGGCATATCATCATAAGGTGACGGCGTCAGCTCCAAAGCATGACGCCGTGAGGTGTTGAATCCTGACTTTCTTGACTTTTCTTGTTCTCTTCATTATTAAGCATAAAAACGTCCGAAAAGCTCCAAAATGCTCCATTTTCCAGAATTCATGTCCCAAGTATCTAAAATGACAAAAGAAACGATTTAAGGTAATATTTGATCATAAAAACACGATTTAGGGCATAAATGACCCCCTAAAAGCATAACAAATATTTCCTTACCAATACCCTTGCTTGGGATAAGCCAAGTGCTATTGCCATGAGTTCAACCATTCTTGCTTCCGTTGCATCTAACAAACCTCTTACTGTAGAGGATTATAATGTTCCAGATGATGATGGTTTCTCCTCTTTAGTAGGTAGTTTGGAGGGAGAAGGTAGTGATTTCGTGTCGGTGCATGGTAATACGAAGTAGCTTACCTTGTACCGTGACCGTGTGTGGTCTTTTTGGGCGGCTTCATATGTATTTGAACATAGTCTTTGTTGTTTTGTTGACAATTGATCTTTCTTGCCTTAGTTGCTTAAACTATTATTTTGATAAAGCTTGTCCGTATAAGACATCTTGCCTTGTTTATTTCTTTGGCATTTTCTGTTTACGTTCCTGCTTATATCATGAGTATACATGGATTAGCTTGTATGAACATTTTCATTATTTGCGCTAAGGTTATGTCTAACCTTTGTGCGGCTTTTATGCACTTGTTAGTTGTGCTTGCCAGTATTAAAAAGCATATTGATACGTAATTTATTTTCAGCCTTAACTAAATACTTGTGGGTTATTCTCCCGGTACTGAGTTTGCAATACCTCTTACGTACTTTTGAGTTGATTGGTAGGTGTCTCACCCTTTTGTTATGAGGAATAACTTATTTGGGTCATGCCCTTTGTGTGCGCGTCTTACTCACGTTTGTGTGTTTTTTTTATGCTATAAAGAAAGGAAAACTTAGAGAGTTAAGCTTGGCGAAGGTAGCTAATCTCCGCTTTCTTTTTATTAAAAATATTTTTGAATAATACAAGTAAAGAATTATAAGTACAAATGTCTACTTCTATGGTCTGTCTGAGTGGACCTTTTATTTCCTTACAATTGTAATACTTTGTGTATTTTTCCGTTCGTTCCATGTTTGCGGAAGCTGATTTCCGTCTTTAGTTTTTGGCTTCATGTGCCTTTGTTGACTACTTCCGATTCATATCCTTTGGTCTTCAGAATATGTGATTGCTTTATGATGCTTATATGTTCTTTGCACCTTGCGAAATTTGATCTTTTTCACAGACTTGTAATTTAGATCTTGTTGTTACTTGCTGTTTCGACCTTTTGATGCCTAGTAAGGACACCAGATGGTACTTGTTGACCCTAATCAACAAGCTGGTCAAGCTAAAGTTCGTGCAGCTACAAACTTTTTTGCTTGTGGATCCAGTAGTGCATGATCTTCCTTCCGCATCTCAATTGACAAACTGAACGAGTTGGTTCCCATGTGAAAGCATGCTCCGAGAACGGATCAGGGATTTTTTTTGTGACTGGAAACTACATGCCAGTTTGTCATTGTAACTCTGGTTGGCGGTAAGGTTCGATGGAGTATCCTTACTCATAATCCAGTAGCTTTGGATCAGCGTCAAACAGCAACAAGGGTGAAGGCCTCATTCTCATCCTTTGTTGTTTGGTGTTATGGTGAGGATTTTGATAACCGGAGACGTATTTAAGAAAGAAACCGCCCTCGATTTTTGGTTTGTGTCCCTCCTCACCAACGTATGCTCTTACCCATTTTATCTTCCCCTTTCGTGCCCTTATGGACTCCCTCCTCCTTGCGGTTGTTATTTCTGTCAACCATTGAACATTCTGATTTTTTGCCACTTTGATGGTTAACGAGAACCTTGATGGTCACTAGGTTCCCGATGTACATGCATTCTTCGGGAGCAAGGAGCTCTGCTCTGAACCTTGTGGAACAAGTAAGCTTGTTCCTGTTCCACGCCGGTGGCTTTAGGAATGAGTGCATTAGTAGGATGGAGGGTGGGCGTATTGAGATGCCTTTCGGCACAAGAACGGTTTGAAGCTCACAGTACTGCTCGAAAGAACGCCCAAGGGTGTGGCAAAAAGGGTGTTTAAGTGACAGGGTTTTGTAGAGAATTATGGTTTATGGTTATTAGTCGCCATTTAAGGGCGACTAATCATTATTAGTAGTCATTTAAAAACATTTCTTGATCACCAGATGATCGTTTTTGTCCTTTTATTGATCTGTGGCTGCACTACTGAATTGACCTTTGAGGGTTGGGAGGTGATCATCAATGGATAATGTTTCATTTTCTCCAATGTCTTTCTGTATTGTTATGGTTCTCTGTCTTTTTCTTTGCCTTGCTTGGCTTCCGTAGCCTTTTATAGTGGAGGATCTACTGTTGTGTCACGTGTGAGCAGTGGCTTTGCCTGATAGCTTAGCTTGTAGGCACGTGCCTAGCTTTGCAGTTGTAGTACCTCCTAGCCTGTTGGATTTGACAGAAAGTGTACTTTCTTTGTCCTTTCAGTGTCTTGGGAAGGAACACGAACCACCTGCCCTGCTGGGTCTTTCCGCTTAGTATTGTTTTCTCATGGCGCAACTCTCTGGTCTTGTGTTTATGTAGTCCGCATGTTGTCTTGGCAAAGTCCTGGTAAGGGTTTTATTTTTCCGGAAGGGCTTCCCTTTATTTTATTGTCAGCGGGTCTTCATAAGTCTTGTTTTTGGTTCATAAAGTTAATCAGCGGAGTGCAGTGATCTACGCCCCGTTAGGTGCCGATGTAGTGTCGCGATTTTATGACTACAACCATTATGCAAGCTTCGTCTTATGCCACGGACTCACATTCCACACCTTTTGATGATCGTCATTTAACGTTTCTGTATTGCAATTACTGTCTAATTCCTCCTTAGCTTCTGGTGTTAGGCCGTTGTTTCGTTGCGGCTTGTCCTGGTTTTTTCCGTTACTTTCGACATTATAGGTCGGTACTTTCTCGGTCCCCTTTCTTTTATTCCGTACATGATATTTTTGTTAGTATCTGATAGTACCTTCTTTTTGTCAGCTTATGTAGTAGATCTCTGCGTTGCTACGTAGTTGTCTGATAGTCAACATCCTTTTTGGATTTTTCTTACATGTGGCGTCCGCTCTCTGTCTTGTTACCCGGTCGGAATGTGTCCTTTGTTTCTATGAGCAGTGTAGTCATATCGTAGAGTCGTATCGGATTGTCGTGACCTTAGCTATTGGACATAGGTTTTTTTGTTTTGTTTTGTTTTTTTTTTAAGTTTTTTTCTTTTTTTATTTTTTTTATTATTTTTTTTCTTTTTCTTTTTTTTTCTTTTTTGTTTTTTTTATCTTATCCGCTTCTCAACTCATCTTTCTCTTTGTTTGGGGCATTTGATTGACTCAGAATCAAATAGTCCACGTATAAATTCTGATATTTTCATATCCTCCCATGTCCTTTTTGTGTATCCGCTTCCCTTTTTAAACCTTTGCGCGTAATCTCTTATCAGCTCGCCATCTCTTTGCTTGTAA
Organism: Artemisia argyi; assembly: GCA_030686995.1. NCBI lineage: Eukaryota > Viridiplantae > Streptophyta > Magnoliopsida > Asterales > Asteraceae > Artemisia > Artemisia argyi. The sequence continues at coordinate 58,434,156 of CM060680.1, read as the reverse complement.
TAGCGAGGGTCCACATGATTTTTAATGAGTCTTTTATTTTCGAGGAAAGCTTTTAGGAATGCTGCCTGTAGCTCATGATAACTGCTCACGGATTCTAGAGGGATGCTGTTAAACCAGACCCTAGCAGGCCCGTAGAGCGTCGATTTGAACATGTGACATTGGGTGGGCATATCCCAGTGTTGCACTCGCACTATTGTCTGGAAGACTTTTAGGTGATCCATTGAGTTTGTGTTCCCGTCGAATGACCTGACATGATCTGGCAGGTATAGTTTTTTCAACAACTCGGCATTGCGGATGTACGAGTCGAACGGATCAACTTCTCTGTATACCGGTAACCGTGATGGGTTTTCGCTGTCAGCGCTTGTGCTTTTGAAATATGCCTTGTCATTTCCTTTAGAGTCAGGCTTTACTTCCTCCAGCTGTATACTTTGGTTACCCTCCTCAGTTTCTCGTTCCATGTGGCAGCGTGTCTGCAGTGTAGGACTCTGCAAGTATGGTCGTGAAGTTTTTTTGCTGTTTCGTGGTCTGTTGGACATTCTACTTTTCGACCCTTCGTACTCTATTACGTTTTTTGACTATCATTCTCCTGGCGTATTTTGATGTCCGCCCTTCCGATCGGAAATTTTAGACGTATTTTTGGATCATTGTATCTCCTTATTAAGCTTACTTGACTCAGAGTGTTGCGTGACCGCTTCGGAACTTGAGTACATTTACTTGCCTTTGGGTTTTTTTCGAGGCATTTTCTTTTGATGAGCTTTCTCGTTTGTTTTTTATGGCGGTTGATGGCGGTGCTTGTCGTCTTGCTCTCGGAGAGCTATATTGGGCGTGATCGTGCCCTGGTCTCCCAACACTTTATTCCTCTCTGATGTGCTCCGCACGGAGGGTGTAAAGGCCGGGATGATGTTGCCAGAGTTACTGCTCATGGTGAGTATTTTCTTAGAATGCAGTTATGCACTGGGTCCCATGGATGACGCCAACTTGTTAGTGCGAAAAGTGTGAGTGGGTCAAGATTGGGCTTGGTTCTCGTTGGGTCGTCCTCGATGGACTGTTAGTGAATTATGCACTAATCCAAGTAGTAGATCAATTCCCTGCACAAATGAAAGCAAACAGTTAGCCTTTCAGTGGGGACGGACCTCAAGATTAAGCTCTAGTGTGAGATTAAGTATTTATGTTGTTAGAGAAATGTATGTGTATTACGATGTGTGAGAAAGTCATACCTTGTGGATGTGTATTAAGGTTGCCTTTTATAAGTGGTCGAAATGCTAGGGTTTCTTAAAATTCCGCGTATCTTTGTAATGGCCGGTGTGGGACCCTTGTCGGGCAATGGTCCGCAACTTAACCATGACTGAGGACGCGGATCGTCTTCCGGACCGTGAGCTTGATCCGTAAGCTTATTTTGGAAGTGTCGCTCCGACGATCCGCATGTGTCTTTGGAAGTCCGGACCATGCCTTACTCGTGGCTTGGGCTTTGGCAATGTCCGGTATTTCTGTTTTGTTGGGTCGGAGACCAGTTGTTTATAATACAGTTTAGGCCCAGCAAGCCCGTTATCCGTATTATACGTTATCAAATCCTATAGGGAAAAAAAAGTTGGATGCTCACAAAAAGAAAATGTGGCAAGTTAAATGCCTTTTTAGACAATTTTCCCTAATCTATAATGACATATAATGCATATATGATGTTCTAAAATAGTACTCATTTCATCTTATTTTATGTGTTCAAAAAAAGAAATTCTACATTTCAAAATATGCATAATAAATGTAGTTTTAAGCTAGCAAAATGTTAGTTTTACTCATACATTAATGACGTCAATTAAATGCAAATATGATAAGTTAATAAGGGTAAAAGAGTCAAAATGATAAATAATCATTTTTATTTGTAGAAAATGGTCACTTTTTTTAGACACACAAATATAGTAATGTGAACATTTAAAATGTGACGGACACAATAAGTTATAAACTTTTAAGTTTAGAACACTTTTTATTTTTGGACTTACTTTTATGTATATATATATATATATATATATATATATATATATATATATATATATATATATATATATATATATATATATATATATATATATATGGGTTAAAATAAAAAAACCCTTATAATAAAAAGTGTAAGAAGGATCGTGAGGGCGACATGTGTCACCCCTATGCTACATCATATGACACATGGCCCACCTACCCACCCCCCGCAAAAAAAAAAAAAAAAAAAAAAAAATGTTTTTCCTCCAAAAAAAAATTTTTTTTGGAGCAAAAATTTTTTTTTTCCCGTCAAAATTTTTAGTGCATCACAGTTATAAAGTTACTGCATAACAATTATAAAAGTTACTGCATCACAGTTTTAAATTTTAGTGCATTAAGGTTATAAGTTACTGCAACATAGTTGATGCACTAAACTATTAACTATGATACAGTAACTTATAATAAATATGCACCAAAACTTAAAAAAGAATCGTATTTTAATTGTGATGCAGTTACATACATATATGATGCAGAAAACTTATGATAATTCAGTTTTTTTATAACCATGATGCAGTAACTTTATAACCATGATGCAGTAACATTGAAACCTGAATGCAGTAACCGTGATGCAGTAAAATCATAATTGTGATGCAGTAACTTTATAACCGTGATGCAGTAAATTTATAGCAGTGATGCAGTAAAATTTTTTGGCGGGAAAAAAAAATTTTGCCCAAAAAAATTTTTTTTTTTGTGGGAATTTTTTTTTTTCGGCGGGGGGGTGGGATGACACGTGTCATATGATGTGGCATGGGGGTAACACATGTCACTTCCACAATCCTTCCTACACTTTTTATTATAATGCCTTTTTTATAATAACGTCACCCTATATATATATATATATATATATATATATATATATATATATATATATATATATATATATATATATATATATATATATATATATATATAATTTATTCAATATAAATTTATTATGTTAAATGCAGCGTATTGAATGGATAAGATCACTTTAAATATAAAATTTAATTTAAAAATAAACAAACATAAACCAAATTGACACACATATCAAAGTTCAGGTCATCTGGGCAACGAGGTAATAAAGTGTGATAAGGTAATCATACACATAAAAACCAACACCGAGCATCACCGATCGACAGCTACCAACAACTACATACCATGTCCTACTCTGTCCTAATAATTACCGTATGTCTCCGCCATTCATCAAAACTCCTCTAAAAAATCATTTTCAAAACCTCATTTCTTATTAAACTATATCCACCTATTTTATGAGTTACTAAATATTAGAGCCGTAAACGAATCGGACGAACACGAACAGAGCCCTGTTCATGTTCGTTCATTTAATTTTAACCGGACAAATAAACGAACACGGACGCTTAAACGGACGAATTTTCTTGTTCATGTTTGTTTATTAAGAAAATGAATTGTTCATGTTTGTTTATGTTCGTTCATTAAGACACAAAACGAACGCTAAACGAATATAAACGATCAAAAATAAATGAAAATAGACAAACAAACTTAAACTTTATTGAATTCTTCACAATATATTGTTTTATAAGTGTTGTTCTGTTTGAACAAACCAATTTTTAAAATTATAAAATTAAAATATATGATATATGAACATAAATAGATAAATAAACATAAACGAACTTTAACGAACGCCTAATCGGACGTTCATGAACATAAATTAACGAACGAGACTTTTTGTTCATGTTCGTTCATTTAACTAAATGAACGTAAAATATTGTTCATGTTTGTTCATTTAATAAACGAACTTTTTACCGAACGGTTCATGAAATGTTCACTGAACGTTCAGTTCGTTTACAGCCCTACTAAATATGTAATGCATCATCCCTTCCTTCTTAGATCATCACGGTCACTAACTATATTTTTTAAACGGCATTTCATTATAAAGGAACTTGCAAAAGCTAGAAGAACAAAACTACAAAGAGTTAATACAAGATTTTAGGAGGATTCTATAACCAATCTAAACAATTATGGTTTTAACCCCTATACCTATGTGAAATCCTCGAGTGAGATAAAACATTGATTTCTTTTATTAGCATGTCTTTTCTCAGAGACTTCAAATCAAAGAAATGGCGGTTCCTATATCTCCATAAAACCTATTTCGTTGTTCGCACCACTACATCAAAAAGTCTTGTCTAATCCGTTATATTTACAGTGTCTCTTATGATAGAAGATCACACAGGATTTTTGGATAATCTTTAAACCCCCACCAAGCCGTGATCGAGGTCCATATATGAGTCGCCAAAGGGAAGTCCATGAAAAGGTGTTGTGATGTTTTTGATGGCCCTATCACAAAATGGATATCTAGATGAGTGAATATCTACCCAATCGCTATAGAGGTTATAACAGGTACGCAAACGGTCCAAATGAAGCCTCCATGAATGGATATTTACCTATTGATATACGTGGGGATCGCACCCTCGCAACAGGTTTTACCTCTCAAGGGATCTCGAGAAGCTTACAACCCCCACCAGGCAGTGTACCTGATCGTTGTAGTATAGTATAGTGACAAGTACCGGGGGATTGATCGTTCAACTCAGGAATAGTGTCGCTAGGATTAGAAAGTCTACTAAACTAGGTCTAGAGGTGAGGGATGATTCTTTTTGTATTTTTTATATTTTTGTGAAAGCAAGTAAAAATCTCGGGTTTTGAAGGAGTGGGCGGAATTAGTTACTAGCCAACTAACCCAATTAATCTAAAGATGCAATCAAAATAAAATAAAATAAATGAAAATACAACTATTATACTAATGTGGTGAAACAATAATTAGGAGAGTTGTGTTTACTTAGACTTCATTACTCCCTAGATATCTTTTACAGGTTGATTAGCTTGTTACAATTGCATGGATGACGGGTCATATTCCTTAATACTAGTCGTAGGGCCGTGTACAATATTCCCTAACTCTATAGGATCCTACTTCACTCCTATGTCGAGCCGTCAGAAGCTCCTAACATGGAATCATTAGAATTCTCCTACGCATTAAGTACAACCAAAAATCGTAGTACACCTCCGATCATGTTTCTTAAGACGTTCAAGCAAGTTACCAATGGAAGTCTGCCAGTTTTCTTAAGCCTAACATCGAATACAATCATCCGTAACAATTATAAACAAACAATCAACCTATAATTAACATCTAGGTTTCACTACATCTAAGCAAACATAATAAAGATCTAGCCTAGCATGTTAAATCGAAGACAAGCGTAAGATATAATCAAACAACACGTAGACATATTGAATGATTTGAAGGGATACTTATCTTTAATTGAACATGAAAGATTCAAGGGGTTGGAACCCTTGAAAAAGTGATAAAATTCGGACTAGGGTTTATTCCCTCAAAGTTGCACACTAATGAATGAAATTTGGAAAACTATATATAGATTACACATCGTGACGGCGTCATGTATTAGATTGTGACACCGTCAACTTGCCGCCATAATAAAATCGTATTGCCTAGATCTACTTGTGACGCCGTCATGTGTAAAAATGCTCTGGGCCGTCACTAATGTTTGGACCCTGACGGCCTTGGGTGACGCCGTCATCTCCTATGCTTAAAAACTCTCTGGATCGTCACGTGTATTTTCCACATCCACCTCTTTTGTAACTCTTGACGCCGTCATGTGGAGAGTCTTGACGCCGTCAGGCACTGTTCCAGCAAGGAAAATTGAGACTTTGCCGTTTTCTTCACTTTTATGCTCCAAAAACGTCTAAAATGCTTCCTTTTTCAGATTTCTCTCCAAAAGTACCTAAAATGACAAAAGAAACGATTTAGGGCAATATTTGATCAGATAATCACGAATTCGGGCTTAAATGACCCCTTAAAAGTGGTACACTTTTTGCCTCATCACATATATTGGAAGGGATTTATTCCACCTAATCTCCTTCATATGCGAAGAACGAGTAGAGTTTTTTTTTATTAACTTCCCCTAATTGGCCTACGCCAATGGAATGTGCGGCTTGGATGCCCATTACTTGAAATGCATATGTCAATAATTTTACGGTCTTTGTTAATCTTTGACCAAAATAGTTTAGGAAAAATGTGTTTTAGACATGTTTCACCATACCAAGAATCATTCAAAAAGCTACTAAGCAGTTAGTTATGCTACTAAGCAGCTAGTTATGCTACTAAGCAGGTCTGGAAAGATATTAGAGGAGAAGATGATGATATTCCATGGGCTAAACTGGTATGGCATTCCAATTGTATTCCTAGACATACTTTTATTCTATGGTTAGCTGTCAAGAAGAACCTGGTTACTCAGGATAAATTACTTAAATGGTACCCTCAAGGTGATTATAAGTGCCTTTTTTGTAAGAAAGTTCCTGATTCTCATGATCATATCTTCTTCAAATGTGATCATTCTAGAGAAGTATGGGAAAGTATCAAATTGAAAGCAAAGATTAGAGAAAATGCAAATGATTGGGATGGAATTGTAAGCAGTCTTAATGGTAACAACAAATACAACCACATTTGGACAGTGATTATGAAACTATGTCTTGGAGCTACTGTTTACTTCTTGTAGATAGAGAGGAATAATAGGATATTCAAGGAGGAAGGGAAATATAGTAAAATGGTTATCAAGATCATCAATGATGAAGTAAAAGCTAAACTAATGTCCTTAAAAACTAAGAAATCAAGTGCAGTCAAAGCAGCTAAGATGGTATGGGGAGTTTCATTTGCATAATGTGTTAAGTTGCATCTTAAGGGGTGTTTGGAATAAAGAATCATCATGAGAATTGTATAACTGTGTCTGATTTTTCTGGCCACTACATTGGTATAATACCTAGTACCTTGGAGTCTTATCTGAGTGACTGTACTCTTTGGACAACATATTTTGATTAGAATGGCCTTGGGAGGTGTCTGACTAAGATATGCTTGAACAATGAGAGGTCTAATCAGTAAAGATGTACCATAAAGTAGGGTTATCCAATGTGAAGGGTAAGTGGCCTAGGAGGGAAGTGCAAGCAGAATGGAATTGTGAAGTGTGAAAGATGAAGCTACATGGTCCATTCTTTGCACTTCCACAGGAGGTAATGGTTGGCATCATTGAGGGTGAGTGTTTCTGAGTAGCTGAAGCCTTCCTATGAGAGGGAAATGTAGGCTACTTGTAAGAGCCCCTCCATGGATGGGTAATGGTGCCTAGTGAAGCCACACACCAAATCTGTCCTTACTATTGTGGTTGCAGGTTGAATAGTTTAGATGGATGGTGATGTGAAAATGTAGCTAGATGGTAGGTGCTTAATGGTGAATTAAGAAGACTAGCCTGGCATGGTTTACATTATAGTGCAGGCTGTCTTTTGATTACATACTCTGTTTTGACAGAGTTATGGTATGCTTGGTATCTGTTATTGGATAGGAAGAATGTTAACGTCTGTTCTTGTTAGTATCTAGACTGTTAGTGTATGTAGTAAGTGAAATTGGATGGGTGATGTCCATTCCAATTGAATGTTGATCCTTTATAATTTGTGCTTTGAAATTAATATAATTCACCATTTTGCGCAAAAAAAAAAAAAAAAAAAAAAAAAAAAAAAAAAAAAACCATTTGAAAAGCTAAAGGTTGAGCCGTCATCCACCCTTCTAATAAAGATAGTTTTAAGACTTGTGTATGCACTAGATAGATCCTTGTTAATGTGAAACAGCGACGATGAAAGCGTTAAATGTATATCAATTTCGAAAAGTAAGATTAGTTATTTCATTTTTTGATAAAAATATTTATTCAATTCGACAAAAAAAATGAAGGCCTATAATAAAAAGAGATTGGTATAATGCAGAACCGGAAATATAAGAGGATGTGGCAAAATAATCTACACCAAATTTATTTACATGGCATTCTCTTTTGTTTCGTGTATGTCATTCAGCAAAGCAACTTAATTAGTGTCATTTGGCACATGTCATTTTGAATAGTAACTATTCATGTGAAGAGTAATATTGCTTTTCAAATAATGAAATGCACCTAGTACTTCCACTATCGTTGCCACATTTTATAAGTCCATAGTAGTTGCAGAAGTAGTCGATTTCCAAACATTAGTAGAACAACAAATACCAAAAATATATATAAAAGCCATTAAAGGGAATTTACTTATGTAAATGTGTAACTACGAATGCCAATGAATATTAGATATATTTTTTTTGCCATTAATTCTTCTACTAAAACATGTAGATCCACTATATTTTGCTGCCAAGAGTATCAGTGCATACCGCAAGAAATATCAGTAAGGTAAACGGACAAAAACGTATGAAAACGGGTAAAAACGTATAAAAACGAACGAAAACCTATAAAAACAGATGAAAACGTATAAAAATGGACAAAAACGTATAAAAATGGATGAAAACGTATGAAAACAAACGAAAACGTTTAACACAGTCGAAAACGTATAAAACAGATGAAAAACTTTTATTTATAAACGACCGTTATTATACATGATAGATGATGCAAATGGTCGTTAGCCAAAAGGGCTAACGTGTAAATGATAACAAAAACCACTTAACACCAGTTAAAAAAATGACCACAAGTGTTATTTCTTTGCAAAGATAAGGATTGTCCATGCAACTTTAAACTATCAGGGACAAAAGTTGCAACTTTTGACAAACCACGAGGACCTTCCATGTAATTTACTCTTAACTAAACTGTTAATCCATATAAGTTCAAACCATTTGCTCATTTAAATTGTTAAACACATATTTTTTGCCCTATATATATTTATCAATCGCAAATCAAATTTATGTGTAACATTATGTAATAAAAACCAAAGCTAGCTCGTCTTGCATCTAGATACCGAATGACTAAAACGAGCATGAAAATGGGGAACCATGATATGGCATCTTAAATAAATAACACAAAGACCAATGAAGTCCATGAGAAACAAAATCAAAGATTAAGCAATTTGAAGTAATGCTTGTATAAACATTTGATGAACTGAAATTCTAAGTTTGATTTGGAAAATTGTCAACAAGAATGAGTCAATACGAGTGAATAATGTGTAGTGTAGGCACGCATGTACGTTATCATATCCTTGTTACTAGGATGAATCGAAAGTAATTGTATTACTTTCATGTTCTATTGAAGAAACCTCTATATTATTTGATTTCCATCCATCTTCATCCTCATTTCAAGAAACTTGTTCTAATATAGTTCTTGTTGGAAAATACCTCGACAACTAACCTGAAGTTCGATCGTGGAACACTAGATCACGAGTTGTATCGAGCACAAACACGAGAGACTACAAATACTCGAAAAGAATATATGCACACGTTATACCCTCAACGAACCGTTTATTAAAACCAATAAAGCTTTAGGTAAGAAGAATGTTTAACTACCATCCCCCTCATCTCTATTTATAGAGATGAGAAGGTGGAAACATAGCTTGCCTTGCACTCCAAGCTAACTAATTCTAGTTTATGTCTAACACCTAATCTAATTACAAAGTACACTTAAGTCCCTAATCTATGTTTAAGTTTACTACTAATATTATAACAATTTCCACCTTATGAGTAACACTTAAACATAACCGATACTCAGCACCTTTTCCTAATGATGGAACCTCGGACCGCGGACCACCTTGTCGACTAGGAATTGTACTTCATTAATTTTCCACGATTAGCTTCCATAGACTCCTTCACTTTCTTCTTTTCAGCAACATTACCCTTTGCACCCTCTTGACCAGGTACTCCGGTTACCGTAATGTATGCCCCCACCTTTATACCAAGGTGTATATTTTTCTGCTCCTTTACCAAGCAGACCGTGTTTGTCTTCTCTTCAAGTTGCTTGTCCTCCAACTTTCTTTGAGCCACTACAGCATCATCGTTACTAACCTAAACAACCTCAGCTTCACGATTCCCCTGAGCTCCCTGCAGTTCCACCTCAAACCAAGCACGTTCATCAACCTGTACTCCATGGACTCTTGTTTTAACAGTAGGATCAAGTTGTTTGAACCCAACTTGTTTATGACCAAGTTGTTTAAACCCAACTTGTTTATGACCAAGTTGCTTGAATCCAACTTGTTTCGAACCTCCATGCTTTTTGTGCACCAAAATTAATCACTTTTGCTTCAAGAGTATACACACAGTTCTCTTTCCTGATCCCAGTCATCATAAACCGACAACCTTTGATCACCTTGACTCTACCCATTTGCATCTTCACAATATAACCCTCTTTTTCAAGAGTACCCAATGAAATCAAGCTTTTTCTTAACCTTGGAACATACCTGACATCTTCTAGTATAAAGCTTGAACCATCATGCAACTGTATCTTCACTTTTCCTGTCCCTTTGATTGTGCATGTCCTGTTATCACCTAACTGAACCGAGCCACCATCAACATCCTTGAAGTCATACAAGAAGTCCCTCCTAGGTGTCATATGATAAGACCCACCTGAATCCATTACCAATTCAGCCATCTCATCATTCCTGACTACCACTAAGGCTTCTCCAAATTAGGCGTTACCCTCATCATCAAAAGAATCAGAATCCTGATGGCTTCTCCAAAGTAGGCGTTACCCTCGTCATTAGAAGAATCAGAATCCTGATCATGCTTACCCTTCTTGATGAACCAACTTGACTTCTTTATTGGACAATCTCTCTTTAGATGACCCTCTAAATGACAAATGAAGCACTTGAGTTTATCAGTTCCAACCCTTGACTTGAACCGCGAACTTCCACCAGAATGAGCTTTCCTTGAATGATCTGACCTTCTCCTTACATATAACCCATCACCAGTTTCTTCCTTTGTGCCTTCAGTTCTTTTCTTCAACTCTCTTGAATTCAGAGTTGTAAGAACATCCTCCATTGTCAAGGATTCCCTCCCATACAACAATGTCTCCACAAAGTTATTGTAAGACGATGGCAACGACGTAAGTAACATAAGTGCTTGATATTCATCCTCAATCTCGATATCAATATTCGCCAAATCAAGTATCAACTTATTAAACTCATCTATATGATCACCCAGTTTTGTACCTGGACTCATATAGTATGTGTACAGCTTCTTCTTCAGATACAGTCTGTTTGCTAAGGACTTAGTCATATACATACTAGTCAACTTCATCCAAATCCATGTAGCAAATGTTTCCTTGGTAACTTCCCGTAATACCCAATCTCTCAAGCATAGAATCAAAGTACTGTATGCCTTCTTCATCAAAGCAGCCTTTTCACCTGCTTTCATATCCGCATGTAATGTCTCTAATGCAGCATCACATCCTTGCTGTACCATTAAAGCACGCATCTTTATTTGCCATAACCCGAAGTCATTCTTCCCATCGAATTTTTTGATGTCAAACCTAGTTATTGAACTAGCCATTCTTCTTTTACCTTGCTAAAAATCTTGTCAAGTTGTTTCTTAACCAACTTTACCGACAAGCCTCACAAGCCATGTGCAATATTCCCCTTGTTGCTATAAATCCTTCTTTCAAATCGAATGAATTAGAATAACTCTAAAGCCTCGATTTCGAACAAGCGAACCCGGTCGTATACTTAAAACCCAAGCAAACCCACGATCGAAACTTGAACCACAAGAAAACCCGCAACAAGAACGCAAGTATATGTCTTCTTTGTAGCAAATATCGATCAACCTACTACCTCCATAAAAAAAACGATTCAAAAACCCGAAATCGTTTTCTTGCTCTAACCTCGAAACCAACTCGGCAACAAACCTGAAGCTCGAACTTCGATGATCACAATAACCGTGGCTCTGATAACAATTGTTGAAAAATACCTCGACAACAAACCTGAAGTTCGATCGTGGAACACTAGATCGCGAGTTGTATCGAGCACAAGTAGCAACACGAGAGACTACAAAGACTCGACAAGAATATATGCACACGTTATACCCTCAACGAACCCTTTATTAAAACTAATAAAGCTTTTACAATTGAGGTAAGAAGAATGTTTAACTAGCATCCCACTCATCTCTATTTATAGAAATGAGTATGTGGAAACCTAGCTTGCCTTACACTCCAAGCTAACTAATTATAGTTTATGTTTAACACCTAATCTAATTACAAAGTACACTTAAATCCCTAATCTATGTTTAAGTTTACTACTAATATTATAACACTTCTGATATTCGCAAAAAAGTGGAGTGACCATTTTCATATATATTGGTTGGACGATACAAGGGAAATTCGAGTAGCCTTTAATGAAATTACCTTTAATGAAATTAAATGTGTGAGAAGTACACTTCGGATTCTGTAGGCTACTCAGCAAAACCCATGCATATAGCCATATACAAACTAATACCACACATACACGATCCCAATTTATTAGGCTATATGGTGAGTTACCCTAAGGAACCGAAAGTTACGTACGGTACTTGAACCTGAGATCGGCTTTCATATCTTAATATTAAGTTTTTAGTGCTAGAAAACCACCTTTTTGTTTATTAAACGTTTCGTGAGTAAAGATCAAATAAGAAATAAAAGTAAACGAGAATGATGAAAAATAAACACAACTGCACATTTCAGATGCACTTACAAGAAAAGATGCATCTCTCATGAAATTCTCATTTTTTATCTGAAATTTGTGGTTAAAAACATTTCTCATTTTTCTTATTTTTGTTTTTTTTTTTCTTAGTGTATCCATTTTTAACGTTTCATGTGTTATAAGACAAATTAAGTTCTCTTATAATTAGTTGATAATTTATAATGACGTGGACACATGGTTGGCAATATATTATACTCCTCCCGTCCCAAAATATAACTTCATTTCTGATTTTTCAACGTCTTTTTTTTTCCGACTTTGACCATAATTATTTTCTTTCGTGTTAAATAATACTCGATAAAAAGTATACCAATGAAAATGCATTTAAAACACAAATCTATTTATATATTTTGCATCAAGTATTATATAACACGAAAAAAAATAATTATGGTCAAAGTCGGAACAAAAAGACTTTAAAAAAGTCAAAATGGACTTATATTTTGGGACGGAGGGAGTAATAAAATTATAGTGGATGATTTAATCATAATGACGTGGAAACATAATTGGATCGACTGCAAATAAGATTTTAGTAAACGCCATCAGTGACATCGTTATTCTTAGGTAGGTATTTTAAATAAGCTGGCTTAAGCTCGGTGGTGGCCTGCTTTGTGTCCATTAAAGGTTTAAGGCTTATTATATTTGTATCTATAAATATCACATGCAGGGCCGGTCCTAAGTTTTCGAATGCTCTGGGCGAGATGATAGAATAATGCCCTTAGTATATGTTGTAAACTAACGACACAATATGTTTTAGAGGTTTTGCGGTTTGGGCTATAAACAAACAATGCGTATTAACTAAAAAAATCTTTATACAACTATATTTAGTTTAATTTACTTTGTTGGAAGGTCCAACTGCATTGTAACACAAAAAGTTAACTCAAGAAATATGAATAGTTTATTGTCATATTTGAAATTTATATACTCAGTTTCAAAATATATGTTCACTTTAAAATTGCACAAAATTAAAATTTTAGAGTTTTTCATTAGCTACATTCTTTACTAATTAAATATCAGTAAAACCTACTAAAACTTTTTTTAATTGATTTAAAAACTTAGTGAACATTTATTTGGGGTTAAATCAAATTTTAGATGAATATATTTATTTTAAAATGTAAATGGTATACGATTAAATTACTAGATAACTTGTTACAATTAATATTAATATGTATATATAGCTTAGCTAAATAGCTTATATCTTATCTACGATAAAATTGTAAAAATATCAAATCGTTTATATTGCTACCATATGAAGGTAAACATATATATTTTATCGTGCAAATTTTACAAAGTAAAAGTAGCATAAATTTAAAAAAATAATAAAAGGATTCGGTAGAAGTATTATCATATAATCAGAGAAATGGAAAATGTAAATAGCTTAAACTTGAAGGTCTTAAATGCAAACTTAGTTAAAAATTGGTAGTGTTATCTATTTTATCTAATAAAACAGAGTTTTGTACAACCCTCTTAAACAACCTTTTGTACAACCCTCTTAAGCCAACTAATTAATTTTTTCTATAAATAACTCTTCACCTAGAGCTGACACGTGGCAAAGACAGTTACCAATACTTCAACCCTATTAAAAAAAACATCATTCGTTTTTTGAAAAGCATTCACATCACGGAAAATGGTTGTTACCTCATTTTGTTCATTTAGTTTTTAAAACCATAATCATGCATTAAATAGTATATCTTCTAATTGAAACGTAAATAATGAGGATCAACCAGTTTCCTGAAATAAAGGGTGCGCATAATCTTGATGTGAAAAAAATAAATCGATTGTGATTATTGCAACTTTCCTACAATAAGTTGGTCAACTAAATAGTAGATTGTGATTTTAGCATCTTTCCTCAAATAAGTTATATAAGCACGTATATAAGTTTGTTAAGTTTTTAATTGTGTCCGCGTTTGATTTTTGAAAAGCATTGATATTACGGAAATCAGTTAGCATCTTCTTCAAACCATATGTAAATCTTTCCCGACATAAGAAACCTGATTACTACCTCAAATCGAGTCCATGAAAACAATATATAATAATCTTATAATCAACACAATCATTATTTATGAAATTAATGTTTGAAAGTATTTGTTTGAGGCTATTGGTTGATTATAGTGATATCATGATTCATTTGCGTGATTTTTAGGCAAAGTTCTTAATCTTGATCATATTCCTACATGAATGTTGTGGGAGAAGCTAATGATAATCTTGATCATATTCCTACATGATAGCTTTAGGCAAAGTGTTAATTGATGATTAATGTCATTCCTATAGATGATAGTTTTACAACAATAATATTTTATAGTCTCATTCTATTCAATTCTGATACATTAAAATTACTGTGTTTTGAACATAGTACAGTAATTTGTTAAGAGAATCGATAGTACGTATTGGCTCAAACTGATATCAAGTCAACCAGTTAGAAAGTCATTTGCAATTGGCAATTGTGTTTTGAATTTTGGAACCATTTATGTAGAGAATTTAAGGGAAAATATGGACTAACAAAGTTTCACCATCGTTTTTATTCAGTCACTCGAACTTTATATGATCGACCACAAAAATCATTCAAGTTTTAATAGTGTTTTATTGTTGTGTAAATATTTAAAATAAGTGCATTGTTTGGTTGTACATTAATAATAAACACCCACCTCTTGATTTTCATTAATCTCAACTAAGTCAATTTACAACCAACTTAGACACACATAAAGAGAAATATTAGTCACAAAATACTACAGTAAAATCTATTCCGGTTTTGCTCACTCAAGCATAAAAATTAATAAGAATGAAATACTTGTGAAAGTTAAGTGGTTAACCCCCCCCCCCCCCCCCCAAAAAAAAAAAAAAAAAAAAAAAGAAAAAAAAAAGCTTATCTATATAAAATAGTAAAAGCTTGTGCAAAATAATGACGTTTCATTATTTTGGGGGAATAAATCATCAATTTGTAATTAACGTTTAATTAATGTTTCAAAAAAAAAAAAAAAAAAAAAGAAAAAAAAAAAAAAGGAGTATGAGTGACTAAATTGAAACATTAATTAAACGTCATTACAAATTGATGATTTATTCCCCCAAAATAATGAAACGTCATTATTTTGCACAAGCTTTTACTATTTTATATAGATAAGCTTTTTTTTTTTTTTTTTTTTTTTTTTTTATTGTTTCTGTGCTCAAAAAACTAACTTCGAGTTTTTTGTTTTTACATAGGAGGATGTAGTGTTTGATAAAGTTTCATGAAAAGAACCATATACATTGAATAGTCATCATTTTCTTTTAAAGGTATGCAAATATTTGATAAGAAACATGTATAATGTAATCGCATGCTTTGATATATTTTCAGTTTATTTATGTTTTGATGTTTAGAATGTTTGGTCCTTTGTACACCAATATAAAAATCTTTTAGCTTTTCATTGCTTGTGATCTTAAAATGTCTTATTCATATATATGGTATTATTTTTATCTTGATTTTTTGAACATCGTCATAAAAATCAAGCATAACTTGCTTTGATTTGTTTAGATTTTTAAGGCATGCTATTTACAAGTGTTAATATTGAGCATATGGTACCTAATTATTGGTGAACTTAAATAGTTGCTTGCTAATTACTTCAATTGCATGCATATTAGATATAATAACCATTGTATGACCATGGCTGCGCAATTTTGGTAAAATGTTAGACAAAAATTCCACCAAATTGGTTATGACAACACACCTGCTTTTTATTTCAACATTTCAGTGGATAATTGTAATAATCATTGTTTTGAATTTATATTATCGGAGTGAGTATCAGTACTCTCGGGTTTACTATGTGATAAAAATATGATCACTTGACATTTTACTTTCTCATACCCCACTCCAGTATAATTAGGTATCACTGTTGTTGTAATTTTTATATACAACTAATTTGGTTGTCAATAGTTATAAAAGTGAAAGGGTGGTTTAGTGATGTCTACTTAAAAGTAAGTAATAGATACTAATAAAATACTATAAGTAAGTTTTAAAAAAATAGCACCACCTTTAAAAAAAATAGCACCACCTTCTAAAGGGTTTTTTTTTTTTTTTTTTTTTTTTTTTTTTTTTTTTTTTAAATAAAATTTGATTGTTGACAAGTTTAAAATAAATTCACTCGGTTGTTATATTTGGTTCCGATTGTTAAAGTTTATAAATGAAAACTCATATAAACTTCGATTGTTAAAAGTTTGAACTATGTATCTTTTTTTTGAAAGTTCGATTGTTAAAGTTTATAATTTTTTATTTTAGTTTTGTTCACTTGATTCTTTTATATGCTCTAGACAACATCACAGATTCACTCGATTATTAAAGTGTTTTTATACTTGGCTCGAGTGTTGTCACAAGGCAAAAATTAACACCCTTTTTTATATGAAAACTAATATAATCATGTCATGTTTGAAATATATTTTTGGGATGATTGAAATCCGATGATCAATCAAAAATCATATCATTAATAAGTATGTGTTCGCTCTTTCGTGATGTGGGTCTTTCTATTAAAGCAAATGTTTATCAGAAGGTCTGGTCTTTAATATTTTCATATTAAACAGCAATCTTCACGAAAGAGCGACCATACATTCTGATAAACATATAATTAATCAGTATGTGTCCGCTCTTTCGTGATGTGGGTCTTTCTACACAGAACGTGTCCAATCTTCAACAGCAAATGTTTATCACAAGGTGATATTTTCAAAAGCAAACTTCACGAAAGAGCGACCAGACCTTCTAATAAACATTTGCTGTTGAAGATTGTAAAGAAACAGTTCCATGTGTCCGCTCTTTCGTGATGACAAACAACAGAAGTCAGGGCCAATCTCTCTGGCAATCGTTTTTATTTTCCACGACATGTTCCTACACATTGCCGGCTATATGTTTCTGTCCCTCACATTAGGAGAAAAAAAAGGGTTGGAGATGGTTATTCGTGACCAAGATGGAAATCTCACTAATCTCACCACCAATGTGGTCTATAAAGAAATGCTACACAATTTATGATCACATCTACATGTACAAGTATTTCGCGTTAGTAGAAATAAAGGATTGAAAATGTTTATTTTCTTTTTTTGGATTATTTGACTATTGTGTTTCATATAACGTACGTTTCATTATTAAAATTGCATGCTTTACATTTGTTTACCATATGTGGTTTTTTCTAATTATATCTTCATAATACGCAACATCATTTACTACTATTTGACGATTCTTAAAAATACCCGTGAATTTCACGGGTCTTTTAGCTAGTGTAGATATAAACCAATCAATAGACACACGGTCCCACAAAATTGATACGTAGTAATAAATGATGCAAAGCTTCTTCTTTCTTGCAAAGTCCGGCGTCAATGTCCGGCAACACCTTGACTGAACCTTTTATCTCTTCTTTTTTTCCTTAGCTTAACCAGATGTACAAAGAAACCGGTATAGTAGTAGTTTTGACAACTTTTTTTTTTTTTTTTTTTTATTTTTTTTTTAAACGTAAAATCGATTTACAAGACCGAAAACTTGATGCCCCCTAGCTTTTTGATGCCCTAAGCCATCGCCCGCTCTGCCCATAGCCAGGGACGGCCCTGATCACATGATTAATAAACGAATTTTTACAAGATTTTTAGTTGTACAACATGCTATTAAAGCGGGTTTAATTTCGAAACATAGTCGGCCATTATGTGACGCGGCCCTAGCCACCCCATCAAAACTCACTCTATTTTCAAAACCTACTCATTGGCCGTCATGAGCCGATATTATCCTCAAAAAATTCGATTTTTTTAAAAGAAATATTGTTTACCAATTGATGACGCTATATCATTGCTTATTGTTTGTATACATAAAAGAAAAGTTCTCGAAGATTTTTTTTTTTTTTTTTTTTTTTGAACAAAGATTTCTTTCTTGTTTTTTTTTTACTCATTGTGCTTTCTGTTTGTTAACATATGTGGATTGATATATATTTTTTTTCTTTTCTTTTTTTTTTTATGGAATTAATGTTTATTTTTCAATCAAAAAAAAAAAACAAAAAAAACAAAAAACAAACTTTTTTTATTGCTTTCTTACCAAAATCATTCCTCGTCATAGTTTTTTTTAGTTCTTTACCTTCTCTTTCGTCGTGTTATTCTATCAAATAAATAAAACGGTTATGGGTCAAGTCTATCTCAGAACCCTTCTCAAGCAAGTACAAGATTACAACAACAATTATCATATCAAGGTTATCAATTATCAAATCATAAGAAAGCTCTGCTGCTTCTAAAGATTTATTGCCTCTTGCCTTACTCCAGCTGAATCGAAGACTTTTGCTTTAAATGCGATGTGTATCAGGTAGGTATGTTAAGTTAGCCCAAGCTCTGTTGTGTGCTTCGGGTACAATGGAGCTCTAGGGTTTTATTATATTTGTATCTATCAATATCGTATCAATATCGTATGATTATAATAAATGAAACGAATTATTCAACAATCTCATATTGCTAAAATTATTTTATCTAAATGCTTATTTTTTGAAATTATTTTAAGTGATCGTGCTAGACCTCAAAGACGAATATTACTAGAATATACCAAAACTAGTAAAGTATATATATAGCCATCATAATGTGCCATTTTAAGCAAGTACGAGAACGAGTTTAATATTATTTCTCACGTTTCCACTCTCCAAAATCGTTTTGTTGCCACCTTATCTTTCTTTCCTCCTATTTCGATTTTAAAGAATTTCATTGGTATAGACGTCGGTAAATGATACTTTTACCAGCCATTGCATAATCATTGGTATTTTTTTTTTTCTATTTTTTTTAACCGTGATTTTTTATATTTTTGGCCGACTGATCCACGGGGTTTGAAAATCATTGGTAATTGATCAATGGTGATTGCGGCTTTTTTAGTAGTGATGTTTGCTACAAGGGTTTCCTTAACAAACACTTGAAAAAGCCAATTAGTTATCACAACCATGGTTCGTCGGATGTAATCTAGTGTTGCAACATAATACGTTAGCTATGTAATTATCTAAAACACATGTTTCATGTCTTCCATCTTTTTCTTTTCAAATGTCACACGCATGTAATAATCATCCGTAAGAGATCAATGGTGATTGTGGCTTTTCTAGTAGTGTTGTTTGCTACAAGGGTTTCCTTAACAAACACTTGAAAAAGCCAATTAGTTACCGAGCTATGGTTCGTCGCATGTAAATCTAGTGTTGCAACTTAATACGTTAGCTATGTAATTATCTAAAACACATGTTTCAGGTCTTCCATTTTTCCATTTTTTCTTTTCAATTTTTTTGAAAGGCGAAAGAAGATATGGAATTAAATACTAGCAAGGAGATTAATACGTAGTACAAGATTTGATCGGTTCACTAATCTAATCTAACCACAATGGAGTTACTTTTCTATCCCTATGAAGTATCCAAGCGTGAGAAGTGTCTTTATATCTTCTCCAAGTGATCTTTCCTCGGTGATTTAAGGTCAAAGAGTGACTTGTTCCTATATTTCCAAATAGTTCATATGGTTGTTTGAATAACAATGTTCAGGCCTTCGTTGTTTCTTTGTTGTTGGCCGGATCCCCCCACTTTAGTGATCGGAAGGTTAGTTTTTCTTTAAAAAAAAAAAAAAATCGTTTTAGAAATATAATTCAGATATTGCATATACCATAACACGAAAAGGGAGGGTTGCGCGTCTTTTTGTTTTTGTAATATGACAAAATTAAGTAAAGATGGAATAGTGAAGGATGGTTCTATAGTCTACATTTTTGGTTTCTTTATGTATGATCTGCATTAGCCTGATTGATTAATTAGTTGGCGTATTGAAAAAGGTTTTCTAACTGGAAGATGATGAATGTTTTGGTTATGAAATGGTAAGGATTATCTGGAAGTAAACTTTACTAATTTCTTGTAGTGTTAAAAAGGTAATATACTTGTCACAATTTCATCGAATGGGTAGTGAACTATTTTTTTTTAATTTTGATGGTAATTTTCTTTCAAATTTATCATCTTTAGGGTATTTTGTAAAAAATTTTAGACAATTTTGCCCCTCATACCGAGGGGCAAAATTGTTCAAAATTTTTGCAAAATATCTTAAAGATGATGAATTTGAAAGAAAATTACCCTCAAAATGAAAAAAAATAGTTCATTACCCATTCGATGAATTTGTGACAAGTATATTACCTTTTAATATTATTTGCCCAACAAATATTGCTTGTTTGTTGGTATGTTGTTGGTATGGTGTATGTGAAGTAAATATAGCATCTTGCTAGTTTTCTTTTTTTAATATATTGCCGTTAAAATAAAACCGTTACCAATATTGAATTCTTTATGGTTGTATGACTTCCATCCATATTTTTAATTGGTATACTAGAAGCAAGGGTTGCAACCCGTTTGCATGGATATGCATTATCTTCTAATTCTTCACTGTTACACTAGTTAATTAAATGTTAACCTCACGCGCAAAAACTAAAATAACTAGTAACACAACAAATCACAACTTCAGTTATATGGCGTTACAGAAACCGAAATTCAATTCTTTTGATTTTTAGTAGTTCTAGTAAAGACGATCCGATTTGAACTATTATTAGAAGTGAGAAGTGATACATCCACAAACACTTCACAAAAATAAATTCAAAAAGATGTTTTGTTATCTTTTGATTGGTGCGTTTGTATATGTTTTTTCTCTCTTCTCTTTGCTACAACCAATCAAAAAATAACAAATCATCTTTGTAGATTTATTTTTGTGAAGTGTTTGTGGATGTATCACTTCTCGAAGTGAGAATAACCGAACCTAGAATGTCTAGCTTGTATAAATTCCTAGTAATCTCATTATATTATTTTCACTAGGATCTTGCTTATTGCTGAATAAAACATGGCGCCGCGCCTATTAAAAAAATGTATCACAACAAACACTGAGGGGCAGGCGTGTTTGTTTTGAAGATTTAACAATGGGGGTACTAGAATAAGAGTGATGATGGCTGGTAAGTCCTGTTCTTTCTCGCAATGATTGATTCTACGCCATCGACACTCATACAACAAACTATACACCACCAGCCAAGGGATAAATTAAAGATATTACACAGCACACAGCACACACAGCAGACACACATGTGTGTGTATGTTTTGAAAATTAAATGCAAAAAAGTGAAGATTATATGTAAATGTCCACATTATTGACAGCCACTAGAATTTACTTAGTTTATGGATTTTCATAAACAAGGATACTTATATTATTTTTGGGGTAGACCGTAGACTTCTTATCCACATAAAATTACAGTTATAAAGAATAGTGGATAAAAACTCTACCCTTAAATCATCCTAATTTCACAACTCTCCAACATACAATATTGTGCGCTTTCAATTTGAGCCATACACGAAAGAGAAAATGATCCAAATGAAGAAAATAGGTGAACACGATCAATGGTGCTTAGGGTCGGGTCCTCCAGGGCTCAGACGTGTTGGAGCATACCCGCTTCCCTGTTCCTTAGCGTCTCTAACGTCAAATCCTAATCCCATCTTCTGCTCAAACATGGCTCTAAAGGGTGCGGTTAGGCTCTTATTATGTTCAAGTTTCTCAACCAATGCTCTTGCATTCGTTTGTGAAAACAAAAGTAAGACAACACATACCCAAAGCTGCAATCTACCCATTTTTGTAGATATATGTGGCTGTTTGCTAAATGATCTTACCTTAGACCTATTTATAGCCATATATGTCATACCTAAGGTGTGCTGAAAAGCTCAAAAAAAAAAAAAAAAAAAAAAAAAAAACGTTAGTGACATAGATGTGGTTAAATAACAACGTTGGACCGGCCAGTAGAATGATGTAACACAACAAACAAATGTCAATGGAATCCTATAAAATATTGATGTGTATTGTTTATAAAAGCGTCATCCAATCCTAGATTAAAGCACGCATATGAAGTGAAAGTCTACTCAGCTGGTATCCACTGGCTAGTTGACGTCCTCAAAGGATATAACTTAGATCTGAGTTGTTTTAGAGTTCATAGTCTTTAGTATGGCTATGTAATCGTTGAAAGGTGCGAAGGGTCAAGTGAACCCACCCACTAATTAGTTTAACTCATTCTTTTTTAGTAATTTAATCGGTAGTATGATTCTCTTGGTTTAACTCATTCTTTTTGAGTAATTTAATTATTAGCATGAGACTCTTCTAATATTCAAATTGTTTAGAATCATTGTTTGTGATTTCAATGCTGACATAAAGATGCCGGAATCAGAGATTAACCGGCCACCTACAGACAAAAGATTCAATATATACGGAAACGAAATGTAAACTCAGAGATTAGAAACCATGAGTACATACATGTGTGGTTAAGCTAGCTGATCAGCATCGAGCACCGCATCACCGCACTAGCTAGCTAGTCAATATTGTTGTTATCTATATACTGTTTATATATGTCTCTCCGCAACATTTCCATAAAAATTTAAAACCATATTATTATGTCTCAGTGTTAATCAACATTACCGACAGGCTGTGTATCACACATGAAGCCCCGGTTGCATGCATGATTGCATGATCATCAATTAATAAGTTATGGTTAGCGTTAGAATTAAGTTTTTGCGAACCTGTGTGCCAATTTTACTAGGTTAATTAGTATTAGGGTTTAGGGTTGCAGTTAGTTGTCTGCAAAAAAGAAAAGTTTATATCAGTAATGTTTAGGGATATAATTTTTAAATGGCATTTATTAAAATAAAACAAGCTAGCAAGGAGCTAGGAACAAAGAACTAGCTCTGAGCTATAATCGATCGATCAGTTGACAAATATAGTCTCGAATTTGCGGGTTAGACTTGAACTCTTGGAAGGTTAAATGCTGCAGTCGACAACTTGGAACGACTGGGTATTATAACTAATCATTTGAGATAAAGAGAATTCTATAAGTGAATATGCTCTAAGGTTAAATACTGCAGTCGACACCCCTAACTGATTCCATCCAACAAATCGATTGTGATTTATGGAGCAATCCATCAAAAAATAATAGATAAAATCGTCGTTTTTGATCAAATTATGATTGGTGAGTATGATTTGATGGTGAAATCGGAGTGTTTTGATGGTGAAAATTAATGGTTTGATGATGATTTAGGGTGGAATCTGGGACTGTGAATGTGTGTGTTTTTGAAACCCTAATCTCTTTGGGAAAAAATAAGGAGGGTGGGAATTTAAGGCTTTTATAGTAGATGATTTTGCTCTTGACGTGTGACTCTTTGATTTGATAACAACCTTTGGATCTAGTGGCGGATCTAGAATTTTAGAGGAGGGTATGCACTTTAGTAATAGACTTACTAATAAATTTGGTTTGGGTTTGGGTTTGGGTTTGGGTTTTTCGGGTCGGGTTATTTGGAACTTCATTTTTTCAATCCAAGTTCTATTAGTTAATTTGGTTTATCAAGCTTGAGTTATTAATTAGTTACTCACATTTGAGTATTATTGAATAATCGTTAACGTATTAAAAGAACAACGTGACGATAATTTCATATCTAAAACGCCTAAAACAACAAACCTTAGAAGTTAAAAGCTAAAATCATATATTTCCCATGTAAACTAAAAATCTCAATTTAGTGCATATACGAAAGAAAAAATTATCGAAATAGACTAAAGTTATATTATTAAATCTATTTCTAAGATCCTATATATCTATATCTATACTACTTATAAAGCATATAAGACAATCTCTCATATTTATTATTTTAAGATTTCCTAAATTAGATTTTTAAGTAAATACTACTTATAAAACATAATGTACAACTATGTAAAGCACAATTGATTTTAAGCAAATATCATTTCTTACATACAATTAATACATAATTTAAAACACCCCATTACCAATATATACAACTATCTAAGCACAATGTACAAATAAAACAAAATACTATTCAACACATACAATTAATACTTAATTTAATTCACCCATTTACTAAAATATACAACTATTTAACAACAAAGTACAATCTAATTAAGCTTTTAAAACATAAATCTGAAATCCTGCAGCCCAAAACAAAATTTAATCACAGGGCACCCGCCGCCACATCGCGCGAGTACCCTGCTAGTACTACTGTATGTAATAATGTAATAGACTGATAGTTGTAAATTGTAAATTTGACTAGTGGGCCTCGGGAAGAAAAATAGTGGGTTCAAATGGGCCAGAAAAAAACACATAACCTATTGCCTATTGACCTACGTCTTATCTTCTTCAAGCCGCTAATATAAGTTCTACTACTGCTTCTCTGTTACAAAGAATCCATCTATTTTATCACAAAAAAAAAATGGCAAGTTGGATTTGGGTGTGCACTCAGATTTTTTCTACATTCCAAAGGGTGTGCACTCATAACTTCTTAGTGTATTTTGCAATGGCTTTTGAGAAAAAACAAAATTTTTTACACTGTCGAAATTTTACACGGGGTATGCAACGAAATTTTACACAGGGTATGCACTTGCATACCCTGTGTTTCATGTAGATCCGCCCCTGTATTGGATCGATATTTAATGGATAGATGAGATGTGTTCATTTAATCTTTAGAGTCTCTAAGTGGTCTAGGGGGTCTCAACTAAGGGTGTTAATCGGGTCTGGTTGGTTGGGTTCGAGTTAAGTCGGGTCGAGGCTAAAAATAGCATGCCTGAACCTGACCCTGTTTGAACTCGGGTTAGTTGGGTCGGGTCAAATCAGGTCGAGTCCATTCGGGTTTATTCTAACTTAGACAGATAATTTATAAAAGAAAATATTAAAAAATGTTAAAAAATAATAATAATAAATCTTATTCGGTTCAAAAGGGTCAAGTTGAACCCGAGCTAGCCAAACATTTTTGACATGATACCCGGCCCTATTTAGTACTCAGACGGACTTAAATAACCCGAATAAAATTTTTGATCCGAGTAACCAGACCCGAGTAAGCTTAATCAGATTCAGGTCCGGGTCAGGTTCTAGCCGGTCTGATTTTTTTGACACCCCTAGTCTCAACTCTTAGTATGCAATTTTGCTTTTATAAACATTAAATTTATCAATCTATATTTTCAGCTATTGCCCAATTAATAGAACTTTTTTAAAGGTTACACGAATGTTTTTCAATTTTACAAAAAACATACTCACTGTCTTAATAAGTAGAAATGGAAAATTCATAAGCAATCCAATAAATCTTCCATTGACAAAACCGCCTTTAGTATGTCTAAATCGTAGGCATAGTCTTTATTTTTTCAAAAGTGCAAGTACCGTTCTTGTGGGAAATCTTTAGTGCAGATATCGTCTCTATCTCAAAGTGAAATGACTCAAATGCCCTTCCTATTAGCTAGACCTTTTCCATTCACTTTGGAGCATTTTAATCATTTTACATTGAGATGGGGACTATATCCGCATCAATAGTTTCTCGCAAAAACAACACCTGGACTTTCGAAAAGGTGAAGACGGCATCTGCAATTTGAACATACCGATTTTGTAATTAACTCTAAAACATTACATTAAAGTATTAAACTTTACGAGTTTGGCGAAAACCGCCGCGTTGCCGGCATGCCTGTTTATCTGGCTAAATGTTTTTTCAGTGATTACACGGCTGTTAATTTCCTATTTTTTTTATTCAGTCAAGCAAAGTAATGTTTAATTTAGTTTCTCAGTGATTACAATTCGTTGCGTATTATTGTTTGTGTGGTATTTACGTTACATTTTTTTTTTTGTATCATAGGTAAAGTATTAAGTTTCATCTTGCTGATCTGTATAGGAAATAGAAATTTCAAAAACTATTATCGGTTTGGTGTTAATCTATCTTATGCGGCTATAAGTGAAAGATTCATGCATCATCTAACAATCACACAATGCGAAGCAATAAATTTTGTCATTTATTAAAATACATAAAGATGTTTGTATTGTACTAAAACCAAAGTATTTATAGGTAGTAATAATCGACAAACTTGCAAAAGTTTTTTTACATGGTTGTAAATAAATATACATCCGTGTAACTTTCTCCAACAGTGAGTCATAAGGCTTCCCCTCAGTTAAGTATTTTTGGTTCTTGAGAATGGTTGGCAGCTTTCCCTTAAGTCATCAGCTATCATCCCTGTTAACATGCAACAGGAAATACAGTTTCAGTCATTGAGGTTATCATCACAATTTTCTTTTAACTATTATACAATAATATACTATATGAGAACCACAATAAATTTTGAAACTGTACAAATATAAAAATAGCATTCAAGGCTTACATTCAATAATCTCGCTGCGATACTTTTCCTGCCGAATCCAAATACTCAGACACCATTCTGCTGCAATTGAAGTTTGAACAGTTAGATGGAAAAAAAAATAAAGAACAGGTTATGTTTCTTGCTTATTTTCATAAAACAGGCTGCATGCATCTATCTGTTTTGGTTGTCATGATTGTATATTCTGGTTCATTAATGCACTGGTCAAACTGCTGGAGATGTGAAAGGTTGGGTTATATTCATGCATTAGCAATGATGGTTTACTATTCATGGGGAGTGGCTCAAGAGTTGTAATTAAAGATTTCAGCCTTTTAAATGCTGTATTAATAGCCAATTACGAATTTTAAGACACTTTCAGCTGCTATTTAAACACACAAACACACAAAAACCCCTACTGTTTGATAATCAAAAAAATAGAAAAAATAAAAAGAGATGACAACTCCCTTGCCATTTTGCAAAGAGCTTGCTGCTGTTGCAGGGTCAAGCTATGTGAAGGATATGATGATTGAAAAGTCTAAAAGAGAAGAAAGTGCTTTGTTGTTGGATGAGCTTGAGCTCAGGGAGAAAGGGCAAGAAATCCGGTCTCGGATAGCTGAAAGGGACTTTGTGATTGAAGAGCTAAAACAGCTCCCTTTTGATTCTACTGTGATGAGCATTGCGGAGCTGACAAACATGCAGATCCAAGACTCAGCAGAAATCACAAAGATTCTGGCAACTGTTTTGAAGAAACAGACCCGGGCAGCTGAGGTCCGGAAGTTCATCGAATGGCTTAATGGGCAACCATATTAAGCTTTTGTTGGCTGGTATTCACAAATTTAGTTTTTTTGGGCATAGTCTTTTGGTGGTCTGGTTAGGTATGGGGATATCCTGTAATGGAATCTAAGTATGGTCTAATTTTGTGGATACTTTGCATGTAAACAGTTGCTTAATTACATATTATGTCTAGTTTTCTCTAATGAATGAAAAGGCATTCTCGTAACGTACCTGTTTTTCAGCGAATAGCATGGTATTATGTGATTTGTTTGCTGTAGCTATTTGATATAAACGTGCGCCGTGTAACTAAGTACATAAGCAGAGCGCCTGTTTTTTAGCGAACGGCATGCTATCATGTGATTTGGTTGCTGGAGCTATTTGATATAAACGCGCACTGTGTAACCTAGTACATAAGCAGAGTGCCTTTGTTAGAATAAAACTGATAACCAAATCTAATCTATAAACCTGAATGTGGTGAATACCGATGTTTAAAAACTTACAACATCAGGACTGCCCATCATTCTTCCGTATCCTCGATCACATATTATAAAAGTGAACATGAACTCCAACCATCTCACACAACTTCATCATGTTATAAGACACTTAGAACATATAGTTGTTTTTTTTGGTTACGTAGATGATTCATGCAAGTCAAGATGACATGATTTGTTGCAATCTCTGAAAAAAGTATGCATAATTGTGTAAGGACGAGTTTTCACATATTAATGGGATTGATTATAAAAGTTGATCATTATGGTTCAATATAGAAAAGACGTCTTTTCAGAGTGTTTGCGATTAGTCATCCAAACTGCTTACGCGATGATATGTAAGTTAAATAAGCAGTTTGGAATCTGCAAATTCACGTACCTAAGTTTAAAAAGAGGAATCACTTTTAAAAACCAGTATCAAACAATTTTTTTTCAACCCAAGAGTGTCCAACATTTATAAGCATGAGTGAAACAAATAACCGTGAAATTACCTCGACAGGTGATATGGAACTTAGATGTAACGGAACATGCCCGAAAGTTTTCATAAGGCCTGCATAAGAGATAATACAATTGTCACTACCATATGCGACAATTTAAAAAGAGCTTGAAAGAATCCTTTTTCAAGCCCGAGGTTATGAATTATTTATAAGCGTTAACGAAACAAACAGGTATGAAATTACCTTGGTTGGCGATGGAGGACATTGGATTGCTTACTGCAAGCCTGTAACATACAGTGAATGGGAAAGACATCATGAAATCATCTCAGATGTATAATAACTTAAAAAATATATATATTTAAAGAGAGCGAAATTTCCTCTGTTCCTTGCTGCACGATCGGTGGCAAATTGACAGTTTGATTGCAGCATACTACACACGTGTTGTAGGCTTCTATGTGTTTGAGACAATCCTGAGGCCAAGTAATCAATCTATGAATGCAAGTATAATAATTACTAAAAAGCTTAGGGATTTCAGTTTTAGTTAGTCGCACCTGATGATCCCAGCTGGCTGGGCGAATCGTATCTGTAAATAGGCAAGTCGAATAAAACTGGCAAAGCACACACATAAAGTGGGTGCATAGGCAGCACTGTATCATTAGCAGAGATTCCATGGTCAACCGAGATCATATATTCAAATGCAACCCAGCTTTGCCGTAGAATGGCATGTCAGATAGGTAATAGCTGGCTGGAGTATTCCAGGTCTGACATGCCATTCTATCAGCAAAGCTGGAACGACAGAACAGTGCAACCCCATGATTGGTTTCTGCGCATCCATTGTTAATTCCGTCTGTGGATGAAATTTGAATGTAAATAATGTTAGTGATTTGTTTAATAGCCTAATAACTGTTATTAGGTACATGTTAAGTGTTTTATAAAAAGGAAAGTTGCTTAAAAGACATAAAAGATAGATAAATGTTGCACCGTTTGAAAAGGAATGAGTCCATGTTTATGCCAATCAGTAACAATGGGTTTGGTTGTAAGATATTCAAAAACAAATTGCACACTTGAATGATTATATGAAAGTAACAAAGTGGCAAGCTATACATACCAGTAATAAATAAAGGGTAACTGTTTTTTGCTTTAAAAAAAACAATCTTTCTGGGCTGTTAAGGCTACTTTGTGACACACAGATCGCATGCTTTAGTAGATTTGTGTCGCAAAAAATAAAATTTAACAGCTCAGTTAGATATTTTTTTTAAAGGCTCTTTTGGAGCAAAGGTTGTTTGCGTATACAGAAGACCTGTTGGTTCAGACAAAACGAAAAAGTCTAAGCTGAACATTCATGAAAAGTGAGCTCATAAAAGGATGAAGCTGCTGCTGCTGCAAAAAAAAAAAAAAAAAAAAAAAAAAAAAAAAAAAAAAAAAAACCGAGAAAGTGCATCTCAAACTGCTTATAAAAAAAGGTGCATTTGTTTTGCGTAATTTATAAAAAGATAAAGTATGTAAAAGAAAGCAAGAGACGACTTATCAAAAACTGCTCTTTCAAATCTCATTTTTTTATAAAAAATCATCGACCCTGAACATGTGATTCCAATAGATCTACAAAACTTCGCACCAATCTCTTAAACAGGTATCCTAAAACATATAAGTGGTACCCGACCTGTGTATCTCAGTGCGGTCAGAGCTGCACTCGCGACACACCCATGCGCTGGAAGTGGTCCTATGATGGGAGTGTTACTAACTTCGTGCACCTCATAACTGGAAGAATCATTGTTTTTATCTCAGACTGCCCCATCAACGAAGTTAAGAATTTTGTGCGTGGAACTACATTCTGCAACAACATGAAAGTGCGTTTATAACATTTAAAAGATAAAAGTAAATGACACAATCACAATCAAGGAACAAAAGTTTTTCAGCTTTAATAGGTTGATTTGAAAGATCATTTGGATTGCGAATGACATAACACTGAAGCACATTTAAGAATCTGTAAATATGCGCGTAAAAAGAATCATTAACGGGGCTCGCCCACAATGTAACACCCCCAAAATCGGGTCCAGCGGAAGCATACATGTTACTGGGGTGCTACTCAATCGGTATCATAACACAAGTACAAAGAACGGTTTTTATCTCAACCATTTAGAATAACTTTCATTATCAAAAATATTCAAATTTACATCGTTTCAAAAATAGTGCGGAAATACAGGCCCATATAAGAGTATAAGCGATCCCAAATATATGTCAGAGTTGTCTATGACCATGCCATGCCATGCCAAAGCCTTCAATAGTTAGCTATCGCCTTAACCTGAAAATACATGCTAAAAAGTGTCAACACGAGGTTGGTGAGTTCATAGGTTTATAAGAAAACAGTAGTATTGTGAGTTCAATAGAGAGAGTTTTGTGACCATTGCATGGCTCACAAAGTCATGAAAAATAGTTCACTTTCAAGTAAATGTAGTAATGTGGACCACAAGGTTTTCGAGTGTGAATAACCATTCACATAAAAATCAAGTTCAGTTTTAGTGACTACTGCTTTACTCACAGCGTCATGAAAAACATCAGTAAAGTAGACCATAAGTACTAAGCATAAAGTGGACCATAGGCAAAGTATGTGATCATTACAACGAATATAATGTCACACAAAAGTAAAAGTCTATTACGCTAGCACTAAGTTCATGCAACCGAAGCTTGACAGTGTGCATGCTCTAGAAGCACGTTAAATAAAGCCCTTGCAAGTGTCTATCCCGTGACACTCGTGTTTCGACATGTTATACGCTTGCGTTTGCCTATCCGGCCAAACCGAACGGGGGTGTCAACCCCAATAGATCTATTTATAGCATTCGCGCTTCCCAGCAGGAATTGACGGTTCATGAGTTTGGGCATTGTGGGATTCAGTGTCTTAGGCTAACCTGCGTAATAGTGTAAATAAAGCATAAGTTTCAGTGTGGTCCATAAAAGTGTTAGCATAAAAGCAATAGTTCATAAAGTGTGTTGCATAAAAGCAATAGTTCATAAAGTATGTTGCATGATCATAAAACACTTGTGTATGTTAGAAAATAATCAAGTATGCAACCAATATACACATAAATGCATTTGAATAATCAATCAAGTATTGCGCATTCAAATAAAACAAGCGTTGAGTTTAGTTAAAAACGAGCATGTATTCTCCCCCAAAACAGTTATAAAACAAGTAAAAGTAGGGGTCATGAACTCACCTTAGCAATAGTAGTCAGATAGTGAAAAGAATCAAGTAATGATAGTGTGCGGCATCGACACGCGACCTAGATTAGTATGGCAAGTTTAGTTTACAGTTTCACGTTTAAGACTCGATGAAGTTTAGATAAGTTTTAAAGTGTTTGTGTTGTTGTTGCTTGTGTGGCAGCATTTAAGTTCGAAACAGTTTTCTAAGCATTTGCAAGCATTGGCTCTTGGAAGTGCATAAATATATGAGTATAAAGTATACATGACGAATAAGTATTCGTTACAAAGGTATCCAATAGACAAGGTATGGAAATTAATCACAAGTAAAGTGTCGTGAATAATAGATGTGGTCGGAAGATATAAACATGTCGTTTACTAATAGTATATTTATAAGTTTAGGTTAACGAAAATAAAATAGTCAGTGGATGATAAATTATGTATTTATAAAAGTGTATGTATGTATTAAGATCAGATGGTTAGTGAAAAAATATAATATTTCACTTTTCGTCTTTTAGTCGGGTTATGATAGAAAATAAATCTCAGTGTCGATTTTTGACGAAAGTCGGGCATGACCTGTGAAAAATTTTTAGTTGACCGTGGTGACTAAGTGTCATAATAAAACGTCGTTATGAAAACGAGTATTCTTTAGTATTATATGAAATATTAACTAATGATTCGAAAAATTGTGTTTAATTTATAGTTTATAATCCGTTTTATAAAATGCGTTTAGTGATATAGTGTTGTAGTAAATGAGTTGAGTGAGTACATGAGCGAGTCATGAAATAAGTTAAAGAAAACAAGTAGTCGTGACTCAATTTAAAATGATGATCCGAGTATCCGATATATTACACCATTTGTTATACATGTTGTACTTAAATCTCAAAATCCATATATTTATTTCTTTTTATACTAAATTACACGCACCATGAAATTTTAAATTAGTGGGCCTTGACCCAACTTAAATCAAGTTAACATTCTCTAGTATATGTGGGCTTCGGCCCAAAGAAACAATCCGTTTTTCTTTATGGTCAGTTGGGCTCGACACACACCCAAACCCATAATGAAAACAACTAAACGCACTCTTTTGTAATCCAGGTATAGATCAGTTTTACAAAGTTGACAAAAGGAGGAGTTATCTGATATTGGTCGTGCAAAACAAAGAAAAGAAACAAGATGCCTGGTATCTAAGTTTTATCAAATCACAAGACTTTTAACGGCGAAGTTTGGCCACACCGAGGCTCGAGCTTGAGACGTCTCGGTGTGGGCTGTTGTAGGGCACTAATTAGCTAATGCAACAACCACCAAAACATCTATACGAGCAGTTTCAATAACCCATTATTCTATTTCCGTGACTATTGATTTACTTATATTTGTGACAAAGGTGTAGGTGTTGAAACAATAAATAAAACCGACCTTATCCCACTGTGGTTCGACCACAACAGGTTTCGACCACAACCAAAAACCAAACACAAGCTAAAACTAACACCACTTATACCCATTTAAGCTAATAAGCATTGTATAAACAATTCAGGGATAAGCACTTCCAAACCAAGCCAACACCCAGGTTTTTAGTTGTAAGATTATTTATGTTATGCCACACACTAACAACAACAACTAAGGATATAATCCTTCATAGATTCATAGTTTTGGGTTGATCGATATATATAACCAAATCGAGATCATAACTCGAGAAAAATCAATCAAAACAACAGGTTTATTAACAAAGTAACATCAAGAAATTACAAAGTGTAATGAATTTAAGGAACCCTTACAACAGTAGAGAGGGTGAACCGATTTGATGAAGAAAGATACGAAGTCAAAAGCTCCAAACCCGATTCAGCAAGTGATTCCCACACATCCTTAACTCCAAATCTCGCCCCTACTCAACCGAATACGATTTTTGAGTTTTTTGTCTTGATAAGTTTTTGAATGTGTGGACTTGCAATGAATCGGTTGGGTTATAACAAAAGTAAACAAGGGAGGTTTGATTCCCTCTCCCCTTGATGTCAGTTATCTTGAAACCATTTAAGGTAGTCGTCCCCTCCAAGCCTCAACCTTATTCGCTGACTCCCAAAGAGACAAGAGGGTTGGTGTTGTTGTGACCACCTCGTGGTTATACTGAGATCAAAGAAAATGGATGAAGCGTAGCAGATGGATCCAGATCTGGTTTTGGTGTTTTGTCTTTCTTGTTAGTATCAAAGAGAGAGAAAGAGAGAGAAGCAGCGTGGGGTGAGGGAGAGAGACAGTTGTGGGGATAAGAGAGAGATGGGTAGGTTTTGATGTTATTACAAGGACGATTTGTAACTTACTCTCTTTATTTATTTATTTTTTTTATTTTTTATTTTTTTGTATTTAATATAGTTTGTAGGTTTAACTTTTGTTTTGTAAATTAATTTAAGGTAAATGTATATAAAGCAATGTAAGGTAAGGTAGGGTTTTGAGTTCTGCAAAATTTGCGTGTATTCAAACGTGTTTCAAGATTTTGTTGGGTTCCGGTTTGTTATAAATGAAGTCTCGGGTAATCGTGAATACTTCCTCGTTGTTCCCAAGTATGTTTTATAATAAAAATTATAAAATCATCATTTTTCAGCTTTGATTTCAACGAATGTGAGTTTTGCCTTACTAACTTAGTGTTGGTACGCGTGTGGTGTTTGGCGTGCGAGATAACCTCTCGTTAATACTCAGTAATAGTCAGGGAATGCAATAAATCACATACTTCTAATAAAATGGTCAGTGGGGTTTGTTCTCCCGAAATAGTTATGCAAGCTTATGAATGCTTGATAAAATAGTTATGCAATAATAAATTAACATTTATTATTTAAAATTAGTTTGGAAATTTTCAGTTTGTTACAGTCACACCTCCTTAAACGGAATCACGTCCTCGCGATTCAATTCAAGTTACTCATTTAGATCGAAAAGAGTTGAGTACATACGTACGAGAATTCATCTTAACGTTCCCCACGTGAATTCAGGACCTTTTTGTGAGTTTCTATGAACTGTGTTGATAGGGATAGGTGTTGGTACTCACAACCGATTTGAGTCTTACGAGATGGTAAGGGCTCCTCTTTGTCTATGAGGGTGTGTAATACACTTAAGATTATAACAAGATTAGATTATATGTGTATGGATCGAATATGGAAGATTTCTAGTGAGAGAAAGTTAGAGAGAGAAAGGAAGTTGGGAGCCTTGTAAAAGAAAGGAAAAGTTGAATTGCAAATGAAGGTCCAACCCTCTCCCTTGGGTGGGAGAGGGTATTTATAGTTACAAGCTTACCGCCCTATCAAACGGGCTGTGGACCGGGCTGACAGTGGGTAAGACCCGACCCGACTCAACAAATACTACTCTAAACTAATGAATACTACGAGCTACACTATGCTATTACAATACTTGGGGTGACCGAGTCTTCAGTGGAATAAACGTATTCCTAACAATCTCCCCCTAAGGGAGGTCACCCCAGAAAATAAGTGCTGAATTCTAGCATTTAATCTTTGTAGATATCTTTGTAGCTCGTAGGATGTTGATTCTTCATAATGAGATCTTTGTGCTTTTAGGCAGCCGACTCTAGATGACTTGATCAATGCGATAGATGGTCTTTGAGAGTTACTTCGAATTCACCATCCAAAAATGTGAGTCTGAAAGTCATCATAGAGTAATAACCTCTTCATGTGATATGATCATCTTTGTAGTGGCATGCTCACACTTTTCAGGATCATGATCTTCAGCATCAGAGTTATGGAAGCATGAATGAGGCCCAAATAATGATCATGATATCAAAGGATGTGATGATGAAGTGTGAGCATGTGTTGATGGATCAGCATCTTTTCAGCAATCTACTTCTGTAACCGTCCGAAATTCCTGCAAGTAGACAGTTAGCAACAAATCTTCCGGTATTTACAGGTTTGGAATTAGAGATTGTCAACAGCATAGTGTGAAGACTCCTTCTAACCCTCATGTCACAACTCACCATTTCGCGTCATTTACCATTTCAGGTCATTTTCCGAAACTTCGACTTTTTACTATTCATCAAACACTATTCATCAAAACACTATTCATCGTTTTACTATTCATCGTTTTCGAGGTCAGTTTGATATTCTGAGAAACTTTTGGGAAATTTACTATTCACCGAACACTATTCATTTCCGGAAAAGTTTTCACTATTCACTTGCATTACTCATTTCATCGTAAATTTAGTTTACGGGTATTCAAATTCGCGTAACCGGATTGGTTTAGGTGCGAATTCATTTCATTAGTGTTAAGAACACTGCATACGGACTGGAGATAGTCTGCATATCATCATAACAGCATTTTCATGTTATACCACTCTCAGGATTTTCAAATTATTACATTCAGTACATTTAACGTTTTTACGTATAAGTAATTATAGTAAACGTTAACACCTGGTTTATACACGACGAATATATCTAAATAATCCCACAATGGTCCCGACATATTTCTATACCTATTATATCATCATAAAAGTCATAAAATTCATTTACCCAGTATTTTGGTAATTTATTTTATTTATAACGTAAGTTTAAGAATATTACGACGGTTTTCGTGAAAACTAAACAATAATCACCCGATCACTCAATATTTGTACCCAACATAATTTTAACATTTTTATAACTTCATTTTGACAAGTTTAGTCATTATTTCATATTTCATATTTTTACGATACCCGGAATTACGTTTCGCGACTTAACAGTTTACGGTTTGCGATTAACGGAACCAAAACCGACTCCGTGGACTAGATAATACTCAAATTTTCCACATTCTCATCCAAATCTAACCAAGTGCCGCCCCCCCTTCATCCCATGTTACTTCTAATTGTTCAAATATTTACAAGTATGCCATCCTTTGAAAATATCTAACCTTAAACACCTTAACACATTTACTTATTAAAATTTTGGATCAAAAACTCATTCTCTTCATCTCTTTCACACTATGCACGACCCAATATCAACCTCATGATCAAGTGATGATTTTTCAAAAGTTAAAGCATCAAAGTTGTTCATTTTGTTATTCTAGTTAAGATTGTTGCATCAAAAACACAAGAAAAACAAGTATCCTCATCATCTAATCACCTCATATTTCCAAGTGAGTTATCAACTTTATTTTTCATTATTTCATCTTATATTTACTTGTATTACATGATTTCCATGCTTAAATTCATGCACAACTAGCTATACCACATTTTTCTTATGCACTTTTGAAACATACAAACCCTAACTTTTGATTTAGGAATCCCCTTGCTATAATAACTTGGTTAGGAGTCCATGGCACCCTAAGAAGGTGTATGGTAGGATTAGATTAGCTATGTGGTGATTACAAGAGGTTTGGTGATGGTAGAAATTAGTTTTAAACCTTGAAAACTTGATTTGGAACCTATTTTAGACATGCTGTCCCGTTTTGTAAAAATCTGGAAAATCAGTAAACACCAAGGAAACTTTGGCAAAATTTTTAGAAAATACTTTCAAAAACGAATCCGTAGGCGAAAGAACGGATTAAAAAGAGCTTATAACGAAGAAGTTATGATTTTTGCAAGATTGTTGACGAAATGTATTTTCTGGAAATTTGGTTGCTGTTGGACGTTTTTCATTGGACAAAAAGAGACTTTAGACGTAACCCGGAGGAGCCGAGCTTTCCAAAATATATTACTACATACTAAGACGTAACCGTGGACATAAAGAACAAGTAAAACGGACAAGTAACGACAAAGATATTCACGTTTGAATATCGGCTAAAACCCTTTTATATTTGACAGCTTTTAATATAATTTGGCGCAAAAACTACGAAGTACATTTATAAGCTAAACATAATATTAAGTACCGAGCTTTATAACTAACGTAGTATTAGTTATTACGAGTATGTTTTCATCATTTCAAGGATTACAACCCGAGTATTTCAACGCTTACATGGAAACTTACGTTATATATATATATATATATAAGTATATATATATTACAACTAGCTTATTATATTTTCTAATAGCAATCTTTTTTCCAAACTCTTGGATTATATATTTTTGATAACACAAGTGTTTTTACAAAGAGTAGAGTGGTATAGGAACATGTGCATGGACATTCATAACATCATTTCATGATCTAAAGTAGATCGTTCATCATTCATATTAGGTTGCGGCTAGTGTGCGCGCCTTGTTTTTCAGCTCATTACATGTTCATGGTACCATCATATCAGGTGAGTCATAGCCCCTACTCTTTTAATTGTTTTGCAAACTCTTTGGGGGAGAATACATGCTCGTTTTACTTAAACGCATTACTTGCTTTACATGGTTGATTACTCAAACAATTTCAGCTTTATCTAAATACTTGTTTGATTATCCGAGTACAAAACAATTCACTTGCTACATACTTGCTATTTACTCATGGACATGAGTGCATAAAGTTAAACTATTTACCGATTTCCTAAGATTGCCTAAGTTAAGGACCGGTAGCTACAATTTCAACGGGTATAGATTTACCTGCATTGGGTATGGATTTACCTACAATTTCAACGGGTATAGATTTACCTGCATTGGGTATGTTTGATTACCTACAATTTCAACGGGTATAGATTTACCTGCATTGGGTATGTTTGATTACCTACAATTTCAACGGGTATAGATTTACCTGCATTGGGTATGTTTGATTACCTACAATTTCAACGGGTATAGATTTACCTGCATTGGGTATGGATTTACCTACAATTACTTGGGAGCGTAACCTCCTACAGATAGCTAGAAAACCTTTTCGGTGCCTTGAACTTAGTGCAATCAATATTCATTTTATGCGTTTTGCTTATGGTCAGATTCATTTTTATGGCGACATCGCCATGGCTACATTATCACTCTTACCTTTATATAGCAGTATTGCTACATTTATCTTGAATCTAGATGCAAGTATTACCTTTGTTCACGTAAACATATTACATTTGGCAGTGGGTTGTAAACACACAGGTTACAAGTCTCTTATGGCGGGACTTGGAACTGAGTGGATTTACGATGCCTTTGCTGGGAAACTTTCATACATATGCATTACATTCTTTTTCACAAGACTCTATGAACTCACCAACCATTGTGTTGACACTTTAGCATGTATTTTCAGGTTTTAAGCTAAGGCACACTACTGGAGGTTTTGGCAGGGCAGGGCATGGTCATAGAAGACTCTGATTTAATCATTTGGGGACCGTTTTAAATTATTTTAAAGGCCTACTTCCGCATTACTTTTAACAATGTAAATTCAACATTTTGATTTAACTATTTTATTCAAAATGATTCAAGTGCAAACCATTTTTGAACATGTGTTGTAATACCAATTGAGTTACACCCCAGCTACATGTATGCTTCCGCTGGACCCGATTTTGGGGGTGTGACAGATTGGCATCAGAGCTTTGGCTATAGCGAACTAAGTGTTTTTAAAACCTAGACTATAGCTACTTTCAAGAAAACTTAACCCTATGACCGTCACATGCCTGCCTGCCAAGCTGAAGCCTCATTTGTGGTTAGTTGCTGACATAGGTGATGAGATTTGTGTCTCATTATCTGATATATTATATTCATTTATTATAGTTGATTTCTATAATTGTCTTTCATATAAGCATGTTCACGTATCATATATGTCACCGCATTATGTTTTTCCTTGCATAGTTTCATCATTTGACCTCGAGTTTGGTCACTTACTTTTGTCT
The DNA here is from genome assembly GCA_030686995.1 of Artemisia argyi. Lineage (NCBI taxonomy): Eukaryota > Viridiplantae > Streptophyta > Magnoliopsida > Asterales > Asteraceae > Artemisia > Artemisia argyi. The sequence continues at coordinate 58,394,948 of CM060680.1, read as the reverse complement.
TTCAGAACGTCTTGGTATTTGTGAAGGACATAGTCTTAGTATGACTGAGCTGAGTATTTCAAAATTCATGGAACCTCGGTGGAATATAGACTGGTCATCTATATTCAACCCGGGATAGTGAGATATAGGCTGACCACCTATGTCTGACTCAGAAATGAATTTTGCAACACTGAGAATGGTTATAATAAAATTCTGTCTGGATTGAATCCTTTACTCATTTTCCAAATGTTTCATGCATGTGTGAGTATACCCTCGTTGTCAGAACATTCATACTTTTCATCACCTCGTGAACCGCCACTTGGAAGCATGTCAATTGATCATTTCATCTCATGAACATTCATGTCTATGCACGATACACTTACATCACAGTATTTTCTTTTATTACAATATCATTTTGTCGCAGTTGTCACAGTCTCTTCCCTTCTCACCATCATTATTATTTCCTTTCCCCATCCCCATATAAATATAGAATTAGCTGACACTATATAGTTTCCTATGCCACTCATCCCTCACTACCACCAATATTGTTAAGTGGATATTATCAATGACCTCCCTAGGAAAGACTTTCCATACCATCTATAAGGAGAATCTCTCGGTACATTAAGACCATTCAAAACTCAACAGAAATCTCAGGATATCACAAAACCATTCAAAACACTATCATTGGCCTGATCACCAAAAATTCCATCATCTAGAAAGTATTGGCTTGACTGAATTACAGGATTATTTTAGATACGATTACTCACAAAACAACACCATAGAGATAAATCCAATCTCCTAACCAAGACTGTAGAACATTCAATTGAACATGGACTCACCAATAGACTTTATTCAAACATAGGGAGATATGCTCAGAGCATGAGTGATTGACTCAAGAAATTGTTGGACTAACCAATTACCATAAATCAGATTCCTTTACAACCATAGTTACCACACGAGCTTAGAGACTACACCATTTGGGGCACTCTATGGTCGAAGTGTCAACATTCATTGACGGATCGAAATTTAGAAAAGCCCAACTCACTAGTCCAGTAAGTATTCATGAAATAACCAGGAACTTCCTACAAATCAAGAATCAGTTACAAGTTCGATAAAGTTGTAAACCATTAAAACTTCAAGTTGGTAAGCAGAGTTATACAGAAAGTTCTGCCTAGGAAAGGCATGATACCATTCAAAAAACTTGGGAAGTTAAACCCGATATACACTGGACCATGTAATATTTTAGACAGAGTAGGCCTAGTGGCCGTCAGACTTGAGCCTTGTTAGAGAACAACAGGATTACACAACCATGTACTATCATCTTTTCAGATTAGTCACTCATAATCCCATTTGAAAAGGAATCCAACCCAAAGTCAAATATAAACCTTGTAGGAGAACCAATAGAAATCATGGAATGTAAGGTCGAACAGTTGAAGCAAAGTCGAATTCCTATCGTGAGAGTTCGCTGGAATTCTCGAATATATCATCACTTTTCACCAATACCACTTCAGAGACCAACATAAACTGAACTTCGGGACAAAGTTCCTTTTAGAGGGGAAGAATGTCACAACTCACCATTTCGCGTCATTTACCATTTCAGGTCATTTTCCGAAACTTCGACTTTTTACTATTCATCAAAACACTATTCATCGTTTTACTATTCATCGTTTTCGAGGTCAGTTTGATATTCTGAGAAACTTTTGGGAAATTTACTATTCACCGAACACTATTCATTTCCGCAAAAGTTTTCACTATTCACTTGCATTACTCATTTCATCGTAAATTTAGTTTACGGGTATTCAAATTCGCGTAACCGGATTGGTTTAGGTGCGAATTCATTTCATTAGTGTTAAGAACACTGCATACGGACTGGAGATAGTCTGCATATCATCATAACAGCATTTTCATGTTATACCACTCTCAGGATTTTCAAATTATTACATTCAGTACATTTAACGTTTTTACGTATAAGTAATTATAGTAAACGTTAACACCTGGTTTATACACGACGAATATATCTAAATAATCCCACAATGGTCCCGACATATTTCTATACCTATTATATCATCATAAAAGTCATAAAATTCATTTACCCAGTATTTTGGTAATTTATTTTATTTATAACGTAAGTTTAAGAATATTACGACGGTTTTCGTGAAAACTAAACAATAATCACCCGATCACTCAATATTTGTACCCAACATAATTTTAACATTTTTATAACTTCATTTTGACAAGTTTAGTCATTATTTCATATTTCATATTTTTACGATACCCGGAATTACGTTTCGCGACTTAACAGTTTACGGTTTGCGATTAACGGAACCAAAACCGACTCCGTGGACTAGATAATACTCAAATTTTCCACATTCTCATCCAAATCTAACCAAGTGCCGCCCCCCCTTCATCCCATGTTACTTCTAATTGTTCAAATATTTACAAGTATGCCATCCTTTGAAAATATCTAACCTTAAACACCTTAACACATTTACTTATTAAAATTTTGGATCAAAAACTCATTCTCTTCATCTCTTTCACACTATGCACGACCCAATATCAACCTCATGATCAAGTGATTATTTTTCAAAAGTTAAAGCATCAAAGTTGTTCATTTTGTTATTCTAGTTAAGATTGTTGCATCAAAAACACAAGAAAAACAAGTATCCTCATCATCTAATCACCTCATATTTCCAAGTGAGTTATCAACTTTATTTTTCATTATTTCATCTTATATTTACTTGTATTACATGATTTCCATGCTTAAATTCATGCACAACTAGCTATACCACATTTTTCTTATGCACTTTTGAAACATACAAACCCTAACTTTTGATTTAGGAATCCCCTTGCTATAATAACTTGGTTAGGAGTCCATGGCACCCTAAGAAGGTGTATGGTAGGATTAGATTAGCTATGTGGTGATTACAAGAGGTTTGGTGATGGTAGAAATTAGTTTTAAACCTTGAAAACTTGATTTGGAACCTATTTTAGACATGCTGTCCCGTTTTGTAAAAATCTGGAAAATCAGTAAACACCAAGGAAACTTTGGCAAAATTTTTAGAAAATACTTTCAAAAACGAATCCGTAGGCGAAAGAACGGATTAAAAAGAGCTTATAACGAAGAAGTTATGATTTTTGCAAGATTGTTGACGAAATGTATTTTCTGGAAATTTGGTTGCTGTTGGACGTTTTTCATTGGACAAAAAGAGACTTTAGACGTAACCCGGAGGAGCCGAGCTTTCCAAAATATATTACTACATACTAAGACGTAACCGTGGACATAAAGAACAAGTAAAACGGACAAGTAACGACAAAGATATTCACGTTTGAATATCGGCTAAAACCCTTTTATATTTGACAGCTTTTAATATAATTTGGCGCAAAAACTACGAAGTACATTTATAAGCTAAACATAATATTAAGTACCGAGCTTTATAACTAACGTAGTATTAGTTATTACGAGTATGTTTTCATCATTTCAAGGATTACAACCCGAGTATTTCAACGCTTACATGGAAACTTACGTTATATATATATATATATAAGTATATATATATTACAACTAGCTTATTATATTTTCTAATAGCAATCTTTTTTCCAAACTCTTGGATTATATATTTTTGATAACACAAGTGTTTTTACAAAGAGTAGAGTGGTATAGGAACATGTGCATGGACATTCATAACATCATTTCATGATCTAAAGTAGATCGTTCATCATTCATATTAGGTTGCGGCTAGTGTGCGCGCCTTGTTTTTCAGCTCATTACATGTTCATGGTACCATCATATCAGGTGAGTCATAGCCCCTACTCTTTTAATTGTTTTGCAAACTCTTTGGGGGAGAATACATGCTCGTTTTACTTAAACGCATTACTTGCTTTACATGGTTGATTACTCAAACAATTTCAGCTTTATCTAAATACTTGTTTGATTATCCGAGTACAAAACAATTCACTTGCTACATACTTGCTATTTACTCATGGACATGAGTGCATAAAGTTAAACTATTTACCGATTTCCTAAGATTGCCTAAGTTAAGGACCGGTAGCTACAATTTCAACGGGTATAGATTTACCTGCATTGGGTATGGATTTACCTACAATTTCAACGGGTATAGATTTACCTGCATTGGGTATGGATTTACCTACAATTTCAACGGGTATAGATTTACCTGCATTGGGTATGTTTGATTACCTACAATTTCAACGGGTATAGATTTACCTGCATTGGGTATGTTTGATTACCTACAATTTCAACGGGTATAGATTTACCTGCATTGGGTATGTTTGATTACCTACAATTTCAACGGGTATAGATTTACCTGCATTGGGTATGTTTGATTACCTACAATTTCAACGGGTATAGATTTACCTGCATTGGGTATGGATTTACCTACAATTACTTGGGAGCGTAACCTCCTACAGATAGCTAGAAAACCTTTTCGGTGCCTTGAACTTAGTGCAATCAATATTCATTTTATGCGTTTTGCTTATGGTCAGATTCATTTTTATGGCGACATCGCCATGGCTACATTATCACTCTTACCTTTATATAGCAGTATTGCTACATTTATCTTGAATCTAGATGCAAGTATTACCTTTGTTCACGTAAACATATTACATTTGGCAGTGGGTTGTAAACACACAGGTTACAAGTCTCTTATGGCGGGACTTGGAACTGAGTGGATTTACGATGCCTTTGCTGGGAAACTTTCATACATATGCATTACATTCTTTTTCACAAGACTCTATGAACTCACCAACCATTGTGTTGACACTTTAGCATGTATTTTCAGGTTTTAAGCTAAGGCACACTACTGGAGGTTTTGGCAGGGCAGGGCATGGTCATAGAAGACTCTGATTTAATCATTTGGGGACCGTTTTAAATTATTTTAAAGGCCTACTTCCGCATTACTTTTAACAATGTAAATTCAACATTTTGATTTAACTATTTTATTCAAAATGATTCAAGTGCAAACCATTTTTGAACATGTGTTGTAATACCAATTGAGTTACACCCCAGCTACATGTATGCTTCCGCTGGACCCGATTTTGGGGGTGTGACACCTCACCAAGACCGTTCCTAATCGAAAACCCACAGAGGGCCTTTTAAGATTATACCGTAGTATATCAACGATTAGGTGAGTCATTGGAGATCACTCCACGACTGTAGACCTTTTGTAACCATCGGGACCACTTAGCGTAATCCACAAGGAATTACCTAAGTGACCTGCTTTCAGGGCTGCTTGATGTTGACCCTGGTAGGAGTTTCCATTCAATCATTGGGAGTTACATAAATAACATCCCTCATAAATGTTCTGGCAGATTGCTAAGATCTGTGTAGGACTCATAAGTTTACCACTAGTATCCTTCATGTTGAACAACCAGGGTAGAAGTAGCACGTGTTCCTATGAGATCTTTTTATGTATCTCGAGGCTCTAGACTCAATAAGTGCATTTGGTTTTCCTATGCGGAGATTAGGGAGAGGTCTCCTGCTTCAATATCAACCATCTCTAAGAGATAAGTCGATAGATTACACCGGTTCCCCGTGAGAATGAAACAAGTACTTTTAAGAGAACTTGAGTGGTTTAGAATGTTTAGTGCAGTGCGTCACTGGGTCCATGACGTCTTGTCTTCAATACCAATGTTGCCTTAGCAACCATCAATAGATTATGAATTGAACCCGGTTTCTGCCCTAAGGTTGAATAATTGGAGGGCTATTTCTTTTCACCCTTTCTCATTTCATTTATTTTTAATTCTTCAACCCCTTCTTTCTCCATTCTCACATTTCTCCTTTTTTCACAATCATACCTACGGACTTTCTAATACTATCTATTTGGTATTGTCCATGGGTAGATCCCTCCAGCTCTGGCGGATCATAGGACGGTTTTCCTAACCTTAGCCACCTTATAACTTCATGACTATCCTATGTTGCCACAAACCAAGTCATTGAAAATTTTCTCAACGTGTTTATGATTGAAAACTCATTTTGTTAACATGTTGAGAGTTTTGCCATTTTCAAATGCTCCCCCTTAATATGTGCACCGATGTTTTGATGATAAATTTGCACATGTCGGGAAGAGTTGCACTTTAGAATTGATCCACCTTTGGTAAACATGAACAGGCATTCGAGACACGCTTACATCACTAGTTAGACTAGCTTGAAGTTATTACCCGGCCTGGTCAAGTCCACAAAGGTTTCTCAAAACGGTACACTCTACTCAGACAAGTCCTCTTCGAGACACGCTTACATCACTGGTTAAACCAGCTTGAAATTATTACCCGGCTAGGACAAGTCCTTTCGATTAATGACGGTTTTTGTTTCGTCAATTCATTGGTGAGGTCTGAGCCTTGCTCACACAAGATGCTTGCCAAATCCTTTTTGTCAGTTCGCTCCCCCTTAATATGTGCATCGATATACGAAAGAGTTTAGCACATATGGGCGAGTGATTCGCCTCAAACCAGTTATCTTTTATTTCTCAACCACTTGTGAATGGTCAATAGTAAAGTCAAACTAATCAAAGGCAAATGCTTCCGAGGAATACAGTGTTTTCCCGGGTCGTAAGTCCCAACGAGGTGTGCGATGTGATATTATAAACGAATCTGTGATTAGTGAATGTGAACAGGTAAGGTTATAAAAGTGTGTGTGTGTTTAACTAGGGTTTTATAACTTAAAATAACTTAGGAAAACTAAATTAATGATTACGTGAAACCTAGGTATTTAAAAACGTACACCAATTTAAAATCAGACGCGACTGCGTACTGAGAAAAAGGTGAGTTTTAAGAAAAATAAACTACAAGGGTTAAAATTGACAATCCTATAAACTTAAACTTAAAATAAAGTTAAATTAAAAAGAAAACTATTTTTAAGATTATTTTATTAATTATTATTAATTATTTAATTAAAAACTATTTAACTATTTAATTAGAAAATTATAAATACTACAAATTAAACTAAAAACTTATAAAAATAATTTCTAAAACTTAAAATGAACTTGAAGAAAGTATAAAAAAATAAAAATAAATCTTTTTGTCTTTTTATAAGCTTTTTATTAATTAAAAACTATTTATCTTAATTATACTAATTAAACTATTTTAAATTACAAATAATATTAAACTAACTTAGAAAATTATGAAAAATTTTATAAATCTAATTAACCATTATAGGAATCCTAAAAAATTATAAAAACTTTATTTTATATATTTATAAACTAGTTTACTATTTATTATTCTATTTATTATTTAATATCTAATTAAACTATTTAAATTATAAAAACTATTAAATGAACAGTAAAAATTCTAGAAAAATTACTAAAATTATATTATGACTTATAAAAGCTAGGAAAAATATAAAATATAGGTGTTACTATATAAAAATTAATTATGCTATTTATAACTTATTTATTTATTAATTACTAATAAAACTATATTTAAATCTAATAAATATCAAATGACAATATAAAAATCTAATAAAATTATTTAAAATACTTTAATATATAAGGAAATTAATAAAAATATAAAAATACAGATTACTTAATAAAAATATAAAAATGAAAATTAAAATTAAATTGTATTAAATAGAAACTATCACTTATTTTTATGTTGTCTTTTCTTGATTTTTCTTTTACAAAACTTTATTATACATAAAAATAAGTAACTTTAATAAAAACAATAATTTAAGAACTTAAAAATAAGCTAGTTATAAGCTATAATCTCTAACAGTTGACTTATGTTGACTTTAATGAGAAATAAGCTCAAATGAGCTTATATGGGACCCACCTTGGATATTTCTGGTACTAATAAGTTGTTTGAACTTGTCAAAGCTTAATTTAGCTAAATAAGCTCAGTAGATAAGCCAATAAACCAAATAAGCTAATCCAAAAACCTGAAAAGCACACAGAAGAGGGACAGACTTGAGAGCTTAATCTAGGTGGGGTCCACTTGGATTCAAGTCAAACTTCTGGTCAATACTTAGAGTCTACTAGGAGGGGGGTTGGGAAAACCTAATTAGAGGTGGTGGGACCCACTGGGTTGGTCACAAAACACCACCAAGGTGGTGGTGTTGAGTGAGGTCTGCTGATGCACAGGGCACCTTCTTGCCCTGCAAGTTAATTTGAGGGTGAGTGGGGCCCAGGGAAAATTTGCTAAAGATGAAAAGATGATGGAATCTAAAAGATGAGCTGGTAGTCAACTAAACCTCAAAAGATCATAGTCCAAAATAAATCACAAAAATCAGAAATACACAAGCAAGATTTGTAAAAATCTGAGAATGGAACTTTGACTATTTATGAAACTTAGGCTACTTTGACTATTATGGATTTCTAATCTATCCTACTGATTAGATAAGCTATATTAAGCTATGATAGATCTAAAATAAGCTAAAGATGTGAGTTGTGATCAAGTGAGGGGTGTTTGAGGTCTCAACTGCCCAACAGTGGACAGTTATGAAGTTTGGGATGTGATTTTGACTTTCAGAGGTTTAAGACCTAAGTTTTAGACTACTGATGACCTACCAATACTTAACTAATCATGTAAAAACCAAAAACAACTACAGAAACTTAGAACCTAGGTGTGAAATACCCTAATCCAAACACTCCCTTATAACTATCTGTTTTGGTTTTTCAAAACAAATGGTGATTTTAAGCAACCACACTAATTCCTAAAACTAGTTTATAATGTAGTAAGATCAAATGAACACAAAACAATCATGCCATAAGTAAAATACACAGATTTGTCAAATATGAGTATTTTACTGTGAGATTTTTGATATTAAGTACAAATGATTTCCAATGAAACAACTACCTATTTTTAATTAATATAATCACTTAAAAACTCTATTTAAACAGGAAATCACAAAGATTAAAACAAATAAAACAGTAGAACAATATTATGCTAAGTAAATCAAAAATGCTTACAAATGGTATAATCTGAGATGAATGAACCAAGACCAAGATCACAACCTAGTATCCCCCATAGGATTCTAAACCTTTGTAATCCAGAATTCACACCTTGCTCAGCTTCAAATCTTTATCAAACACTATTTTTTTATTTTCTTTATATTTAATTTGATTTTTTAAGTATTTTTGTTTTATGAACTAAACAGAAAACTAAGGTGTATAAAAGCTTAAATAAGCTTTGTCAAGGCTTATATGGGCTTATGAACTCAATAACAATCATAAATAACAACAAACAACAACTTTGAGATTTTGAGAATTTCTAAAAATGGCATAAACTGAAAACTGAAATGAAACTTGAAATTAACTTAATATAAAGATCAGAGTACATTCAACTAACTGAGAACAAGTGTTTTGAATTGAAATTACAACTTATTAAGTGAATTACAATACCTACGATTTAATTAAACTACTCCTAATCTAATTATCCATCACTTCTGCATCTTTTCCATTATGTAGCCCTTTTCTGAGCTTGTGGGACCCACCAAGACATTTCCCACTACTTTATAGCCATTGATGTAGTCCAATTCATCCTAGCCATTTAAAACGTTTCTTGGCGCCAAAGTCTTGGGACAGAGGGGTAGCGTGTGAGAGGTAATTCAGGAGCATTTAATGCTCCTTGGGAAGTGTGGAGAGATAAGGTAGTGACTGGGGGTGGTGGTATGGTGAAACCAGTGAGGTGGTGAGTGGTGTTGGTGTCTGTGTGAGTGAGGTGGTATTTTGGGAGGGAAAGGGTAGTACGGGGGTGGTTTTATTTGTGGTTTTGACCGGGTTTGACTTGGGGGTTGGACTGGGCTTTGGTTCACATGGGCTTAGGACTAGTGGGTGGGCTGTTTAGGTTGGGTAGTGGATTAGGATTTGGTGGATTAGCAAAACAAAGGGTCCGTTTGTATAAGTAACTAAACAAGGACCAAAATTGTAATTTGTTGAAAGTTAAAGGGCTGAGTTTAGTATTTATCCATAATTATCAAAAGGGTTTAAGTTGTCTCATGTGAATAGTACAAGGCATTTTTGATATATTTTTATTTATTTATATTTTTTTTTTAAATAGCCGGGTACTAAAACTGACAAACCTTCAAACTTGAGGGACTAAATGTGTAATTTAATCAAAACTTTCTCCCAGGGATTAAAAGTGACAATTATGAATTCCCTAGGACCCTTAATGATAATTTTCCCATTTTGAACACCCAGGGACTGAAACTGTCAAGTTTGAAACTTTGAGGGACCTGTTTTGCCAAACTGTGAAACTTCAGGGACCAATCATGTAAATTCACCAAACTTAACACCAAGGACCATTCCTGCAAAAGATTATTAGTATAAGGACCAAAATTGCTTTTCTCAAAGTTTTTACATCCCAGGGACCATTTCTGTCAATTTCCAAAGTTGAGGGACTAAACTTGTAATTTTGTGAAACTTTGCACCAAAGGACTAAATATGTAACTTTATGATTAAAAAGGACCTTTGGTGACATTTTCATGTTTTTAGAATAACCAGGGACTAGTTTTGACAATTTATGAAACTTTGAGGGACTGAAACTGCCAATTATGCAAACTTTGTACGTTTTTCATCTGTTTTTGCATATTTTGCATTTGAAACATATAAAACACACCTTTAAGATATTTTAAGTATTTTGATACATATTTGAGTGTTTTTGTGTGTTTTGGCAGCTCAGATTGGTATAAAATGATGAGTATTTAGACACTCATCAATCCCCCACACTAAACTATTGCTAGTCCCTAGCAATCTATTTGAGAAAAAATTAATGGATTTTCACTCTTTACCAAAAGCCATCACTTCTGGAGTAGCCAGGTGTAAAAACTGTGGCACACCTGATAACCGTGTGATTTTTAGCAAACCACCAGCTGTCAACGGATTTGATTTGTCTTTACCAAAAGCCGTTTGCTTCTGGACTAGCCAGCATCTTGATGGACTAAGTCAACATCTTGGTGAGCTGATAACCAATTATGGATTTTCTACGGCCTTTACCACAAGCCATAATCTTGCGGGCTAGCCAACTCATTTGTTTTCGGGGAGTTGAGGAACCATACAATTTTGGGCAAATTGCAAGCCGTAAACGGATTTGAGATGTCTTTACCAAGAGCCGTTTGCTCCTGGACTAGCCAATCCTGTTGTGGGTTAGACATGGAGGATTGATACCATTTATTGCATTTCTAAGTGTGAAAAAACTTTAAAATTTTGGCTAAAATGGGGGTTCTTGATGGAACATGTGTTTAAATTCGTTAGAATAACGAATCTCCCCCCACACTTAGAACTGAATATTGTCCTCAATATTCAAAGTACCGGGTGTTAAACCGAACTTAGAACGTAAGAAAATATTCCATAGCCTTTATTTAAGATGTATATACATACAATTTATTTTTTAAGATAAAACTTCTTAAATAGAAGCTATCACTATATGTACATTTTTTTTTTTTTTTTTTTTTTTTTTTTTTTTTTTTTTTTTTTTAGAGATATATATATATACAACATGTGGGGAATCTCCCCCACACTAGGGTGTTACACACGGGTGACAAGCCCATGTTTTTTTTTTTTTTTTTGTTAATGTTTTTGATTCCCGAGTCACTAGCTTGACTCGACCCCGAATTCATTTGTCCATGGGGAAGCAAGTGGAAGAGACAATCTCAATCGGACTTTCATTCAAGACGTTTGGATAAACATTTGAAGCACGTGAAAGTTCCACACCGATGAGACAAGTAACCGGCTCATAATTTATAAATGAGAATGCCGGGATCAAAGATAATGTCTTCACTCCCGAAAGAGTGAAGAACAGGATAAGGAACAGAATATATGAAGAAAAGGAAGAAAATCATGATAAAAATCATAACTAACTCCTCATCATCAATAGGAGAATTCATTGTTTCATGAATCTCCTCGTTTAAGCTCGCTTGATCAAGACATATTATGGGTATGTCTAGATCAAAATAGAATTTATCATACTCCGGTGGAGATATGATATGAGTGAGTTCACCGGAGAACTCCTCAAAGGTGAATGCTTCGTATTCAGGATTGATTTGAGTGAGTTCATTGGGGAACTCCTCAAAAGTAAATGATTCATAAACGGGAAGAGAATTATAAGAATGAGAAGTGGTGATACCACTTATCTTCTCTCCCGTTTGATCAAAATGGAATGTTTGCAATTCAGGAATAGAATCATTGATCAAAATCTCACTATCCTTGACGGGGATAGGAGATGAAATAGGCTTTTCATTAAAAGCCTCGATTCTAGAAATGAGAAGATTAGCATTTAATAATGTAAGACGAAGAGATTCGTCTTGGATGATTTCTTCCTCATTCTCTTCTTCTGAGTTGACAAGCTCAGAAGGTAATTCCCCCACATAACTTATGTCTCCACAAGATAAAGAATAGTTCTCATCAGAATCAGAGAACGTCTCAATATGATCATTTGGAAAGACAAGAGGGGGAGGAATATCACACACATGATCAAGAATTCCCTGTGACTCACTTGGGATTGGGACAAGGTTCTCAACACTAGACTTTATGAATTCGTCCGATTCCTTTGCAAGAACAGTGTCAAGATGCTCGTCCCCCATGTTCAGAGAGTGAGTGGGAACCTCGGGTGTGATAACATCATACAGAGGGAGCTGAGAAGGACTAGCAGTAATGGAGTCTACAAGTTCCATTATTTTTACTGCTGATGATTCAGTTATATTCTTTTCTCCCTGTATATGCATGGAAGGAGTCTCAACAGATGAACATGATGAGGTATTATCACTTTCATCATCCTCATCGAGAAAAACAGCATTTTGAAATTTGGTACGTGTTATAGCTGCTTGTTCTAAGACTAGTAATTCTTCCATGCTTCTTTCGTCTCTAGCAGCATGTTTTTCAGCAAGTAATTCAGTGATAGATTTATCACGAGAATATTGAGTGAGTGGAGACTGTGGGGGTGTGGATGTGTCAAAACCGGAAGGTTGACATTGATCATCATTATGAGGACCCCCACAATATACACAAGAAAAACTTTGTGCATTGTGAGACGACATATTAACCAACTCCTCCTTAAGATCTTTGAGTTTCTCAAGAACCTCTAGACAAGGGTCTTGCTGGATGTGAGGAGTTGCTTGGTTTATTTGGCACTGTGGAGGTGGGTCTTGAAACGAATAGTCATAATTGTTACAAGGAAATGAATTCCTTGTTTGACAATCAGAGCTAAAGTGTGGACCTCCACAGTACTCACAACAGTTGAACTGATGTGGTTGTGAGTCGTATGTGTTTAAGTCATAATTGTTATTAGGAACCTGTTCATAGACAAACTGATTCCTAGTTTGACAATCAGAACTGTAGTGTGAACCACCACAATACTCACAACAGTTAAACTGTTGAGCCTGGCTTGGTGTATTTTGATACGAAGCATCATTGAGATTTGGATAATATGATTCTTGCTCGTATGAATGTGATGGGTAGTTGGAAAAATTTGAGGAGTCGTTGAATGAGTTTTGATTAGGATCATAAGCAAATGAATTACTCGATCCACAAAACAAACAACTCCCGTTTTGGATATCATTACCACATTGTTCACATGTACACCAATGACATGGAAAACCGAAAAGCGGCTCACCACAACCGACACAAGGAACAAAATCTGGAGGTGGGACAAGTGGTGTGCTCTGAGAGCTAGCAATTTCCACCACTTCCGTTATGGTCTCGGGTTTTGGTTCTTGATAAACGTGAAGGTTGGGTAAATCGTTCTTTTCAGTCGTTGCCCTAAGCTCTGTACGTTTGCTTGACAAACTTTTAACCGTAAACCGTGAAAGATCAGGTTTAGGAGCATTTGTGAGCTCAGGTTTTTGGACAACCGTGGTTTGGACGTAATTAGCACCTCCATCGTCAGAAGAAAGTACAAGGTCCTTTGTTACCTCGGTTTCATGATCTCTTTCCCTCACCGGAGAGGGAATAGGAATCAAAGGTCTATCATAATCAACATGACATCTCGATATTTTGGACAAGGCCACAAGTTTCTCAACTTGGCTTTTACAGGCCCTTTGTTTAAAGAAATCGTCATCGAGAGATGCCATTAGAATCAATTATGCGATAAGTGGAAGAATGTAGAATCAAAAAGTTTTGGAGATGAGAAATGAAGAATCAAATAGGTAAGGGTGTAAAGGTGAATATTTTTGGGTTTTGTTTTATAGAAATATGGATAAAAGATGGTAAATATACAATGGATGTGTATTCAGATTTACTAATACGCAAAATCGTTTAGAATAAGCGCACAACCTCCCCGGCAGCGGCGCCAAATTTTGATTCGCCTCAAACCAGTTATCTTTTATTTCTCAACCACTTGTGAATGGTCAATAGTAAAGTCAAACTAATCAAAGGCAAATGCTTCCGAGGAATACAGTGTTTTCCCGGGTCGTAAGTCCCAACGAGGTGTGCGATGTGATATTATAAACGAATCTGTGATTAGTGAATGTGAACAGGTAAGGTTATAAAAGTGTGTGTGTGTTTAACTAGGGTTTTATAACTTAAAATAACTTAGGAAAACTAAATTAATGATTACGTGAAACCTAGGTATTTAAAAACGTACACCAATTTAAAATCAGACGCGACTGCGTACTGAGAAAAAGGTGAGTTTTAAGAAAAATAAACTACAAGGGTTAAAATTGACAATCCTATAAACTTAAACTTAAAATAAAGTTAAATTAAAAAGAAAACTATTTTTAAGATTATTTTATTAATTATTATTAATTATTTAATTAAAAACTATTTAACTATTTAATTAGAAAATTATAAATACTACAAATTAAACTAAAAACTTATAAAAATAATTTCTAAAACTTAAAATGAACTTGAAGAAAGTATAAAAAAATAAAAATAAATCTTTTTGTCTTTTTATAAGCTTTTTATTAATTAAAAACTATTTATCTTAATTATACTAATTAAACTATTTTAAATTACAAATAATATTAAACTAACTTAGAAAATTATGAAAAATTTTATAAATCTAATTAACCATTATAGGAATCCTAAAAAATTATAAAAACTTTATTTTATATATTTATAAACTAGTTTACTATTTATTATTCTATTTATTATTTAATATCTAATTAAACTATTTAAATTATAAAAACTATTAAATGAACAGTAAAAATTCTAGAAAAATTACTAAAATTATATTATGACTTATAAAAGCTAGGAAAAATATAAAATATAGGTGTTACTATATAAAAATTAATTATGCTATTTATAACTTATTTATTTATTAATTACTAATAAAACTATATTTAAATCTAATAAATATCAAATGACAATATAAAAATCTAATAAAATTATTTAAAATACTTTAATATATAAGGAAATTAATAAAAATATAAAAATACAGATTACTTAATAAAAATATAAAAATGAAAATTAAAATTAAATTGTATTAAATAGAAACTATCACTTATTTTTATGTTGTCTTTTCTTGATTTTTCTTTTACAAAACTTTATTATACATAAAAATAAGTAACTTTAATAAAAACAATAATTTAAGAACTTAAAAATAAGCTAGTTATAAGCTATAATCTCTAACAGTTGACTTATGTTGACTTTAATGAGAAATAAGCTCAAATGAGCTTATATGGGACCCACCTTGGATATTTCTGGTACTAATAAGTTGTTTGAACTTGTCAAAGCTTAATTTAGCTAAATAAGCTCAGTAGATAAGCCAATAAACCAAATAAGCTAATCCAAAAACCTGAAAAGCACACAGAAGAGGGACAGACTTGAGAGCTTAATCTAGGTGGGGTCCACTTGGATTCAAGTCAAACTTCTGGTCAATACTTAGAGTCTACTAGGAGGGGGGTTGGGAAAACCTAATTAGAGGTGGTGGGACCCACTGGGTTGGTCACAAAACACCACCAAGGTGGTGGTGTTGAGTGAGGTCTGCTGATGCACAGGGCACCTTCTTGCCCTGCAAGTTAATTTGAGGGTGAGTGGGGCCCAGGGAAAATTTGCTAAAGATGAAAAGATGATGGAATCTAAAAGATGAGCTGGTAGTCAACTAAACCTCAAAAGATCATAGTCCAAAATAAATCACAAAAATCAGAAATACACAAGCAAGATTTGTAAAAATCTGAGAATGGAACTTTGACTATTTATGAAACTTAGGCTACTTTGACTATTATGGATTTCTAATCTATCCTACTGATTAGATAAGCTATATTAAGCTATGATAGATCTAAAATAAGCTAAAGATGTGAGTTGTGATCAAGTGAGGGGTGTTTGAGGTCTCAACTGCCCAACAGTGGACAGTTATGAAGTTTGGGATGTGATTTTGACTTTCAGAGGTTTAAGACCTAAGTTTTAGACTACTGATGACCTACCAATACTTAACTAATCATGTAAAAACCAAAAACAACTACAGAAACTTAGAACCTAGGTGTGAAATACCCTAATCCAAACACTCCCTTATAACTATCTGTTTTGGTTTTTCAAAACAAATGGTGATTTTAAGCAACCACACTAATTCCTAAAACTAGTTTATAATGTAGTAAGATCAAATGAACACAAAACAATCATGCCATAAGTAAAATACACAGATTTGTCAAATATGAGTATTTTACTGTGAGATTTTTGATATTAAGTACAAATGATTTCCAATGAAACAACTACCTATTTTTAATTAATATAATCACTTAAAAACTCTATTTAAACAGGAAATCACAAAGATTAAAACAAATAAAACAGTAGAACAATATTATGCTAAGTAAATCAAAAATGCTTACAAATGGTATAATCTGAGATGAATGAACCAAGACCAAGATCACAACCTAGTATCCCCCATAGGATTCTAAACCTTTGTAATCCAGAATTCACACCTTGCTCAGCTTCAAATCTTTATCAAACACTATTTTTTTATTTTCTTTATATTTAATTTGATTTTTTAAGTATTTTTGTTTTATGAACTAAACAGAAAACTAAGGTGTATAAAAGCTTAAATAAGCTTTGTCAAGGCTTATATGGGCTTATGAACTCAATAACAATCATAAATAACAACAAACAACAACTTTGAGATTTTGAGAATTTCTAAAAATGGCATAAACTGAAAACTGAAATGAAACTTGAAATTAACTTAATATAAAGATCAGAGTACATTCAACTAACTGAGAACAAGTGTTTTGAATTGAAATTACAACTTATTAAGTGAATTACAATACCTACGATTTAATTAAACTACTCCTAATCTAATTATCCATCACTTCTGCATCTTTTCCATTATGTAGCCCTTTTCTGAGCTTGTGGGACCCACCAAGACATTTCCCACTACTTTATAGCCATTGATGTAGTCCAATTCATCCTAGCCATTTAAAACGTTTCTTGGCGCCAAAGTCTTGGGACAGAGGGGTAGCGTGTGAGAGGTAATTCAGGAGCATTTAATGCTCCTTGGGAAGTGTGGAGAGATAAGGTAGTGACTGGGGGTGGTGGTATGGTGAAACCAGTGAGGTGGTGAGTGGTGTTGGTGTCTGTGTGAGTGAGGTGGTATTTTGGGAGGGAAAGGGTAGTACGGGGGTGGTTTTATTTGTGGTTTTGACCGGGTTTGACTTGGGGGTTGGACTGGGCTTTGGTTCACATGGGCTTAGGACTAGTGGGTGGGCTGTTTAGGTTGGGTAGTGGATTAGGATTTGGTGGATTAGCAAAACAAAGGGTCCGTTTGTATAAGTAACTAAACAAGGACCAAAATTGTAATTTGTTGAAAGTTAAAGGGCTGAGTTTAGTATTTATCCATAATTATCAAAAGGGTTTAAGTTGTCTCATGTGAATAGTACAAGGCATTTTTGATATATTTTTATTTATTTATATTTTTTTTTAAATAGCCGGGTACTAAAACTGACAAACCTTCAAACTTGAGGGACTAAATGTGTAATTTAATCAAAACTTTCTCCCAGGGATTAAAAGTGACAATTATGAATTCCCTAGGACCCTTAATGATAATTTTCCCATTTTGAACACCCAGGGACTGAAACTGTCAAGTTTGAAACTTTGAGGGACCTGTTTTGCCAAACTGTGAAACTTCAGGGACCAATCATGTAAATTCACCAAACTTAACACCAAGGACCATTCCTGCAAAAGATTATTAGTATAAGGACCAAAATTGCTTTTCTCAAAGTTTTTACATCCCAGGGACCATTTCTGTCAATTTCCAAAGTTGAGGGACTAAACTTGTAATTTTGTGAAACTTTGCACCAAAGGACTAAATATGTAACTTTATGATTAAAAAGGACCTTTGGTGACATTTTCATGTTTTTAGAATAACCAGGGACTAGTTTTGACAATTTATGAAACTTTGAGGGACTGAAACTGCCAATTATGCAAACTTTGTACGTTTTTCATCTGTTTTTGCATATTTTGCATTTGAAACATATAAAACACACCTTTAAGATATTTTAAGTATTTTGATACATATTTGAGTGTTTTTGTGTGTTTTGGCAGCTCAGATTGGTATAAAATGATGAGTATTTAGACACTCATCAGCGAGCTTACATTTTCGTCCAAACATTACATTTTATTAGATTTCATATTTAAATCACATTCTCTCCCCTGATCAAAAATTTCAAACCATTTGAGATTTGTGATCCCAATTGATTTAAATAAGTTAGAAAAATGTGGGAGAAAATGTGTCCAATTTAATGTTTTCTGATAATGGAACATATTGTGCTCCCCCTTAAACTAAGAGGGGGATTCACTGCTTATTTTGCACAAGACAACATTTAGGGCACCACCAGCAAAACGTCCAAATATTGTAGATCCCCACTTGGCGAGATCGGAATAAGTATTGCTTTGTTTCACTGAAGGTGGTGGTGGTGAAGTGCCGATGTTGTTGTTGTTGTTGCCGATGTTGTTGTTGTGATGAATTCTGAGCCAATCAATAGAGTTTGACCGTCTGAACACATGGTTCGAGCTGGAACTGGCACTTTCATTTTGGCTATGGAATCTGCATAAGAATATCAACAAGGATATACATACATACATACAGATACACTATACCTTAACAGCTACCATTCAGCAGCTTGCCACATAATAATACCAAATTCATTTAATCGAATCATAGTCACGAAATACGTCAAACAACTATCTAGCATGAAGAGCAGATAGCAATCATACACATGGCAATTCATACAGATATCAATATTCAACTCAGGATCTTAGGAACATGATTCAAGCATGATAACATTATACCTAAGCAAATTCTGAGAACATATGCACAATATCAACAACACTTAAGCCGAAACAAGCAACAGTTGAAACTCATTCACTTAGAACATACAAATGTCATAGGAGAATTCAAGAACATCAAACACTGTTTTCAAACTTCTTCTAGGTTTTGAGTCTTAACGTATTTAGGGGATTATACGAGGATACCAAAGTAACACAAATGAACCTTCTAGGTACATAAAGCTAGGAGACTATAAGCAAGTTGCACATAATGTCCTAAACTTTCTAGCAACTAACACATTTGGCCATTTGATATAAATTTTAGCAAGATCCTCTTCAACTAAACCCCATTAACTACAAAACCAAGTATGAGTTAACCACGAAATCCGTTTGATGGTGTAAAATTTTAATTCACTCTCCCCCTCAATCAATGACCATTTCTAGTCGTTGATTGAGTGACAAATTTTTTTTTGCAAATCCAAGCCAAACAAATTTCATACAACAAATATTCACCAAGTGTCTCAACAAATAATTTTCAGAAGAATCATAGAATGAAAACTATTTATATACAAAGAAGACTACTCTTCTTTTTCAAGAAATGATGCACTGAAACGTACACCAGATCGAAGAAACATGGATGTAAAGTAATCCATGCCCAGGTGAACATCACCCAGTTGGAGGAACAACCGTCTTTTTGGCGACGTGCTTTCCCCAGAATGAAGCGCGGGTTGCTATCTAAAGTAATAGCAAGCCATTTGACAGAAAAATTTTGGGGAGCGACATGTTTTAGAAAGCATTATTAAAACATAAAATAACTCTTGCTCAAGCATATGTATGACTCCGTGTCATTGTTGAATGACATTTCTAAAGTCGTACATAATATTGATTACACAAGAGACATGTCGCGAGAAGAATCTTTTTGGAATTTTTTTATGATTTTTCTGATTTTTTATGGGTTTTATAGGTTTTATATTTTTCTATTTTCTTTATGGTATAAGATATATACAAGGATATGTGAAGCAAAACCATTTCTCCTCATTTTCTTCCTGAAGACGTTTGAGAGATACTGGCGAAGGACACTTCATTCCAAATCATGAGAGAATGAATTGAAACCGTTCTCTCAGAAGTGCTTTTGTGAAGGAATTCGCCAGCTGAAATTCTATCCTCACAAAGGAAAAGTACCACTGCCCTTTCTCAACTTAATCCACCACACCTTTGAAGAATCCATTTAGAGCAATAATCATTGCACAGTCTGGAGATAGTACCAATTCCTATACTTCAAGTCGATCGAACATGCTAACTTCTTCATGCATCACATTAACCCAACAGTCTTTAGAGATAGCAGTTTTGACATCTTTGGGTTCAACTTTGGAAGGTACGGAATTCTAAAAGCACCACAAGGCAAAGGTGGTAAGTTGTCTTCGTGTGAACACCGGTCGAGAAAGATTCCCGACAATGTTATCAATCGGATGATCTTCAGTCCGTTTTCTGAGATTTTGATGTGGTTGAGGGTAGGAACCTGAAGAAGTCATGTTTGCATCCCTTGACGAAGGTGTCTCTAAAGAAGATTCAGGAGCAAATACGTTCTTGAACAGAGCATACTCAAGAGGAGCAAATGAATTTACTTCAAAAGAATAGTCGACTGCAGTGCCTTGATGTACAGAAGGAGATTGAAGATTTAACGATGATGGTGAATAACTAGCAGATGGAGCATCTTGATCAATTCAAGTAGACACTGATGGACCATTTGAGTTGTACAGAACCGGAGCAGCGGCAGCTGGTGGTGTCGGTATATCATCAGTAGGTGTCTCAAAGTATTCAACAAACATCGGTTCAAATAAGATCTTCAAATGCTCACATCTAGGAGGTACATAAAGTACTGCAGGCGTGTAATACTGTACAAGGCCTGAACTGATTGGTTCAGGGGACAAAAGTTGAGGCACGCGTCCTACACTGATGTGTACAGAAGCCATTATCACAGTCGGCTCATTGTAGGACTGTGTAGCCTACATCTCTAAAACATTCACTACCAAAGCTTTTGAGGCTCCTGATTAATCGTCTGAAGCGGTAGTTGCCATGATAAAATCTTTTAAACGGGATTTTACAACTCTTGTGACTTAAACCGAGAGATCGATTCTCTCCCGGGATTTTACTAAAGTCAACAAAAGAAACCGAAAGATGTAATATGCAAGTTAGACTTAGAGAGAGATCTTAACCGACATTAAGTGTCAAGTCGCGACAAGTCAACAAAAGAAACCGAGAGATCTATTTTGGATAAGTGACAATTAGCATTAAGTGTCAAGTCGTGACAAGTCAAGTTTCAATAGATCCGATCGTAATAAGTCAAGTCGTAAAGATTAACTCACAACGTCAAATTACAGTCAGACTAATCGAAACGACTTAAGTCACAACAATTCACCAAACATAATTAGTTAACAAATCACTAGAATCTCACAACTGAGTTAATCACTAGACACCCACCGAATTTCTAAAAGTTTTTATTGCCTCCTCAAAGTGAAGCTTTGGTAGCTTCCCCCCAAACCGACAATCATCTTCATGAGACCACTTCCCCCAG
Organism: Artemisia argyi; assembly: GCA_030686995.1. Classification (NCBI taxonomy): domain Eukaryota; kingdom Viridiplantae; phylum Streptophyta; class Magnoliopsida; order Asterales; family Asteraceae; genus Artemisia; species Artemisia argyi. The sequence continues at coordinate 58,373,261 of CM060680.1, read as the reverse complement.
ACAGTTGAAGTGATGCAAAAAGTCTCATTGAATGAAGCTCGAGAACCCCGAAGAAAACAATAACACCGAAGTAACAAGGTGAACCACGGATCATCTCTGCGGTAATCAATCCCGGAATGTATGATGAAGCCTGATCACATAACCCTGTTGTACGTCCCCGATGTACACATTACTCTGCGGTTTTGAGCAGTTGTCTATTCAGGGGAATAAGGTATCAACATCTTCATTTCACCAAATGCTTTCCAGTTATGTTACACATACCAACTTAATCCATATTGTACGCATGTATCCAACACAAGAAGAGAACGATGACACCAAAGTAACAGGTTGAAGCATTGATCATCTCTGCGGATATCACCTCCGGAATATGTGATTAAGCCCGATCACGTGAACCTGTTGCGCGTCCTTGATGTACACAAATCTCTCCCCTGATGGTTGCGATCTCATCGGAATCATCATACCATTGTGTACATGAAGCATTAACCAGAAGCACTTCACCATAAACCATATCAGCTCCTATGAAGATGTCGATAAGCAATATCATCTCACGCTCCAAATATTCTTCTCATAGTTCTTCACACTGAAAGCTGAAGTAATACATACCACAAGTATTAGAAGACAACTTCCCCCACATAGTTGGAATGATACACCAAATGCCACGAGTTAAGACACTGATTATCTCTGCGGTTGTGACATATGTCTTCCCGGCATATCTTCAATTAAGACGAAGTATTAAGTTCATCACGTGTACTCATTATGCATTCAGATGCCTGTCTCCTTCCCCCTTGCTGGTTTTGATACCTCAGAATCAGCAACACATTTAATGCACACGTACTAGAAATCTTGTGAGAAGAACAAACATTTGGTTAAATGGATCTGGTGAGAATCAACTGCTACAAAAAGACTCTATCTGACTATCTTTACCACCTCTTATGTAGGCTATTTGAAGTGACCACTGATGAAGTAAACCCAATATACCAAACTTGAAACTGAAGAAGAATTTCCCGTTCTTGTGACTTAAGCTTGCACTAGTGTGTGACTAAGAGCGGTGTAGAGAGTTCGTGCAACATCGAATCTCTAAGTACTCTATACTCTTCAACCAACCAACCATCAAGTATAAGACGTACATCACCTCTTGAGACTATCCACATTCCCATTTGCGTGTGACACTGAGCACTACAATGTAACTCCTTGAAGTGATAGCCATAACCCGTGAGTACTACAATGTAACTCCTTCCATCAGGTATAACTAGATAATCCAAGTCCCAATCATAAACTTTAAGAGTTCACGCAAGTCATCAATTGATACATGTAGTTTCGATGATGAAATAAGTAGACGCCTTCGTAAAATACTCTTCAATCTCAATTAAGGGATGCTAAATAAACTCCGTGATCACTTGACATTTCATGTCCAAATTGTTAGCCGTTTAGACATTTTAACCGACATTTTCCATAATGTTCTTCGGGTTGATTAACAAAGTGCACATTAGTAGGAACAACAATCCTTGATTTAAGAACGAAAAGACGGATCATTATTCATGTGTGCAACTTCGTAATCATGATAGTCATCATCAACACCTTGAGGAATAACTAGAGATTGGATTACTTGAGCAAGTGATCAATCATCATTCATAATACATCTAGATGGTGCATCTTGATCAATCATCATTCGTTGAAGCTTGGAAGTAATCATCAAACGTAAATCCCAGTCATCCTTAGTAAGTAGAATAATAGGTGTTGGAGGAGAGTCGTATGATGAATCGTATGACCATTCTACAATCATTAATCAACATGTGGTATATTCACACTTCTCCCCCTCAAAAGTTGCAAGCGATGTTTGCACTTTTTGATTGAGCAAGTGAATAAGAATACAATCAATCATGTATTTTATTCACACTTCTCCCCCTCAAAAATTGCATACGAGGTTGCCATTTTTGATTGAGCATGTGAATAAGAATACACTCAATCATGTAGTTTATTCACTCTTCTCCCCCTCAAAAATTGCATACGAAGTTTGCCATTTTTGAATGAGCAAGTGAATATGAATTCGAGCAAAGATGAGTAGATCCACTTGATGACTGAATGAACATGGAAGAAGCATGAACCGTATTGTTGAGAATGGTCAAAACTAAGAAGATTTCTCTTCTTCCAAAGATAAGGCGCACTGAATCGTACACCTTTCTTTTCTTAGATGAACGGGGCCTGAAGCGTTGTCAGCAGACGCCATAATGATGAAGCTAAGGACCGAGGCTTGAACTGATGTGCTCAAACGTCATAATCGCTGAAGCACGAGGCCTGAACTGATGTGTTCAGACGTCATAGTCGCGAAGCACGAGGCCTGAACTGATGTGTTCAGACGTCATTATGCACATACATCAACATCGACATTCCAGGACTCTTGAAGCTAGAAAAATGATTGCTTTAGGCCTCCAGACTTTAAGTTTTCTCATATGGTGAATGATTGATGTACCTGCAACTGATTAAGGATTACCTGCACTAACATCACAAACTTGATTGCATATATATGGGTTAGTGACAACAGTATCCAAACCCTTAGGGGTTTCATGGTCAACCATGCCATTATAATCAGTGAGTACCTTTCCGGTAGGAACCCACTTAAGTCCAACGTGCTTGAAAATTCTACCGGTTGGAACGCACTTATGGCAAGTTCTGGGATTGTTAAGCTTCTTATGTACAGTGGAAGGCTTATCGATATTCCTAGTCTCAGAAGATTTAGCAGTTTGAATCCACCTAGGAGAAGTTATAGGTTTATTTTGCTTCTTATGCATTGTGGATGACTTACTATAAATCCTAGACTTAACAGGTTGAACCTTAGCATTGTTCCTCAATATCCTAGGAGGGATCATACTAGGTTGTGAACCTAAGATTCCATCCTTATGAAGTAGTGCCCTTTTCCTAGCCTTTTCTAGCTCATAGTTCTTGTGCAAGTCATTTATATCATAAGTGTTTTGAACCTTAATGCTAGGTTTTGACACTATTTTCGAACTAATCCTAGAGGAGCTGGTAGTAGGAGAAGCTACTTGTTGAGGCTTAGCAGAACTAGAAGAAATAGTCTTAGGCAAATAATGTGTAGTGACTGGTTTTGTCAAAACTTGTTCTGCATCAACTTGGGAGGCAAACCGTGTTTTTGAAAGTTTTGGTCGTTCAGATCTAAACGCAGTCGGTTGCCTAACAACGGACTGGTTTCTATGAGAAACTGGTTTCCCCAAGATTGATGGTTTTGCAAACTTAGTGTTCACACTATTCCCTGTAGCTTTTCTTAGCTCGTTCTTTAATGCTGTTATTGTGAAACCTTTTTCCTGAAGTTGAGCTTTGAATTCATCATTTTTGGTAATCAAAGAAGTTGTTTGCTCAATATTCTTAATTTTCGTTTCTTTGATTAAATCACACATTTCTTTGCACTGAATTTTCAAAGACTCATTTTCATCAAGTAATTTTGCCACATTTTGATTCAATTCCATGTTTTTAGTTACAATGACCTCACAGTCGTGATTAGACTTAACTTCATTACCCATATTGCACATCACAGAGATACGATTTTTCAGGTTGATGATTGTTAAGTTTTTTGCGTCTAGCTGAGCTTTCAAATCATTAATTTCAAAAAATTCACAAAATTCAGGAAATTCCGGATTTTTACATGGTTGGTTAGCTTGAAAACTTTCTTCCTTTTGTTGCATTGCGATTTCAAGAGAAATGCAATGTTTTTCAAGTTGTAAAAATCTGCTGGAAAGTTCATTAAACACTTCTTTATCAACCGTATCATTTGATTTGAAAGACTCAACCATAAACAAAGAGCTGGACACATCAGCATGATTAGCATATTGATCACTTTCTCCCCCTTTATGACTCAAATTTGTTGAATTAGAAATGGTATTGCTATCAATCTTTTCCAATAAATTTGAGTCATAAGTGGGCTTAATTTGATCAGTATGCTGCCATACATTATCAAGCACTTTATGTTGAGCAGTTAATGGTACCTCAGCACATGACACTTGTTCATTTGCCGGTCTGAAGTTTGCATCCAAATCATGTGTAACAAGAATCACTGAACTGCTGGTAGTGTCAGGCTTATCTAACTTTGATTCTATGCATACAGTATCAACCGACCCAACATCCAATGCTTTGCCCGAATCAGCAATACCATCACATGATTTCACCCGACATGCGTTCACCTTGTCATTATGCATAAGTTTGTGATGTGCTCTTTCCTCAATAAACTCCTTGACATTACCCATGAGTTGAAGGAGTGTATCTCTGAACGTGTCAACCTCGATTCCAGTTTGATCAACAAAGCACTTTAACGTCATCTGACTATCGTAGTCATATTCCATATTGAATTTTGAATCGATGAACACTTGAAGTTGTTTGTTGAGTACACAAAGGGCAGCCATGGATCCAATTTTGGAAGACTCAGTTTGGTCAAGTTGTTTTTGAAGATGATTTAAGTTAAGGAACAGTGTGCTCGTGAAAGTCTGAACATCTTGACCAAATAGTGTTGCAAATGCACGTTCGAATCCCATCTTGAATCCAGTTCCCTTGTAAAGTACCGCAATATGAGAACGAAGTTGTCGAGAACATTTTATGCGTCTTACATTTGCATCTTGAAGCACTTGTTGTGGCTCAGAAGTAGCAGAGTCTGAAGTGGTAGACATGATGTAAACGTGCACGGGATTTTACAATTCTATGATTTAAACCGAGAAATAGATTCTTTCACGGGATTTTACAAAATCAAGAAGAAACCGTGAAATGATGCAAGAGGACTTTAGTGATTGAGTGTGAGATGATAAACCTTGCAAGGTACAGTAAGTTATCTAAGTCAAGTCACAATGAGTCAAATCACACCAAGTCAAATCACAATTAGTCAAACTGCAAGAATCAACTCGCAACGTCAGATTGTAATTGGACAAGTTGCAACAACTCAAATTGCAACAATTCTCAAATCCCAGAACTATTCAACTCACAGCGTGTAGTCACCTCACTACAACTTGATCAACTAGCAGTGAGTTATCAATTCGCACTAAGAGTCAACCAGTAGTGAGTTATCAACGAGTAGTATGATTTGGTTCGGTTGATGCAAATTGTAATGTTGAAAAGTTTGGTCTAAAAACTTAAAACCTCAATAACTTCACTCCGGAGGTGATTTGGGCCTAAAAAAAAATTCGTTTCACAACTTCGTGGTGAAGCCTCACAATATTCAGCCTGTTCCGAATGTTTTGACAGCTAATTCGCTGAAAACGGAGCTACGGTTCAAAAGTTATGGCCGTTTGAAGTTTTGACGTAAAAAGTCAACTTTGGTCAACTCGCTGAACACCAACTCGTTGAATGAGCAGCTCTCTAGAATGGCAATTCTCTAGAATGGCAACTCGCTGAATACCAACTCTCTAGAATAGCAACTCTCTAGAATGGCAACTCTCTAGAATAGCAACTCTCTAGAATGACAACTCTCTAGAATGGCAACTCGCTGAGAACCAACTCTCTAGAATGTCAACTCTCTAGAATGACAACTCTCTAGAATGGCAACTCTCTAGAATGACAACTCTCTAGAATGCCAACTCGCTAGACCAACTCGCTGAATAGGTCAACTCGCTAGATCAACTCGCTATACAAACTCGCTGAATAGGTCAACTCGCTAGATCAACTCGCTAGACCAACTCGCTAGAACCAACTCTCTGGAACCAACTCTCTAGAACCAACTCGCTAGAATCTGGAACCAACTCGCTAGAACCAACTCTCTACCAAGAACAGGACAAAAATGTCGCTTTCTAATGTTTTGTCTTCTTTCCCCTTTATAGTAAACTGCCAAATCTCTACACCCAACTCTCTAGAAAAACCTGTGAACCCTCTACAATGAAATAACCAACTCGCTATTTAGAAACATCACACTAATTCACTTTTATTCCACCAAAATGATGCAATGACTAAACCAAGAGCTACACAAGATGTATATAACCTTTCTACCTAAGAAAGTACAACCAAAACATCAAGATAAACACCATACGAGATCAAATGGAGAAGAAAACCCACTAAAACTTTCGAACCACAAAAACCATAAACCTAAGCCACGATTTTTATGTAAACCACTAATCCTAGGATAGAACCATGGCTCTTGATACCAATTGTAATACACTTAAGATTATAACAAGCTTAGATTATATGTGTATGGATCGAATATGGAAGATTTCTAGTGAGAGAAATTTAGAGAGAGAAAGGAAGTTGGGAGCCTTGTAAAAGAAAGGAAAAGTTGAATTGCAAATGAAGGTCCAACCCTCTCCCTTGGGTGGGAGAGGGTATTTATAGTTACAAGCTTACCGCCCTATCAAACGGGCTGTGGACCGGGCTGACAGTGGGTAAGACCCGACCCGACTCCACAAATACTATTCTAAACTAATGAATACTACGAGCTACACTTTGCTATTACAATACTTGGGGTGACCGAGTCTTCAGTGGAATAAACGTATTCCTAACAGGGTGTAATACAAAATTCTTTGCTAAAAATTGGTAGTTAGGTAAACTGATGCGACTTCAGAAGGCTCATGATTTCAGTAAAACAATCTTTAAACGTGGTGTGGGTAAAACTATGTCTCAAATGTTAACATTTAATCACCCCTTTAATATACAAAAGTTTTAATAAAGTTTGACTAGATAAATTTTGGCACATCAAAATGGGTATCTCGGGAAAAATACTATTACAAGCTTTGTGATTTCTATAAACGTATTTTCAAAACGAAAGTCCTAAAAAAATGTCAAGGAAAGAGGTGTAGCCAGACAATGTTTGTTTCAACAAATTCGGGGTGCTTATTGACGGAGTCTAGTTGTCAAGCCTGAGTGGGGTTCAATGTTTAATATCAAGCGAATTTCATAAACGTAAGTATTCAATTTACTTTAAGAGTACCAAGAGGTAGTAACATAAAATGGTTTTCAATTGGGCAAATAGTTCACATGGTGATTGTTTATAGAACGGACTGTACAATAGTTTATAGAGTAATAGGGAAACAATTTATCACTTGTAAAATTGTAGCAAAATTGTGGTTTAGTTTTGTGGTTTAGTAGCAAAGCAGTTCATAGGGGAGTAAAATAGTTTGTAAAGTGTAGTAGACTTGTAGGATAATTGTGATATTGTTTACAAAATGCTAGCGAAACTGTTTGTTGTTTTATAAAATGGTAGTAAGGTAATGAATTGGTTTATTACATCATGATAAAATAGTTGTAAAGATGATTCGTAAAATAGTTTATAAGACAGTAGGAAAACGATTTATTGTTTATAAAATAGTGGTAGCGTCAAAATCTTGATTTCATGAAATAGCAGTAAAACATCTTGTTGGATGACAGCAAAATGGTTTGTAAAATAATTGGAAATAGTTTGTATGTTAATAGTGACACAATTTATTATCTTATAACAGGGTAGCAAAGTGGAAAACTGGTATTCTCGAGGGATACATGAAGGATTAGGTGTATGTTCCAAGTATAGTTGTCCTGGTTGCTCCTTAAGGTCTTAAGTTTTCTGTTGGGCATAACATCTATTCTGAATGGGGAGTTTGGTAAGTTCAGAGTACGACCCTGAAAGAGGGTGTTGATTGCTACTAGCAATCAGTTGGCTGTCACAGTAGTATACTCAGTACTTATCGTGGAAGGTACAACATCAATTGAGTGTAGGGTTTGAGGTAGAGGTAACTGTAACAAAATCAGATTGTTATACAAGAGTATTCCATCTAAGAGAAAAAGTACTATGATGCCAGTGTGTTGTGTGTAGATGTGAATATTCATGTTATGCAATGATTATGTACACACACAGAAATTTTTTTGAAACCTTCAAAAATCAAGTAGAAAATCAATCTGGACATAATTCTAGTATAACTACTCTCAGTATCGCAAAATTCACCTCTGAGTCGGACATAGGTGATCAGGCTATGTCCCACTGTCCCTGGTCGAATATAGGTGACCAGTCTATATTCCACCGAGGTTCAATGAATTTTGAAATAGTCAGCTCAGTTATACTAGTAATATATCCCTTACTTTAAAAGAAAATGTTTTATAATAAATAATGCAGCAGGCTTGGCAGGCAGGCATGTGGCGGTCATAGGGTTAAGTATTTGTAAAAGTAGTTATAGTCTAGGTTTTAAAAAAACCCAGTTCTCTATAACCAAGGCTCTGATACCAATCTGTAACACCCCCAAAATCGGGTCAAGTGGAAGCATATTTGTTACTGGGGTGCTACTCAATCGGTATCATAACACAAGTACAAAGAACGGTTTTTATCTCAACCATTTAGAATAACTTTCATTATCAAAAATATTCAAATTTACATTGTTTCAAAAATAGTGCGGAAATACAGGCCCATATAAGAGTTTAAGCGGTCCCAAATATATGTCAGAGTTGTCTATGACCATGCCATGTCATGCCAAAGCCTTCAATAGTTAGCTATCGCCTTAACCTGAAAATACATGCTAAAAAGTGTCAACACGAGGTTGGTGAGTTCATAGGTTTATAAGAAAACAGTAGTATTGTAAGTTCAATAGAGAGAGTTTTGTGACCATTGTGTGGCTCACAAAGTCATGAAAAATAGTTCACTTTCAAGTAAATGTAGTAATGTGGACCACAAGGTTTTCGAGTGTGAATAACCATTCACATAAAAATCAAGTTCAGTTTTAGTGACTACTGCTTTACTCACAGCGTCATGAAAAACATCAGTAAAGTAGACCATAAGTACTAAGCATAAAGTGGACCATAGGCAAAGTATGTGATCATTACAACGAATATAATGTTACACAAAAGTAAAAGTCTATTACGCTAGCTCTAAGTTCATGCAACCGAAGCTTGACAGTGTGCATGCTCTAGAAGCACGTTAAATAAAGCCCTTGCAAGTGTCTATCCCGTGACACTCGTGTTTCGACATGTTATACGCTCGCGTTTGCCTATCCGGCCAAACCGAACGGGGTGTCAACCCCAATAGATCTATTTATAGCATTCGCGCTTCCCAGCAGGAATTGACGGTTCATGAGTTTGGGCATTGTGGGATTCAGTGTCTTAGGTTAACCCGCGTAATAGTGTAAATAAAGCATAAGTTTCAGTGTGGTCCATAAAAGTGTTAGCATAAAAGCAATAGTTCATAAAGTATGTTACATGATCATAAAACACTTGTGTATGTTAGAAAATAATCAAGTATGCAACCAATATACACATAAATGCATTTGAATAATCAATCAAGTATTGCGCATTCAAATAAAACAAGCGTTGAGTTTAGTTAAAAACGAGCATGTATTCTCCCCCAAAACAGTTATAAAACAAGTAAAAGTAGGGGTTATGAACTCACCTTAGCAATAGTAGTCAGATAGTGAAAAGAATCAAGTAATGATAGTGTGCGGCACCGACACGCGACCTAGATTAGTATGGCAAATTTAGTTTACAGTTTCACGTTTAAGACTCGATGAAGTTTAGATAAGTTTTAAAGTGTTTGTATTGTTGTTGCTTATGTGGCAGCATTTAAGTTCGAAACAGTTTTCTAAGCGTTTGCAAGCATTGGCTTTTGGAAGTGCATAAATATATGAGTATAAAGTATACATGACAAATAAGTATTCGTTGCAAAGGTATCCGATAGACAAGGTATGGAAATTAATCACAAGTAAAGTGTCGTGAATAATAGATGTGGTCGGAAGATATAAACATGTCATTTACTAATAGTATATTTATAAGTTTAGGTTAACGAAAATAAAATAGTCAGTGGATGATAAATTATGTATTTATAAAAGTGTATGTATGTATTAAGATCAGATGGTTAGTGAAAAAATATAATATTCACTTTTCGTCTTTTAGTCGGGTTATGATAGAAAATAAATCTCAGTGTCGATTTTTGACGAAAGTCGGGCATGACCTGTGAAAAATTTTTAGTTGACCGTGGTGACTAAGTGTCATAATAAAACGTAACGAGTATTCTTTAGTATTATATGAAATATTAACTAATGATTCGAAAAATTGTGTTTAATTTATAGTTTATAATCCGTTTTATAAAATGCGTTTAGTGATATAATGTTGTAGTAAATGAGTTGAGTGAGTACATGAGCGAGTCGTGAAATAAGTTAAAGAAAACAAGTAGCAGTGACTCAATTTAAAATGATGATCCGAGTATCCGATATATTACACCATTTGTTATACACGTTGTACTTAAATCTCAAAATCCATATATTTATTTCTTTTTATACTAAATTACACGCACCATGAAATTTTAAATTAGTGGGCCTTGACCCAACTTAAATCAAGTTAACATTCTCTAGTATATGTGGGCTTCGGCCCAAAGAAACAATCCTTTTTTCTTTATGGTCAGTTGGGCTCGACACACACCCAAACCCAGAATGAAAACAACTAAACGCACTCTTTTGTAATCCAGGTATAGATCAGTTTTACAAAGTTGACAAAAGGAGGAGTTATCTGATATTGGTCGTGCAAAACAAAGAAAAGAAACAAGATGCCTGATATCTAAGTTTTATCAAATCACAAGACTTTTAACGGCGAAGTTTGGCCACACCGAGGCTCGAGCTTGAGACGTCTCGGTGTGGGCTGTCGTAGGGCACTAATTAGCTAATGCAACAACCACCAAAACATCTATACGAGCAGTTTCAATAACCCATATTTCTATCTCCGTGACTATTGATTTACTTATATTTGTGACAAAGGTGTAGGTGTTGAAACAACAAATAAAACCGACCTTATCCCACTGTGGTTCGACCACAGCAGGTTTCGACCACAACCAAAAACCAAACACAAGCTAAAACTAACACCACTTATACCCATTTAAGCTAATAAGCATTGTATAAATAATTCAGGGATAAGCACTTCCAAACCAAGCCAACACCCAGGTTTTTAGTTGTAAGATTATTTATGTTATGCCACACACTAACAACAACAACTAAGGATATAATCCTTCATAGATTCATAGTTTTGGGTTGATCGATATATATATAACCAAATCGAGATCATAACTCGAGAAAAATCAATCAAAACAACAGGCTTATTAACAAAGTAACATCAAGAAATTACAAAGTGTAATGAATTTAAGGAACCCTTACAACAGTAGAGAGGGTGAACCGATTTGATGAAGAAAGATACGAAGTCAAAAGCTCCAAACCCGATCCAGCAAGTGATTCCCACACATCCTTAACTCCAAATCTCGCCCCTACTCAACCGAATACGATTCTTGAGTTTTTTTGTCTTGATAAGTTTTCGAATATGTGGACTTGCAATGAATCAGTTGGGTTATAACAAAAGTAAACAAGGGAGGTTTGATTCCCTCTCCCCTCGATGTCAGTTATCTTGAAACCATTTAAGGTAGTCGTCCCCTCCAAGCCTCAACCTTATTCGCTGACTCCCAAAGAGACAAGAGGGCTGGTGTTGTTGTGACCACCTCGTGGTTATACTGAGATCAAAGAAAACGGATGAAGCGTAGCAGATGGATCCGGATCTGGTTTTGGTGTTTTGTCTTTCTTGTTAGTATCAAAGAGAGAGAGAGAGAGAGAGAGAGAGAGAGAGAGAGAGAAGCAGCGTGGGGTGAGGGAGAGAGACAGTTGTGGGGATAAGAGAGAGATGGGTAGGTTTTGATGTTATTACAAGGACGATTTGTAACTTACTCTCTTTATTTATTATTATTATTATTATTTTTTTGTATTTAATATAGTTTGTATGTTTAACTTTTGTTTTGTAAATTAATTTAAGGTAAATGTATATAAAGCAATGTGAGGTAAGGTAGGGTTTTGAGTTCTGCAACATTTGCGTGTATTCAAACATGTTTCAAGATTTTGTTGGGTTCCGGTTTGTTATAAATGAAGTCTCGGGTAATCGTGAATACTTCCTCGTTGTTCCCAAGTATGTTTTATAATAAAAATTATAAAATCATCGTTTTTCAGCTTTGATTTCAACGAATGTGAGTTTTGCCTTACTAACTTAGTGTTGGTACGCGTGTGGTGTTTGGCGTGCGAGATAACCTCTCGTTAATACTCAGTAATAGTCAGGGAATGCAATAAATCACATACTTCTAATAAAATGGTTAGTGGGGTTTGTTCTCCCGAAATAGTTATGCAAGCTTATGAATGCTTGATAAAATAGTTATGCAATAATAAATTAACATTTATTATTTAAAATTAGTTTGGAAATTTTCAGTTTGTTACAGTCACACCTCCTTAAACGGAATCGCGTCCTCGCTATTCAATTCAAGTTACTCATTTAGATCGAAAAGAGTTGAGTACATACGCACGAGAATTCATCTTAACGTTCCCCACGTGAATTCAGGACCATTTTGTGAGTTTCTATGAACTGTGTTGATAGGGATAGGTGTTGGTACTCACAACCGATTTGAGTCTTACGAGATGGTAAGGGCTCCTCTTTGTCTATGAGGGTGTAATACAAAATTCTTTGCTAAAAATTTGTAGTTAGGTAAACTGATGCGACTTCAGAAGGCTCATGATTTCAGTAAAACAGTCTTTAAACGTGGTGTGGGTAAAACTATGTCTCAAATGTTAACATTTAATCACCCCTTTAATATACAAAAGTCTCAATAAAGTTTGACTAGATAAATTTTGGCACATCAAAATGGGTATCTCGGGAAAAATACTATTACAAGCTTTGTGATTTCTATGAACGTATTTTCAAAAGGAAAGTCCTAAAAAAAATGTCAAGGTAAGAGGTGTAGCCAGACAATGTTTGTTTCAACAAATTCGGGGTGCTTAATGACGGAGTCTAGTTGTCAAGCCTGAGTGGGGTTCAATGTTTAATATCAAGCGAATTTCATAAACGTAAGTATTCAATTTACTTTAAGAGTACCAAGAGGTAGTAACATAAAATGGTTTTCAATTGGGCAAATAGTTCACATGGTGATTGTTTATAGAACGGACTGTACAATAGTTTATAGAGTAATAGGAAAACAATTTATCACTTGTAAAATTGTAGCAAAATTGTGGTTTAGTAGCAAAGCAGTTCATAGGGGAGTAAAATAGTTTGTAAAGTGTAGTAGACTTGTAGGATAATTGTGATATTGTTTACAAAATGCTAGCGAAACTGTTTGTTGTTTTATAAAATGGTAGTAAGGTAATGAATCGGTTTATTACATCTTGAGAAAATAGTTGTAAAGATGATTCGCAAAATAGTTTATAAGACAGTAGGAAAACGATTTATTGTTTATAAAATAGTGGTAGCGTCAAAATCTTGATTTCATGAAATAGCAGTAAAACATCTTGTTGGATGACAGCAAAATGGTTTGTAAAATAATTGGAAATAGTTTGTATGTTAATAGTGACACAATTTATTATCTTATAACAGGGTAGCAAAGTGGAAAACTGGTATTCTCGAGGGATACATGAAGGATTAGGTGTATGTTCCAAGTATAGTTGTCCTGGTTGCTCCTTAAGGTCTTAAGGTTTCTGTTGGGCATAACATCTATTCTGAATGGGGAGTTTGGTGAGTTCAGAGTACGACCCTGAAAGAGGGTGTTGATTGCTACTAGCAATCAGTTGGTTGTCACAGTAGTGTACTCGGTACTTATCGTGGAAGGTACAACATCGATTGAGTGTAGGGTTTGAGGTAGAGGTGACTGTAACAAAATCAGATTGTGATACAAGAGTATTCCATCTAAGAGAAAAAGTACAATGATGCCAGTGTGTTGTGTATAGATGTGAATATTCATGTTATGAAATGATTATGTACATACACAGAAATTTTTTTGAAACCTTCAAAAATCAAGTAGAAAATCAATCTGGACATAATTATAGTATAACTACTCTCAGTATCGCAAAATTCACCTCTGAGTCGGACATAGGTGATCAGGCTATGTCCCACTGTCCCTGGTCGAATATAGGTGATCAGTCTATATTCCACCGAGGTTCAATGAATTTTGAAATAGTCAGCTCAGTTATACTAGTAATATATCCCTTACTTTAAAAGAAAATGTTTTATAATAAATAATGCAGCAGGCTTGGCAGGCAGGCATGTGGCGGTCATAGGGTTAAGTATTTGTAAAAGTAGTTATAGTTTAGGTTTTAAAAATACCCAGTGCTCTATAACCAAGGCTCTGATACCAATCTGTAACACCCCCAAAATCGGGTCCAGCGGAAGCATACATGTTACTGGGGTGCTACTCAATCGGTATCATAACACAAGTACAAATAACGGTTTTTATCTCAACCATTTAGAATAACTTTCATTATCAAAAATATTCAAATTTACATCGTTTCAAAAATAGTGCGGAAATACAGGCTCATATAAGAGTTTAAGCGGTCCCAAATATATGTCAGAGTTGTCTATGACCATGCCATGTCATGCCAAAGCCTTCAATAGTTAGCTATCGCCTTAACCTGAAAATACATGCTAAAAAGTGTCAACACAAGGTTGGTGAGTTCATAGGTTTATAAGAAAACAGTAGTATTGTGAGTTCAATAGAGAGAGTTTTGTGACCATTGTGTGGCTCACAAAGTCATGAAAAATAGTTCACTTTCAAGTAAATGTAGTAATGTGGACCACAAGGTTTTCGAGTGTGAATAATCATTCACATAAAAATCAAGTTCAGTTTTAGTGACTACTGCTTTACTCACAGTGTCATGAAAAACATCAGTAAAGTAGACCATAAGTACTAAGCATAAAGTGGACCATAGGCAAAGTATGTGATCATTACAACGAATATAATGTTACACAAAAGTAAAAGTCTATTACGCTAGCACTAAGTTCATGCAACCGAAGCTTGACAGTGTGCATGCTCTAGAAGCACGTTAAATAAAGCCCTTGCAAGTGTCTATCCCGTGACACTCGTGTTTCGACATGTTATACGCTCGCGTTTGCCTATCCGGCCAAACCGAACGGGGTGTCAACCCCAATAGATCTATATATAGCATTCGCGCTTCCCAGCAGGAATTGACGGTTCATGAGTTTGGGCATTATGGGATTCAGTGTCTTAGGCTAACCCGCGTAATAGTGTAAATAAAGCATAAGTTTCAGTGTGGCCCATAAAAGTGTTTGCATAAAAGCAATAGTTCATAAAGTGTGTTGCATAAAAGCAATAGTTCATAAAGTATGTTGCATGATCATAAAACACTTGTGTATGTTAGAAAATAATCAAGTATGCAACCAATATACACATAAATGCATTTGAATAATCAATCAAGTATTGCGCATTCAAATAAAACAAGCGTTGAGTTTAGTTAAAAACGAGCATGTATTCTCCCCCAAAACAGTTATAAAACAAGTAAAAGTAGGGGTCATGAACTCACCTTAGCAATAGTAGTCAGATAGTGAAAAGAATCAAGTAATGATAGTGTGCGGCACCGACACGTGACCTAGATTAGTATGGCAAATTTAGTTTACAGTTTCACGTTTAAGACTCGATGAAGTTTAGATAAGTTTTAAAGTGTTTGTATTGTTGTTGCTTGTGTGGCAGCATTTAAGTTCGAAACAGTTTTCTAAGCGTTTGCAAGCAGTGGCTCTTAGAAGTGCATAAATATATGAGTATAAAGTATACATGACGAATAAGTATTCGTTACAAAGGTATCCGATAGACAAGGTATGGAAATTAATCACAAGTAAAGTGTCGTGAATAATAGATGTGGTCGGAAGATATAAACATGTCGTTTACTAATAGTATATTTATAAGTTTAGGTTAACGAAAATAAAATAGTCAGTGGATGATAAATTATGTATTTATAAAAGTGTATGTATGTATTAAGATCAGATGGTTAGTGAAAAAATATAATATTTCACTTTTCGTCTTTTAGTCGGGTTATGATAGAAAATAAATCTCAGTGTCGATTTTTGACGAAAGTCGGGCATGACCTGTGAAAAATTTTTAGTTGACCGTGGTGACTAAGTGTCATAATAAAACGTCGTTATGAAAACGAGTATTCTTTAGTATTATATGAAATATTAACTAATGATTCGAAAAATTGTGTTTAATTTATAGTTTATAATCCGTTTTATAAAATGCGTTTAGTGATATAGTGTTGTAGTAAATGAGTTGAGTGAGTACATGAGCGAGTCATGAAATAAGTTAAAGAAAACGAGTAGCCGTGACTCAATTTAAAATGATGATCCGAGTATCCGATATATTACACCATTTGTTATACACGTTGTACTTAAATCTCAAAATCCATATATTTATTTCTTTTTATACTAAATTACACGCACCATGAAATTTTAAATTAGTGGGCCTTGACCCAACTTAAATCAAGTTAACATTCTCTAGTATATGTGGGCTTCGGCCCAAAGAAACAACCCGTTTTTCTTTATGGTCAGTTGGGCTCGACACACACCCAAACCCAGAATGAAAACAACTAAACGCACTCTTTTGTAATCCAGGTATAGATCAGTTTTACAAAGTTGACAAAAGGAGGAGTTATCTGATATTGGTCGTGCAAAACAAAGAAAAGAAACAAGATGCCTGGTATCTAAGTTTTATCAAATCACAAGACTTTTAACGGCGAAGTTTGGCCACACCGAGGCTCGAGCTTGAGACGTCTCGGTGTGGGCTGTCGTAGGGCACTAATTAGCTAATGCAACAACCACCAAAACATCTATACGAGCAGTTTCAATAACCCATTTTTCTATCTCCGTGACTATTGATTTACTTATATTTGTGACAAAGGTGTAGGTGTTGAAACAACAAATAAAACCGACCTTATCCCACTGTGGTTCGACCACAACCAAAAACCAAACACAAGCTAAAACTAACACCACTTATACCCATTTAAGCTAATAAGCATTGAATAAACAATTCAGGGATAAGCACTTCCAAACCAAGCCAACACCCAGGTTTTTAGTTGTAAGATTATTTATGTTATGCCACACACTAACAACAACAACTAAGGATATAATCCTTCATAGATTCATAGTTTTGGGTTGATCGATATATATATAACCAAATCGAGATCATAACTCGAGAAAAATCAATCAAAACAACAGGTTTATTAACAAAGTAACATCAAGAAATTACAAAGTGTAATAAATTTAAGGAACCCTTACAACAGTAGAGAGGGTGAACCGATTTGATGAAGAAAGATACGAAGTCAAAAGCTCCAAACCCGATTCAGCAAGTGATTCCCACACATCCTTAACTCCAAATCTCGTCCCTACATAACCGAATACGATTCTTGAGTTTTTTGTCTTGATAAGTTTTTGAATGTGTGGACTTGCAATGAATCGGTTGGGTTATAACAAAAGTAAACAAGGGAGGTTTGATTCCATCTCCCCTCGATGTCAGTTATCTTGAAACCATTTAAGGTAGTTGTCCCCTCCAAGCCTCAACCTTATTCGCTGACTCCCAAAGAGACAAGAGGGCTGGTGTTGTTGTGACCACCTCGTGGTTATACTGAGATCAAAGAAAACGGATGAAGCGTAGCAGATGGATCCAGATCTGGTTTTGGTGTTTTGTCTTTCTTGTTAGTATCAAAGAGAGAGAGAGAGAGAGAGAGAGAGAGAGAGAGAGAGAGAGAGAGAGAGAGAGAAGCAGCGTGGGGTGAGGGAGAGAGACAGTTGTGGGGATAAGAGAGAGATGGGTAGGTTTTGATGTTATTACACGGACGATTTGTAACTTACTCTCTTTATTTATTTTTATTTTTTTTGTATTTAATATAGTTTGTAGGTTTAACTTTTGTTTTGTAAATTAATTTAAGGTAAAGGTATATAAAGCAATGTGAGGTAAGGTAGGGTTTTGAGTTCTGCAACATTTGATTGTATTCAAACGTGTTTCAAGATTTTGTTGGGTTCCGGTTTGTTATAAATGAAGTCTCGGGTAATCGTGAATACTTCCTCGTTGTTCCCAAGTATGTTTTATAATAAAAATTATAAAATCATCGTTTTTCAGCTTTGATTTCAACGAATGTGAGTTTTGCCTTACTAACTTAGTGTTGGTACGCGTGTGGTGTTTGGCGTGCGAGATAACCTCTCGTTAATACTCAGTAATAGTCAGGGAATGCAATAAATCACATACTTCTAATAAAATGGTTAGTGGGGTTTGTTCTCCCGAAATAGTTATGCAAGCTTATGAATGCTTGATAAAATAGTTATGCAATAAAAAATTAACATTTATTATTTAAAATTAGTTTGGAAATTTTCAGTTTGTTACACACAATCTGTTACAACAGATGTGAGCGGGTCACGTACTACACCCTCAGCAAAACGTCTTAAAAGTGGCTATTTTACCATGATGTTTGGATTAACGCTAATCGAGTCCACACATTGTAGCAGCAGTTGTTCCTTTCCACACTTAAGATCCATCATGATTGCCAAGATCATCATCACAGGGCCACCTCCAATGCAGTTGCTGACACTCCCATCGAAAAACAGGAAACATATCTTCGATCATCATCATACATCTTGATTATCACACATTCACAGACTCAGTTAATGCTGGTCTGCCATGGCAAAAGTCCCTACAATACAGAGCATTTGAGTCATCAAACAACAAAAAAATTGATACTAAAGAGATATTCCTACCTAATGTTTACAGTTTCAACGTTTTTCTGGACAACAAATTTTCGTATAGTAAAGCTTAAGATGGAACCTAAGGTGGTGTATGGCTAACCTTCTAAATAAATCGTATAGAAAGTCATTGCATTATATAACTGAGTACCATTTGTCTATTGCATTTTGAAATGACAGCCTCACACATAATCAGGTTTTACTGACCTTACACGTTTCTTGGCACGCCTCTTTCTTTGTTTCCCTTCTCCTCTGAGTTCTTCGCGTTACAATATTCCCCTTCAACAGCTTACTCGGCACTTCCATCTTCAGTTTCTGATTGAACAATCAAAAGTGTTAGTGAGACATATTCCACTGCCAGCACCGCATATGGAGTATGGGTAAATATCTGAAATTGAAAATACCTTACTTCTACATACCGTAAGTACAAAGAAACCCGACATGCATATGGAATGCGCCTGATTGCGAGATTCCAATACATCTGTATCCTGGATGAAACCCACATTTAACACTAACATAAGACAATCTAAATATTTAACAGCAACACGAAAAACAAATATATAATTAAAATTGTCTAAAAAACTGCAGCACATAAACCACGACTAACGTTTGTCTATCGAATAGGAAAAGGTTTAGGCTCCGACTTTACGAACCTTTTAAACGCTTAGCTCACCCTTTCGTCAGCTAATTTTCCATTTTTACAGCCAAACGGTGAACCGTACGAAGCTCTTGTTTCGTCATCCGATCCACTTCTATATCGTATCGCCTGCACTTGCTTTTCGAATCTGAAAACAAACATGACAGAGCTAAAAAAAAGATTCCACTAAAATAATTTCCACTGAAATCATGAAAACCCAGCTATCAAACCCCCCAATTGAACCCTAATTATAATTATCAAAATCAATCAACTATCAAACCCTAATTATCAAAACCCCAGCTATCAAAAGACACACACATAATTGATGATAAAATCTAACTGTTTTTAGTTCAACCCAATAATCAAAACCCTAATTATGAAAACCCCAGTTATCAAACCCCCCAATTAAACCCTAACCATAATTATAAAAATCAATCAACTATTAAACCCTAACTATCAAAACCCCATCTATCAAAAGACACACACATAATTAATCATAAAATCTGGCTGTTTTTAGTTAAACCCAATAATCAAAACCCTAATTATGGAAACCCCAGTTATCAAACCCCCCTATTAAGCCCTAATTATAATTATAAAAATCAATCAACTATCAAACCCTAATTATCAAAATCCCAACTATCAAAATCCCTAATTAACAAAAGACACACACATAATTGACTGACGCAACGGCAAACATACCTTGATTCATTCCGGATACGAAAAACGTCATGGAAACCCAAACCCAGTATAGCTGAAGATCATCATCATCAGCAGCAGAGGTGTGCGTGTGGTTAGGTAGGGTGTGCGTGTGTAGCGGTTAGAGATGTGTGATAGTTATTAACGTCAGTACATTATCTATGCCCATCACCTCTGGGCTATGGGCCAGCATATCAGTAAACGGGCTACACAAAATAGGCCAAGAGCCGGGCTTGATGCTGGCGGGAAAAACGGATGCCAAAATGGCACCGTTTCCCTTGTGGTTTAATATAAACTCTTAATAAGCGAAGAGAAGTACAATGAAATAAGTAAATGGATTGATGTGGGTTGGGCTCAACTTTTTCATTCCTTTCATTTGCAATTTTGCACCATAACATAACCAGATATCCGACAAGAAACTGAGGAAGGCACAATGCCATACCATAAAATCATAAATCAACTACCTAGGTTCCACATCAGATTTGGCTCTCGGGGTTCTCTACCACCTAAACGAGAGCACGATACACTGAAACAGTGAAACTCAACTTCCATTGCATCTGATGCGCAAATCGTTGTTCTTTCTTGGAATTCGGCCAACTAAAAATTGAAACATATTTAGATCTTTAAAGAACTAACAAGAGTTGCTACAAAGTCGATTTAGGTTGTGTTACGTTTCCATCAGAATCTTTATTAACTTTGCATTGAATTTTATAGTAGTAAATAGATGATGGTCTTATTTGAAAGTGCACAATATCAATCTTAATTATTTTGGGACCTTTTGCTATTGTTTATCTAGTTTACATACGTTTCAGTTTCAGAGAAATTTACATCTCGAAACTGAATTCAAAAGATCGAGGACAACACAGAAAACACGTTAGGACCGCCACTGCTTCCACATGATGCTCGAGAGCTTTACCCAGTATCACCCATCTAAGTTAGATGAGACACCAGCTCATTTAGAGTCCTTGGTTATATTTCATGTTTTTAACTTCCAGTTTTATGTGAAATCCACTTCAATTGATCCTTTAGACTATTATGGCATAGTAAAGAGCTGGTAAACAATTAGAACCAATGAAACTTGCTTAAAGCATTTTACAAGTCGTTGGTAAGGGCGATGATAAGTTGATAACCTTAGTCACCTCTAATCACGAGTATTCCTGGTTTACCAACAATCCAGCTCGACCAACAACCACACTAAATTGCCACGGTGCCACCTCTAATCGCAAGTCACTGTGATAACCATAGTCATATGTCCAATATTCCAATTACCATATTTCTCTTATCAGCAAACTAGTTTAGCTAAAATAACAAACACCATACCATTACAAAAATTGCTTAAGGAATACTAAAGAAACAAAATGCGATCTTGGCTTCACCAATTAGCAATAGTAAAAGGAAAAAACTAAAGAAACAAAATGCGATCTAAACAAAATTTAACCAAAGTAAATGGATTATAGCATAACACCAACACCATACCCACAGAGTTCCATATGCAACATTATTTCCGTTACTTGTAAGATCTGCAGTTGATGTCCCTCCTCCTACTGCTGCTGTTCCATTTGAACTCTTCCCTTCCATACTGCAGTTTCCAATACAAAGTTAATTTACCAGTGTATGGATGCAAATTTTCAAAGTAACTAGGGAGATGAGTTAAATGATTAAATCAAAATCTTTCAATAACTTTTTCTCACCAGTCCTGTTATATGACTTGGACCTGCAATACTTGCATGAAGGGGTTGTTTGGCATCGTGTTTTAAAGGGGCAGATTAATAAAGAACAATCAGAAAAGAGTGATGATTTGCACACTCTTCAAATTTATTTGCACACTCTCATTTATGGTATTTTGACATTTATATCCTTATATTACTTTTATTCATTGTCATCCTGTAAGGGTATAATTGTCAAAGCATCATTAATTAGAGTGTGCAAATAAATTTATTGAGTGTGCAAATCATCACTCATCAGAAAAACAGGCAAAAGATAGAATTCGGATATGCTTATTTGAGTGTTTCTGTGTTTGGCATATTCAAATTAAGTAAGCATTTTCGTGTAGAATGAGTCATAAATAATCATATAATCAGAGTAAGTTTAAACCCGTTTTATTGCAGCGACTCTATATTCATTATTTGACCCACAAATAATCAAAAGTCAATCAATTCTACCTCAGTCAAACAATAGAAAATCAATATCAACCACCTAAAAACAAATGACAAGGAAATCACTTTCGACTTGCAATACCAAACACCTCGCAATGCACATATTCTTTGCCGATGAAAATCTTTTGATTTTCAAAATGCTTCTCTAGAATCTTAACATTCAAATTCATTACAACAATGGTCAGAAATGACACTTAAAACTAATAACAAAGATAACCATTCCCATTCTTACATATCGCTATCATTTCTCAGTCTTACTGACTAACCAAACCAGGGGCGGAGACAAAAAGTTATAGTCGAGAGGGCAAACTTTGATAATTCTTAGAAACCACACTACAAATCAGTCCGTCAGGGGGCAAATTACAAAAATAGCTAGGTATTTTAAAAAATGTACACTACAATTTTTTTCACTACGGGGGCACGTGCCCACCCTGCTCCCCTCTTGTCTCCGCCTCTGAACCAAACTCTCGCCTTTTACAATGTTTCGTTTTTCAGATTAAGAGCGTCTGACATTGCTTCCCTAAATAACTTTTATAAATAATCATAAAGCAAAATAGGCATTCTGGCTTGCTCATCCACAAATACATTTTAGCCCAAAAATAAAAAACTTTTTCATACACAACACTCAAATCAGTTAAACTTGCTCATTTCAAACTACTTACTTACACCCCTAAACGAGCATCACTTCAATCAATCAACACAACAGTCAAAAAACAATAACTAAACTAGTAACAAGAAACAACATACCTTGCTGGAAATTTGCAACTGCCAAAACCTATCAAAAACCCAAATCAAATCAAACCACATTTCAATAAACCAAAAAGGGTATCTAAAAAAAAGTTACTACTTACTCGGATCAAGGTCAGTAAGAGCAGCAGTACTAGCAAAGTTACAAGTCTCCTCAGTCATCCCATTTTTACCACAGTAATTATTAAACACATAAGAAGCAGTTTTCCTAATATCACTCCCATCAAAACAAGCTCCCCCTGTTTGTACAGGGCCACAATCAGCGCCTCCGGTTCCGCACGCCCAGTCTATCGCAGACTGGAGTGCGGAGTCTTCGGCGTTGTTTTTTGCTACACACTAGAGGTTTAAGGACACCCCATTGGGTTGTTGTTGGCCTGCTGCTGATGCTGATGCTATGAAAATGAGGAGGAGGGGGAGAATGGAAGTGTGTAGAGACATGGTTCAAAATGAAGAGGGTTTGTTTGGTTTTTTATTTTTTTAACTGGAAAAGGAAAAGTGACCGTTATGAGGTAGTGAAAGAAGGTAGATCGGTTTGGGGGGATTTTAACCGTTTGTGGTATTTGTTTGTCGTTTTTTGGTTTTATGCTGTCCTAATCTAAACTCACTCACGGACTTTTCTGTTTTCTTTCGAGTTCTTTTATCAACTGTTCATAAGTTTTTAAGACTACCGACCTCACTGCCCCAATGACCTTTAATTTTTGGGAAATGATGTAAATGTCTAACTTATGTGCCCATTCATTATTTATCAAATGTATTTTATAATTTCTTTCTCTTCAAACTTATCATTTATCTAGCCAAGTGTATCACAAATAAAGAAAACGGATTAATTTATTAGGTAATAGGCACGTCAATCACTATTCTTTCTTCTTTTTTTTTTTTTTTTGCCACTTCTAACTTTTTCTTTCCTACGACTTTTTAGGTATAGTAAAACGACCGATATTTCTTATTTTATTTTTTCACAAATTTTTTTAACAAAAATCAACCCTCACAAATTTATTACTCCCTCCGTCACAAATTATATGTCCAGTTTCATATTTCACAAAATTTAATAAAAGTGGACCCTTACAATATTAACCAATAAATTTTCATTCTCATCCATTTAAAATTATTTTGATTGGTTGAAATTAAATTAGACATTAATTTTAGGACAATCAAAAATAGCAAAATGAACTTATATTTTAGGACGAATGAGTATTAACTTACGGATAATTAACAATTGCAATGAAAAAAATCCTTATACCACTTTGAAGTCTAGAATTTGGCCCAAGTCAAACCCAACTCACATACCTGACCCACCCTAATGGCCTAATTTGAAGGATATAAGATAATAAATAAGAATTTTCTAACTTGTGCTTTAAGCGTATAATTTAAGTATACCAAAAGGACTCAGAGACCCATAAAAAATATTCAGTGACCCACACAGAGGTACAGTTTTCTATACTTTTTGTGAGTCCCTGAATCTCTTTGGTGTGCTTAACTTGTGCCCTTAAGTCACAAGTTAAAAAAATCCTACTAAATAAACTCAACCCTAATCACACTTCCTTCCTTGCATTCAAACATACGCGAACGCAGAAAAAAAAAATCATACGCATCCACTGTAATCTTCCTTCCAATCTCATTTACCCACGAAATAAATCAGCTCAAACCCGCAACATAAAACACGGACCACAAAATTTCTAGCCTTTCTTTCTTATAGTATGTTTTGTTTATAAATAAAATCGGTATTAGAACAATTTTAAAGTTTAACCCCTCCAATGTGAGGTAACATTATTCCGGCCTCTCTAACAAAGTCAGTTAAGTTCCATCATTGGTGTTGAAGGGGTATATTACTAGAAGTGCTGAGTATATCTTATGCAAGTACTTGTGTATTGATGTTCAACAATTAAAAAGTACTTGTGTATTTATAAGTAAATGGTTTGTAGTGTTCGGATGAAATTGCTTATTTACTAAAATAAGCATTAAAAAGCAAGTCGGTCAAACAACAATTTTCAATAACGATAGTGTGCGGTTACTAACGCTCAGTTCTCGAGTTTTAAGCGAAGGGAAATAGAAAAGAAAGGGAAAAATAAAGTAAGTGTTAGTTGTTATGTTCTTAAGATAGAGGAAAAGAAAAGGAAAGTAATCATATTCATGTTCTTGAGTGGTAAGAAAAGAAAAATAACTTAATGAAATTACATATATGCCCTTTAGTTGTTAATGTAAAATGTTTTAAAAATGATATATTAGTCTTTACACAATAATAATTTCCCTTTCCTCCCAAAAGTGGGAGGAAGATTTCCTTAATAAAACATCCTCCCTATTTCCTTTCCACTTCCCTTTCATTCCTTGAAAAAAAAAAAAAAAAACACAAGAACACAAAAAACTATCAATTTCCTTTCCTTTCATTTTCCTTTCCAACTCAAGAACTCAACGTAAATGCTTTGTTTAAAGTAAATACGGTGGGTTAAATTGACAAGGGTGAGGTTATAATGACACTTCCTATTATAATATTTTAACCCTCTCTATTACGTAGAGGGTATTTTTTTTCTTTGTTGTCGTTTCTTGTCCCCCACCCCCTTTTTTTGTATAATGTATATTCTGTGTAATATAGAAAAGTTCTTTTGCAAACTAATTATTTGCTACAAACTGAGGGACAAATCTCCACCATTCAATTAATTTGATCTAAAGGTGGAGATTAACTTAATATTTAATATGCAACTTAAGTCCATGTTTTTTCTTGTCTTTCTTATTTACTCTCTTTTTTTTTTTTTTTTTTTTTTTTTTTTCTTGTCTTTTTTGGCTTTTTTTCCCATTGACGTCTTTTTTTTTTTTCTTTCTTTTAAATTCATTTTTTTTCTTTTACTATACACGCTTTTTTCTTTTTTTTCACCTTCTTTTTTATTTTTTTAATTCACGTGTATTTTTTTTTTAATTCACGTTTTTTTCACTTTCTTACGTTTTCGTCCGTTTCATTCGTTTTCGTTCGTTTTCGTACGTTTTCGTTCGCTTTTGTCCGTTTTCTTACATTTATACACGTTTCGTCCGTTTTCATACGTTTTCGTTTGTTTACTAGGTTTTCGTTCAGTTTTAGACGTTTTCATCTATTTTAAGTTGTTTTCATCCAATTTTGTACGCTTTCGTCTTTTTCGTCTATTTTTATAAGTTTTCGTCCGTTTTCAGACGTTTTTGTCAATTCTCATCCGTTTTCAGACGTTTTTGTTCGTTTTCGTCTGTTTTACACATTTTAGTCCGTTTTCTGACGTTTTTGTCCGTTTTCATACATTTTTGGCAGTTTTATATGTTTTTTTGTCTGTTTTCGTCTATTTTTTTACGTTTTCGTCCGTTTTTTTTCAATTTTGACCATTTTCAGACTCTTTCCTCCGCTTTATACATTTTTGCCCGTTTTCATACGTTTTCGGCAGTTTTTATACGTTTTCAGACGTTTTTGTTCATTTTCATATGTTTTTATCTGTTTTCATAGGTATTCATCCGTTTTTTACGCTTTCGTCTGTTTTAAGTCGTTTTTGTCCGGTTTTATACATGTTCGTCTGTTTTGTCCGTTTTTATACGTTAATATACGTTTTTGTCCGTTTTCATACATTTCCTTTTGTTTTTATACACTTTTGTTTGTTTTTAGACGTTTTCGTCCGTTTTCATACGCTTTCTGAAATTTTTACACGTTTTTATCCGTTTTCATACGTCTTCCTCCGTTTCTTTCGTATTCATCCATTTTCATAAGTTTTCATCCGTTTTCAGACGTATTTTTATGCTTTCATACGTATTCGTTCATTTTCTTCCGTTTTCTTATGTTTTTAAATATCACAATTGATATCCTTAATATAACAAGTGATATTTAGAATATCACGGTATATCACTTGTGATATTAAGAATATCAATTGTTGTATTCAGAAACGGATGAAAACCTATGAAAAACGAATGAAAACGGACAAAAACGTAATAAAGTGAAAAAAATGTGAATTAAAAAAAGCGTGAAATCACTTGTGATATTCTGAAGATCACTTGTGATTTTTTGAATATCACTTGTGATTTTCATGTTACAGAACAATTGTTGAAAATCACTTGTGATATTCAGAGTGATATTCAGAATATCACTTTTGTTATTCAGAATATCACTTGCGATATTCTGAATATCACTTGCGATTTTCATGTCACAAAACATTTGTTGAAAATCATTTGTAATATTCAGAATATCACTTGCGATATACAGATATCACTTGCAATATTTTGAATATCACTTGCGATTTTCATGATACAGTATGTTAAAAATCACTTGTGATATTCTAAATATCACAAGTGATTATCACTTGATATTCAGAAAGGTATGAAAACGTCTGAAAACATATAAAAACGAACGAAAATGAATGAAAACGGACGAAAACGTATGAAAACGGACGAAAATGTATGAAAACGGACGAAAACGTTAGAAAACACACAAAAATGAATGAAAATAAATGAAACTATATGAAAACGGATGAAAACGTATAAAAATGGACGAAAACGAACAAAAATGGATGAAAACGTATGAAAACGGACGAATATATATGAAAACGGACAAAAACGTATGAAAACGGGCGAAAACGTATGAAAAAATTCGAAAACAGATGAAAACGTAAGTAAACGTATGAAAACGGACGAAAACGTATGAAAATGGACGAATATATATATATATATATATATATATATATATATATATATATATATATATATAGTGTATCTTTATTTTCAGAACTCTGTTAAGTGCGGGAACTGCGAGAACTTCAATTTTGCATTAGAAAACATGCATGTTCATATAAAACATGTATGTTTTTTTACATACACCTTAATACACATACCTGCTTAACATACATGTTCATATAAAACCCTGTTAAGTGCAACATATCAATGCAAAATGGTTTTATATGAACATGTATGTTACACATGTATTTGTATTAAGGTGTATGTAAGAAAACGTACATGTTTTATATGAACATGCATGTTTTCTAATGCAAAATTGGAGTTCTCGCAGTTCCCACACTTAACAGGGTTCTGAAAATAAAGCTCCCCTATATATATATATATATATATATATATATATATATATATATATATATATGAAAACGGACGAAAACGTATGAAAACGGGCGAAAACAGATAAAAACGAATGAAAAAAATTCGAAAACAGATGAAAACGTAAAAAAATGGACGAAAACATATAAAAGCGGACGAAAACGTATTAAAATGGACGAAACGTATGAAAACGTAAGAAAACAGACAAAAACGTATGAAAACGAGCGAAAATAGACGAAAACGTATGAAAACGGACGAAAATGTATGAAAACAAACGAAAACGTAAGAAAACTGACGAAAACGTAAAAAACCGACGAATATGTATGAAAAACAAAAAAAACGTTAAAAAAATGAATAAATAAGATCGATAAAAAAGACAAGAAAAAAAAAACATTGACTTAGGTTGTCTTATTAAATCTTAGGTTAATCCCCACCATTAGATCAAACTAGATGGATGGTGGGGATTTGTCCCTAAGTTTGCAACAAAAATTTAGTTTCTAAAATAACTCACCTAATATTTTGTATAATTTTTTTTGTATTTATTTGTTATGTTTATATAATTAACGTCTAATGTGTTTTTATTTAATTAACAACAACAATAGCATGTTAAACATTACCACATTAAATAACTACAACAACAACTGTTATTATTCAATTAAACAATAACATTAACATATTATTTAAAAAACAACAACATCTACGACATATGAAGATTATTCATTTCATTTAAAAGATCATGGAGCCTTGCACCCGACTGACAAGCGTGATCCTCAGGATTCCTTGCCAATTCTAACTCCATCTCCAGCGTCTTTATTCTTGTCATCAACAGCTTGTTTCTTGCTTCAAGCTAGTCAATCTTATTAGCTTTAGCAACGTAGTTTGAGCACTGCGTTGAAGAAGAGGCTTGATTAAAGTACCTCCTTTGAAAGTTATCTTTCCACATGAAGTATCGACACCCATAGTCCTTTGTGCCTGACTGTTACATGTTAAGAAAACTATAAGAAATGTATTCTTAACAAACAAATTATTCACATATTTACATAACTAAGCAAACGTATAATTATTTACCTTTGATAAAGGACATGCATAATACGGTACCCCATAAGTATCTTTTGTACGGGATATCCTTTTTATAATGAATCCTCTCTCACATCGACACAAGAAATGATTTCTGCGTTCCACCTGACCAAAGAATTTGAATGATAATTTACAACATCAATCAATAATGTTATTACTAATTTAAACAAATTAATTTTCTGCAATAATAAAAGAAAAATATTCGAATTACATAAATAAACATTTGAGTTCAAAGGTTTCTCAAACAACAAACTCTATAACATAAATCAATAATCATTTACAATGTTTTGTTGGTATAATTATTTACAATATAAATCAGTAATCATTCACTATGTTTTGTCGGTATCTCTATTATTTACAACATAAATCAGTAATCATTTACAATGTTTTGTCTGTATAATTATTTACAACTAGTTTAGTTGATCGGATTATAATGTTTCTCATTGTGGGTGGAGATGCGGAAGTGGAGAATCTCTGTCTAGCGTCAGACAAATGTAGTGACCACAATCGTCTGGCCCTACACGGGCTATCACAAGGGGGTCAGTTCTTTGTGAGAAGTCTGGACCGGAAACAAGCAGAAAACACGTATTCCAACCCGCCGGGATATGAATACAACAGGTCGGTTAATCAGTGATGCAATAACCAACCCCGTGTCTGGCATAATCATATAGCGATCTAACGGTGCAGCTCCATTTTTGAACCAATTTACTGACCAGCGAATTCCGTTAACGCCAGCTTGCGACCATATACTTACGTAAACCTCCCTATGTAGGTCTAACTCTTGCAATAACATCTCTCTAACTTCGCGCCACCTATTTTGGTCTTCACAAATACCGTGGGCGACGCACCGAAACCCACAATTTCCATCACCTAACACATTATATATACTTATTATGTATGGATGGAAAATCACTGGAATCTGGTCCATAAAATATTCGTTATCTGCATCTCCAACGTACAACCTGTGTCTTATTCTCTGTTGAACACTAGGACCCATGTAAGAACTATGTCTCGCATGTTCTTTCTTGAAGTTCGGGACTTGTGTAGATCTTGAAGTTGTGCTTCTTCGGTGATCTACGGTTGGTACTTCATTCAAGTCTGGGACTTTTGTAGCCTTGCCCTTTTTGTCCTTTGCGCTCGGACGTCCACGGGTATTTTTCTTAATAGCAGGTTCACGTTTGTCAACAGATTCAGGCTAGTATATCTCTCTCAACTTCGTTAACATATTTTTCTTGACAAACGACGTTGCTTTGCTAAAAATATTCTTGAATTCTCACATGTCATTTTGAAACGAAGTATCATCATCATCATCATCAGGTTCGCTGGAAGAGCCATCTTCAGGCGGTGGCCTATTGATAACAGGCCACGGAACAGATAGGGTTCTCCAAAAAATAGGAATTTCATCCAGTGGAATGGGGCGTCCTGAATTCATTAAAAGTGATTTATATAAATTATTGATATTAATGGGAAAAACAACTTGATAGTTATAAATTTACTATACTTACCATGATATACATAGTATTGAATCTCGTGAAAGCATGGTAGTCCGTAAATTGTCCGCAACTTATGGCTACAGTCTTCTACGGTGATCGACAGGTGGAGTTCTTTGAACATGAGTTTGAAAGCATGTTTGGAAACTTTATACCACAATTCTTGAAATAGTAGTATATTAAAATTGTTTAGTTTCTCGTTGATGCTTCTATTAAAACTCTCTTTTATCGCATTTTCTTGCGCAATGAGAAACTTATCGATTGAACTCAACAACATGTCTAATTTGGACTGTGTGCTAGCCAAATATAATTTCAACAACGCGTGGTGACTCTCAAATCTGCACGTTGTTGTCTGGCCGTAGGAGCGATATCGGTCGGTAATATACGAGACAAACATGTGTGAGTAATCTCGCAACCAGTTATTCAAATACTCAGCGATATCTGAAAAAAATAATGAATTAACAAAAGGTCATTCGGGTGCTTATTTATTAAATAATAAAAAACAATGAATTAATAATTAAGTACCCGCATGGTTGATCAATCGCTGTCTTAGGCGTTCATAATGTCGCTCGAACATTTTGAATGTCGGAGCTTTAACCATCCAATCCCATCTCCTTTTAATGGACTCAAACTCATCAAACCCACGACATCTATTTCTGCAATGCTGAAGCAGGTTTTGCTCTATATGCCATCGACATAGTAATTTGTGAGTGTTAAGAAATTCTGCTCTGCATGCCCCAACTAACGCTAAATCTCTGTCAGTGACGATAACACATGGGTAATATCTTTCGTCTATCACATCCTTCATACGTTGCAATACCCATTGATGAGTGTGTAAATACTCATCATTTCTGTTACATTTAAACTGCAAAAACATATAAAAACACACAGGAATGCCTTAAAATACATAAAATATCCCTGGATTGTGTTTTTATGCAAAAGGATTGAAAACTGATGAAAAACAAAACATTTCACATAATTTACAGTTTCAGTCCCTGAACTTTGAAAAATTGGCAAAACTAGTCCCTGGTAAATCAAAACATGAAAAATATCATCAAAGGTCCTTAGGGATTTATAAGTTGTCAAGTATAGTCCTTTAAAGTTAAAAATTGCAAAATGACAACTTTAGTCCCTCAAGTTTGGAAAATGTCAAAAATAGTCCCTAAGGTTTTGTAAATACAAAAATAAGAAAAATAAGCCTTGTACTATTCTTAATTGACAAAAATGGACCTTATGATAACTTTTGAGAAGTTACAAATTAAACCCTTCAAAATTTAGAAAATTACAAGTTAGGTCCCTGAAGTTTGTGGAATTGGCAAAAAAGGTCCCTGGGTTTTGAAAATGAAAAAAATACATCTTTGGTCCTTGGGTTATTAATAAATGACAAAAATAGTCCTTATAAATATTTGGGAAAGATACAAATCCAGTCCCTCAATTTTTGTCAAATTACAAAAGTGGTCCTTGTTTACTAAAAACCAACCGGACCTCATTTGTTATTAAACCCCAAATCCAGTCCAACTCCAATAGCCCACCCTTTTTTATTTCTTGGGCCTGTTTTGTTTCCCAGCCCACCAAGCAAACCCAACGCACCCTTTTAATAAAACGGGGGGTTTGACCCCTCGTTGACCATCTTCCCCAATCCACCACAACTGCTCACACCCCTCACTCTCCTCTGCAAACCAAAACCACCATGGTTTTCATACCACCTCACCACCTCACCAGCTGGCCAAACAATTCCCAACACAATCATTTCACCCCCATATGCATTAAATGCATTTCCCACCTATTTTCACCACTGTAGCACCCAATTCCCTAGTTTATCTTCTAGAACACCCCAAGTTGGTCAGAAATGTCTCAATTGTCCCCCCTTAGTCACCACTAAACCCCAAACATCCTTAATTAGTCTCAAACTGCCTCAAGCAACCTGTGTGGAATTTGGCGCCAAAAGTAATTTAAACGGCCATGATGAGTTTGACTCATCCAATGGCTAAATTGAGAAGTGGGAAAGTGTGAGAAGACTGCAAGGAACACAGATGGTCAATATATATCAAGAAGGAAGCAATGTAGTGTAGTATCTAGTTTAATTTTAAATTATGTATGTCGACTTTTTAATCTTTGTATTTCCAGTGTTGTATTAAGTTCTAAGTTACCTTGTCAAGTGTTTTTATAATATAATTAAGCTGTTTCAAGTACCCAATTTCATTGTAAACCTCAATATCAGTTTATGCAAGTTTTAAGTTTCAAAAATTCTTATGTTTCTTGATATTGTGTTCTTAGTTGATGATACAGACATAATAAGCTCACATAAGCTCCCAGGAAGTTCATAAGTGCTTCTAGATACCTTAAAACTTAGTTTAATTACCTAAACTCACAAATCACAACTTGGTCAATAAAAGTCAAACTGTACCATATTTTGGTTTGGATTCTGATTCAGAGTGACTTTGGAAAGGAAGCAGCTTTGGATTATGGTTTAGGGACTCATGGGAGTCACATAAGTGTTCTTGGTTCTTGGTTTGGTTCTCACAGTCCCAAAGTTGTAAGCTCAAATTTCATTTTCAAGTTCAATTTTCTACAATAATAGTATAATTGATTAATTCTGTGTTGTTGTTGTTTAAATAGAGTTATTTAGTGATAACATAGATAAAAACATAATAATTGTTCATTAGTTTTTATAGTTGTTTAGTATTTTATAATCAAGTATTATATGACTTAAATTTGATTTCTGAGTTATTGTTATCATTTCTAAGAAATTAAGGTTTTAACAGATTCATATAAGTATAATATATGGTTTTGTGTTATTAGGTTGGTCCAAATCAGTTGTTTTCTTGGAAAACTTTCAAATCAGTGCAATATAGGGGTGTTTGGATTAGTGAATTACCCTGTGCCTTTGTGGTTGTTTTGGTATCTTTCTGTTGTGGATAGGTTGCATAAGTCATAAGTAGGATATTAGAAGCATAAATCTGTCACACCCCCAATTTACCTGACTTGCAGCGGAATGGAATGCCTGAGGGTGTAACTGTCATAGCACCATAACAAGGAAATATTGAACGACCTAAAGTGTCGTTTTGAAAACACATCGTTTGACTTATTAAAACATTCAGAGTATATTACATAGGTCCCAAAAGTCATGAAAGGTTTACAGAAAACAAGTTCAGGAAAATGTCAAACGATAATTTACACATGTGCATGAAAAATCCAAAATGTAGTGCGTCATCCCTGGCACACCCTAATGTGACTCCATGCATGTAATATGATAATGCCTTAGTTACCTGAAAATACATTGCGAAAACGGTCAACACGAATGTCGGTGAATAATCATAGGTTTGTAAGTTAAATCGTATGTACATAAGCCACAAGTATAAAGTAAACCGACATAAATGTCAAAATGCTACATTGTCCCTTAAGCTCATGACCCCGAAGCTAGACTTTGTAATGCCCCAACAGAGTGTTTACCAGACACTCACTTGATAAGACATGAAATGCATTCGTCCCGTTGGAGCAACCCAACGCGAATGGAGGCGTCACCCTCAATAGATCTATCCACTCACTCTCGCTTAGTACTTGAAATTAACGGTCCATGATATTGAAAAGGGGACTTGTTATGATATGGTATAAAGGCAACTTAAGCAATGTATGGAATTTGTAATACTTGGGCATGTACGAAAGTAATTGATGCAATGTATTCTCCCCCGTGGGATTTGAAATCAAATAAGTAATTGAAAAACGGGGCTATGAAAACTCACCTCAACTGATGGTACTTGAAATGAAATGAAGTGAACAATAATGATCGGTTAACTGCCGCAACCTATAATGAATGATGCATGATCTCATTAAGATCACCAAATGATGTTTATGAATGTCCATGCTCATGTTTCTATACCACTCTACTCTTTGGAAAAACACTTGTATTGTCAAAAATATATAATCCAAGAATTTGGAAAATATTGCTATTAGAAAATATAAATGGCTAGTTATAATATATATACTTATATATATATAACGTAAGTTTCCTTGTTAGCGTTGAAATACTCGGGTTGTAATCCTTGAAATGATGAAAACATACTCGTAATAACTAATACTATGTTAGTTATAAAGCTCGGTACTTGATATTACTTCTAGCTTGAAAATGTACTTCGTAGTTTTTGCGCCAAATTATATAAAAGCTGTCAATTAATAAAGGGTTTTAGCCGATATTCAAACGAGTATATCTTTGTCGTTACTTGTCCGTTTTACTTGTTCTTTATATCCACGGTTTCGTCTTAGTATGTAGTAATATATTTTGGAAAGCTCGGCTCCTCCGGGTTACGTCTAAAGTCTCTTTTTGTCCAATGAAAAACGTCCAACAGCAAACATTTTCTGAAAAATACTTTTCGTCTACAATCTTGCAAAAATCATAACTCCTTCGTTATAGACTCTTTTTAATCCGTTCTTTCGCCTACGGATTCGTTTTTGAAAGTATTTTCTAAAAATTTTGCCAAAGTTTCCTTGGTGTTTACTGATTTTCCAGATTTTTACAAAACGGGACAGCATGTCTAAAATAGGTTCCAAATCAAGTTTCCAAGGTTAAAAACCAATTTCTACCATCACCAATCCTCTTGTAATCACCACATGACTAATCTAATCTTACCATACACCTTCTTAGGGTGCCATGGACTCCTAACCAAGTTATTAGAGCAAGGGAATGCATAACTAAAAAGTTAGGGTTTGTATGTTTCATTTTAGCCAAAATAAAGTGTGGTATAGCTACTTGTACATGGTTTTTAGCATGATACTTATGTAATACATGTAAAAATAGGATGATTCATGAAAAAATAAAGATGAAAACTTACTTGACCAAAAGAGATGATTATTGGATGATTAAACTTGATGTTCTTGTGTTTTTGTTACTTGTATCTTGATTAGACTTGTAAAATGAACAACTTTTGTGTTTTAATTTATGGAAGAAGATCACTTGATCATGGGGATGTTTTTGGGTCGTGGGTATGAGATGGGGAAGAAGAGAAAGATGAATTTTGTTCTTAGATGAAAAGTAAGATTATGATTTGTATAAATTTGGTAAAGTTAGTTATTAAGGTTTATTAGTATAAAACACTTAGGAGTTAATGCACTAGGTTAAGGGGTGGTCTTGGGGCCGGTTTTTCATGGGGTGAAGGGGGGGGGGGGGTTAGGGTACTTAGGAATTAATTAGAAACCTTGTAAGAAATTTGCACTAGTTAGCGTTTTTAGTTACGATCGGGTATCGGTTTTATTAGAAATAAATATTCACGAAGTATACCGGGATGAAATTAGTTATAATAATGTTAAAAACATATTAAAAATATGTTGGGTACATTTACTGAGTGATCGGGTGATTAATGTTTAGTTTTAACGAAAACCGACGTTATATTCATACGCGTACGTTAAAAATAAAATAAATTTCCAAAATACTGGGTAACTGAATGTTATAACTTTTATGATGTTAAAATGGATATAAAAATATGTCGGGACCATTGTGGGAATATTTAGATATATTCGTCGTGTATAAACCGGGTGTTAACGTTTATTATAATTACGTATACGTAAAAACGTTAAATGTACTGAATATGGAAATTTGAAAATCCTGAGAGTGGTATAACATGAAAATGCTGTTATGATGATATGCAGACTATCCCCAGTCCGTATGCAGTGTACTTAACACTAATGAAATGAATTCGCACCTAAACCAATCCGGTTACGCGAATTTGAATACCCGTAAACTAAATTTACGATGAAATGCGTAATGCAAGTGAATGGTGAAAACTTTTCCGGAAATGAATAGTGTTTGGTGAATAGTAAATTTTCAAAAAGTTTCTCAGAACATCAAACTGACCTCGAAAACGATGAATAGTAAAACGATGAATAGTGTTTTGATGAATAGTGATTTATGAATAGTAAAAAGTCGAAGTTTGGAAAAATGACCTGAAATGGTAAATGACGTGAAATGGTGAGTTGTGACAAATCCAAGTCTTACACACCAATTAGTCAAAATTACAAACAACTCACCCACACAGTTAACTGTGTGGGATTTGGAGTCCAAAAAGTATTCAAGTTGGTTTAGAAGTTGTTAATTTGCACCAAGATAACTTTATTTAGGCTAATAATTGCATTTACAGTCACTAAATTAGGATCAAACTTCATATTAGTCAACTGAGTGTACAATTAGAAAAAGTCAAAAGTTGCCTGTGCAGAAAATCACCAAATTAGCAAGAATTTTCATGATTTGTGTGATGTGATTTGGAACCTGAAACTTGTTTTGTGCAAACTCTATTAGCTGAACTTGTGATTTGCACATTTATTTGATTTTTGTGATTTTTTATTATGGACCAAAATGCCCCTTGAACTGACTTGCAGGGCAAGGTAGTTGCCCTGTCTCAGCAGACCTAAGCCACCCAACCAACTTTGGTGGTGATTTGTGGATCACCCAGTGGGTCCCACACCTCACAATTAGGTTCTCCCAACCCCCTCCTACCAGGCTTGAACCCTTGACCTTTTGTTGACCTTTAGACCAGTGGACCCCACCTTAAATTAGCTTGGAACTTTGTCCCAATTCTGCCTCAGAATTGAAATAAGCAAAGTGCTTATTTGTTGATTATGGCTTATTGAACCTGCTTATTTGATATAATCTTGTTCAATATAGTTCATCTCACTATTAGGAACCAGGTTTTACCTTGTGGACCCCACACAAGCTCAGTTGAGCTTATTTCTTAGCTAAGTCAACAAAAAGTCAACTGTTTTGGGTAATAAGCACTCTCGGTGCTTATTTTGTATTCATAAATTATTTTCCTTTATTAAAGTTTCTTATTTTAAGTATTTTATTAGTTTTATAAAAGAAAAACAAGAAAAAACCAAATTTAAGTATAGTGATAACTTCTATTTAATAGAAATTATATATTTAATTTTCTTTTTAGCTTATTTATAAGCACTTCTGCTATTTTATATTTTTATTAAATCTATTATATATTAAAGTAGTTTTATAATTTTTTCCAGATTTTTCTTTTGTCATCTAGTGTTATTTAGAATTAATATTAGTTTAATTAATAAATAAGAATTAAATAGCATAATTATATTTTATAAAGTACCACATAGTTTTTATAATTTTTATAGCTTTTATATAAGGTAAAACAATTTTACAAATTTTTCTAGGATTTATGCTGTTCATTTTCTATTTTTAATAATATAATTAGTTTAATTGATAAATAATTAATAAATAGAATAATAATTAGTAAATTAGATTAAAAATACATAAAATAAACTTTTTATAATTTTTTAGGATTCCTGTAATGGTTAATTAGATATATAAAAATTTTCATAATTATCTAAGTCTTTTTAGTATTTATAATAATTTAAATCAATATAATTAGTTAAATAATAATTAAATAATAATTAATTAATAATAAATAGATAAATAGTGTGAAAAATATAATTTTAGCTTTAAAATAAGTTTTATAATATTTTAGATTTTTAGAAATTTTAATTTTAATTTTCTAGACTTATTTTACATTTTCCTAATTATTAGTTAATTATTAAATAATTAATAATAGTAATTAAATAAAAAATAATTAATTAAATAGTTTTTAATTATAAAATAAATATTTTAAATTTATTTAATTTGCATTTAAGCCCATAAGGCTTGCAAACTCCTACTATAAGTTAAATTTGTTTTTGTTTACGTTTAAATAATAAACGTTTACGTTTTCCAGTCCCTTTTCACTTGTACGTATCTGATTTCACGTATTGATTGATATAGCTTATTAAAGCTATTCACTCTTATTTTTTTCAGTAGTACAATCACTTAAACCCTTTTCCTGTTCAATTCACCTGATCTCGAAGTCGTTTTATTTCAGATTTCACATCTCGTTGGGATCTAACGATCCGGAGAAACACTAAACTCACCGGAGTATTGGTTTAGGTTGTCTGACTTTTTGACCATAACTTGGTTGATATTATCTGAATGTTTACCACCAATCAAAATTTGGCGCCGCTTCCGGGGAGGTGTGCTGCGTATTACGACTTTTTGAAATATCTGTGAGTTTGAATTATCACACTTTGTTATATATCATATTTTTGTCTATATTTCTTTTCTATTTCTATTTTTAGTTTCCCGTCACTCTAAGGATTCTTAGAGTCGTCTCTAGTGCATGCGCACTCATTCTTCTAGGTCAACAAGCCCTTTACGTGAGCTTGTCAGAATTCCTCGAAAACGCCGTAGACGTTCTGCCCCAACAGCCGTATCTGAGGAACGTGCTGTTTCCCCAAAGAAAGTTATCATGGCGGAAGACCGTCCGATGAATGAGCTTCTCCAAGCACCCATTGAGGGTTACGGAGACGCTATTGTTGTACCAGCCATTGTGGCTGAATACTTTGAGCTCAAAACCGGGTTACTAAATCTAGTAACTTCAAGCCAATTTTATGGTTTTGAGAGGGATGATCCCCATGCTCATATTCGATGGTTTAATAAAATTACTTCTACCATCAAATACAAGAACGTCCCTTCCGAAGCAGTCAAACTTCTTCTTTTCCCGTTTTCTCTTGAGGGGGCAGCCCGGATTTGGCTGGAAAAACAACCTCCTCGCTCAATAACGTCATGGGAAGATTTAGTTACCAAATTTGTAAACGAATTTTTTCCCCCGTCCAGAACGACAAGTCTTAAAAATGAAATCATCAAATTTACTCAAAGGTTTGATGAATCGTTTGGTGACGCATGGGATCGTTTCAAAGAATTGCTTCGTCGATGTCCTCATCATGGTTTCACTGAATTGATGCAAATTGACACGTTTTATAATGGTGTGAGTCAATCTGACCAAGATTCTCTCAATGCCTCAGCGGGAGGTAATTTTTTGAGCAAAACCACAAAAGAAGCTTTAGAAATCATTGAAAATAAGTCCAAGGTCCGCACTACACGCACAAAACCATATAACTCCCAAGTGAGTGCTGGTCCTTCTACTTCATCGCCCGTGAGTACTTCTAGCACCGATGCTAAGATAGATAAACTCACAGACGCCATTCAAGCTTTGGTTCTCTCAAACCAGAAAAAAGTCACTTTCACACAAAACCCTTCACATGCTGAA
This sequence comes from Artemisia argyi, assembly GCA_030686995.1. Taxonomy (NCBI): domain Eukaryota; kingdom Viridiplantae; phylum Streptophyta; class Magnoliopsida; order Asterales; family Asteraceae; genus Artemisia; species Artemisia argyi. The sequence continues at coordinate 58,333,861 of CM060680.1, read as the reverse complement.
GTTAAAAAAGTGGAAGTTTGTGTCACTTGTGGTGGCCCACATGCTTACTACAATTGTACTGCCACCGATGGTAGTCCTTTTGAAGCCAATGCATTAGCCGGTACTACAAATCAGGGAGGTAATCAATACCATCCTCAAATTGAACCAAGTTACCGTGCTAACACACATATGGGACCACCCGGGTTTAACCAAAACCCAAATTTGCAAAACCGAAACCAGAACCAACCCAGAATGAACCAAGGTTATCATAACCAAGGGAATTTCAATCCTGGACAGAATCAAGGTTTCCACAATCAAGGAAACTTTAACAGAAACAATTTCAACCCCGGAAATCATTTTCAGGGAAATGGTAACCCAAATCAGGGAAATTTTCAGCCACAACAAGGTTATAATCAAAATAACCGTGTCCAAAATTTCCCCAACCAAACACAAGCCGTTCTCCCAGCTCCACAACCATCATCCGATGAGTTGTTAAAGCAGTTCATGAAAACTCAAGAAGAGACAAACAGGTTGTTGGTCAGCCAGATTTCTGAAATCAAGAAATCTTTAAATGAACAACCCTCGGGCTCTGGAAAACTTCCGAGCAACACGATCGCAAACCCGAGGGGCGATGCAAAGGCGATCACGACCAGGAGCGGAGTTTCATATGATGGACCCACTGTTCCCATTACCCCTTCTTCTTCTTCTCCCAAGGTAGTGGAAAATAACACCGAGATAAATAAGGACGAAGTACTTCCTACTCATAAGGGAGGTACCCAAGACGTCCCACCTCATGTTGTCCCGAAACCCAAACCAAAACCTAGAGTTGTTTTTGAACCAAATGATATTCCAGTTGAAACACCTCAGTCCAAACCTTCTACCTCCTCTATTCCTTACCCCTCACGCTTGAGTGAGCAAAAGCTCCGTGAAAAAGCTAGTCACCAGATGGATAAATTCTTTCAAATCTTCCAAGATTTGCATTTTGACATTAGCTTTGCGGATGCTATTATTCTGATGCCCAAATTTGCATCGACAATCAAACACTTGTTAAGCAACAAGGAGAAACTGTTTGAAATGGCAAAGACTCCCTTGAATGAGAACTGCTCAGCAGTTCTTTTAAAGAAGCTTCCCGAGAAGCCGGGAGATCCTGGAAAATTTCTAATACCATGTGTATTTCCGGGAATGGTTGATTGCTATGCCTTGGCCGATCTTGGTGCAAGTATCAACCTAACGCCATATTCAGTTTGGAAGAAACTATCTCTTCCTGATCTTACTCCTACCTGCATGACTTTAGAGCTTGCAAACCGATCGATATCTCATCCTCTCGGCATTGCCGAGGACGTGTTTGTGAAGGTAGGAGAATTTCATCTCCCCGCTGACTTTGTAGTGGTTGATTTCGATGCCGATCAAAGGGTCCCTCTCATTGTTGGGAGGGGTTTCCTTAGAACGGGCCGTGCTCTTATCGATGTATTTGAGCAAGAAATCACTCTGCGTGTGGGGTAATGAAGCTGTTACATTTAACCTCGATCATAGACATTGCTTCGGAGGAGTACTCTCAAGAGTTTCTTGGTTATTCTCATAATTATGTGAGTGGGGATGCCACTCTATCATCTGAACCTATCATTTCCGACTCTTCCCCTTCTCTCACTCCGTTTGAGGGAAGTGATTTCCTTTTGGAAGAGGTCGAGGCTTTTCTCAAAAGTGATTCAGTTCCATCAGGAATTGATAATACTGAGATTGATCTGGAGGGAGATATTCTTCTCCTTAAGAGATTGCTAAATCAAGACAATTCTCCTCCACTCCCTCCCGTACACCTTCATAATCAGGAAATTAAATACGTTGAGGAAACTGATGATTTTCCTGAGGTCGAACTCAAGGACTTACCTCCTCATCTTGAATACGCATTCTTGGAGGGTGATGATAAATTACCCGTCATTATTGCTAAAGGTTTAAGTGTTGAGGAGAAGATTGCTCTCATAAAGGTCTTGAAGTCAAACAAGCAAGCAATTGCTTGGAAACTCTCCGATATTAAGGGTATTAACCCAGATTTTTGTACACACAAAATCTTGATGGAGGATGACTTCAAGCCTGCAGTGCAACATCAAAGAAGGGTGAATCCAAAAATCCATGATGTGATTAAACAAGAGGTTCTTAAACTTCTTAATGCAGGATTGATTTACCCTATCTCTGACAGTCCATGGGTTAGTCCCATTCATTGCGTCCCAAAAAAGGGTGGCATTACTGTTGTCACTAATGAGGAAAATGAGTTGATTCCAACTCGGCTGGTTACCGGATGGCGTGTTTGCATTGACTATCGTAAGTTAAATGACGCCACCCACAAAGACCACTTTCCGCTGCCCTTTATGGACCAGATGCTTGAGAGATTAGCAGGAAACGAGTACTATTGTTTCCTTGATGGTTTCTCAGGATACTTCCAAATCCCCATTGATCCATCAGATCAAGAAAAGACTACCTTTACATGCCCTTATGGAACCTTTGCTTATAAACGTATGCCTTTTGGCTTATGTAATGCTCCAGGTACGTTTCAGAGGTGCATGATGGCCATATTTACCGACATGATCGGTAAAACCATGGAGGTCTTTATGGATGACTTTTCGGTCATTGGGGATTCATTCCAAACATGTCTCACCAATTTAGAAAAAGTGTTGAAAAGGTGTAAAGACACCAATCTATGTCTAAATTAGGAAAAGAGTCACTTTATGGTCAAAGAGGGCATTGTCCTCGGCCATAAGATTTCCAAGAATGGGATTGAGGTTGACAGAGCTAAGGTTGATGTCATTGCAAAACTGCCTCACCCTACTACCGTCAAAGGTATTAGGAGTTTCTTGGGTCATGCCGGTTTCTATCGTCGATTTATACAAGATTTTTCTAAAATCTCACGGCCTATGACTCATCTCCTTGAAAAGGATACTCCTTTTATCTTCTCACCGGAGTGCATCGAAGCTTTTGAAACATTAAAGAAAAAGCTTACTGAGGCACCCATTCTTATTGCCCCCGACTGGGATTTACCCTTCGAGCTTATGTGCGATGCAAGTGATTTTGCTATCGGTGCAGTCTTGGGGCAACGCAAAATGAAACACTTTCAGCCTATCCACTACGCAAGCAAAACTATGAACGAAGCTCAAACTCATTACACCACTACAGAAAAAGAATTATTAGATGTGGTGTATGCTTTTGAGAAATTTCGGACATACTTAATCTTGACTAAAAGCGTAGTGTATACGGATCACTCGGCTCTTAAATATCTATTTGCAAAACAAGATGCAAAGCCGAGATTGCTCCGTTGTGTTCTCCTCCTCCAGGAATTTGATATCATTATTCGTGATAAAAAAGGAGCTGAGAATCTGGCTGCTGATCATTTGTCCCGATTAGAAAACCCTCATCAAGATGTGTATGAGAAAAATGAAATAAATGAAACATTTCCTCTCGAAACACTTAATGCGGTTACTTTTCAAGGAGATTCTACTACCCCATGGTTTGCCGACTTCGCAAACTATCATGCGGGTAATTTTGTTGTGAAAGGGATGTCAACCCAACAGAAGAATAAATTCTTTAAGGATGTAAATCATTACTTCTGGGATGACCCCTACTTATTCAAAATCTGTGCGGATCAAGTCATCCGACGGTGTGTATATGGACAGAAAGCCACTGAAATTCTTAAGGCTTGCCATGCTGGACCCACTGGGGGACATCATAGTCCCAATTACACCGCCAAAAAGGTGTTTGATTCCGGATTCTTTTGGCCCACAATTTATAAAGATGCCCAGGATCTCATTAAAACCTGTTACGCTTGTCAGCGTCATGGAAACATTTCACAAAGAAATGAGATGCCACAAAATGCTATTCAAGTATGTGAAATATTTGATATCTAGGGCATTGACTTTATGGGACCATTTCCATCATCTAGAGGAAACAAGTACATACTTGTGGCTGTTGATTATTTATCAAAGTAGGTCGAAGCTAAAGCTTTACCCACGAATGATGCCCGAGTTGTAGTGAAATTCCTTAAATCTCTTTTTGCCCGTTTTGGAACTCCACGTGCTATCATAAGTGATCGTGGTACGCATTTCTGCAATGACAAATTTGATAAAGTCATGCAAAAGTATGGTGTAACCCACCGTCTTTCTACCGCGTATCACCCACAAACAAGTGGGCAAGTGGAGGTTTCAAATCGTGGTATCAAAAGGATACTTGAGAGAACTGTTGGTGAAAACCGTGCTGCCTGGTCGGATAAATTAGATGACGCACTATGGGCCTTTCGTACAGCTTATAAAACACCTATTGGGTGTACACCTTACAAGCTTGTGTACGGAAAGACATGTCATCTACTGATGGAACTTGAGCACAAAGCCTACTGGGCTTTGAAACATGCCAACTTTGACCTCAAAACTGCGGGTGATCACAGAAAAGTTCAAATGAATGAATTAAATGAACTACGTGATCAGGCTTACGAGAACTCTTTAATCTATAAAGAAAAAACAAAGAGAATTCATGACTCAAAAATAAAGAACCGCGTTTTTAACGTTGGTGATCGAGTACTTCTCTTTAACTCTAGATTAAAGATCTTCTCGGATAAATTAAAAACCCGTTGGACTGGTCCATTTACTATCACTAAGGTTTATCCATATGGTACCGTTGAGTTATCTCAAAATGACGGTCCATGTTTTAAAGTAAATGGCCATCGTGTGAAACACTACTTTGGAGAGGACATCCCAAACATGGTTGTCCCGGAGCTCCAAACTTTCCCCAAGGACAATTAAATTCGGGGTCGAGTCAAGCTAGCGACTCGGTTAACAAAAACAGTAGCTTCCTCATGGACAAATTAATTCGAGGTCGAGTCAAGCTAGCGACTCGGTAATCAAAAATAGTAGCAATATGGGTTTTCACTCATATTTCTGATTTCTTTCTCTTTTCTACCACCCTAGTGTGGGGGAGATGCCCCACATGTTGTATATATGTATATATCTTGAAAAAAATAAATAAATAAATAAATAAAAAAAAGTCAAAAAAAAAAAAGTGAGTTTGTATGTAAATAGCCTAAAATAAAGGTTATTAATATTTTCTTCTTACGTTCTAAGTATCGGTTTAACACCCGGTGTTTTGAATATTGAGGGCAATATTCATTTCTAAGTGTGGGGGGGGGGGGGGGGGGATTCTCACGAATTCAAACACATGTTCCATCAAGCACCCTCATTTGATCAAAATTTAAAGTTTTTTCACATTTAGAAATGCAATAAATGGTTATCAGTCCGCCATGTCTAACCCACATAAGGATTGGCTAATCCAGGAGCAAACGGCTCTTGGTAAAGATATCTCAAAACCGTTGATGGCTTGCAATTTGCCAAAAATTGTATGGTTCCTCAACTTCCCATATCCCATAAAGCGAATGAGTTGGCTAGCCCGCAAGATTATGGCTTGTGGTAAAGGCCGTGGAAAAACCATAATTGGTAATCAGCTCACCAAGATGTTGACTATTCCATCAAGAGTTGGCTAGTCCAGAAGCAAACGGCTTTTGGTAAAGACAAATCAAATCCGTTGACAGCTGGTGGTTTGCTAAAAATCACACGGTTATCAGGTGTGCCACAGTTCTTACACCTGGCTACTCCAGAAGTGATGGCTTTTGGTAAAGAGTAAAAATCCATTAAATTTTTCTCAAAAAGATTGCTAGGGACTAGCAATAGTTTAGTGTGGGGGATTGACGAGTGTGTAAATACTCATCATTTCTGTTACATTTAAACTGCAAAAACATATAAAAACACACAGGAATGCCTTAAAATACATAAAATATCCCTGGATTGTGTTTTTATGCAAAAGGATTGAAAACTGATGAAAAACAAAACATTTCACATAATTTACAGTTTCAGTCCCTGAACTTTGAAAAATTGGCAAAACTGGTCCCTGGTAAATCAAAACATGAAAAATATCATCAAAGGTCCTTAGGGATTTATAAGTTGTCAAGTATAGTCCTTTAAAGTTAAAAATTGCAAAATGACAACTTTAGTCCCTCAAGTTTGGAAAATGTCAAAAAAAGTCCCTAAGGTTTTGTAAATACAAAAATAAGAAAAATAAGCCTTGTACTATTCTTAATTGACAAAAATGCACCTTATGATAACTTTTGAGAAGTTACAAATTAAACCCTTCAAAATTCAGAAAATTACAAGTTAGGTCCTTGAAATTTGTGAAATTGGCAGAAAAGGTCCCTGGGTTTTGAAAATGAAAAAAAATACATCTTTGGTCCTTGGGTTATTAATAAATGACAAAAATAGTCCTTATAAATATTTGGGAAAGATACAAATCCAGTCCCTCAATTTTTGTCAAATTACAAAAGTGGTCCTTGTTTACTAAAAACCAACCGGACCTCATTTGTTATTAAACCCCAAATCCAGTCCAACTCCAATAGCCCACCCTTTTTTATTTCTTGGGCCTGTTTTGTTTCCCAGCCCACCAAGCAAACCCAACGCACCCTTTTAATAAAACGGGGGGTTTGACCCCTCGTTGACCATCTTCCCCAAACCACCACAACTGCTCACACCCCTCACCCTCCTCTGCAAACCAAAACCACCATGGTTTTCATACCACCTCACCACCTCACCAGCTGGCCAAACAATTCCCAACACAATCATTTCACCCCCATATGCATTAAATGCATTTCCCACCTATTTTCACCACTGTAGCACCCAATTCCCTAGTTTATCTTCTATAACACCCCAAGTTGGTCAGAAATGTCTCAATTGTCCCCCTTTAGTCACCACTAAACCCCAAACATCCTTAATTAGTCTCAAACTGCCTCAAGCAACCTGTGTGGAATTTGGCGCCAAAAGTAATTTAAACGGCCATGATGAGTTTGACTCATCCAATGGCTAAATTGAGAAGTGGGAAAGTGTGAGAAGACTGCAAGGAACACAGATGGTCAATATATATCAAGAAGGAAGCAATGTAGTGTAGTATCTAGTTTAATTTTAAATTATGTATGTCGACTTTTTAATCTTTGTATTTCCAGTGTTGTATTAAGTTCTAAGTTACCTTGTCAAGTGTTTTTATAATATAATTAAGCTGTTTCAAGTACCCAATTTCATTGTAAACCTCAATATCAGTTTATGCAAGTTTTAAGTTTCAAAAATTCTTATGTTTCTTGATATTGTGTTCTTAGTTGATGATACAGACATAATAAGCTCACATAAGCTCCCAGGAAGTTCATAAGTGCTTCTAGATACCTTAAAACTTAGTTTAATTACCTAAACTCACAAATCACAACTTGGTCAATAAAAGTCAAACTGTACCATATTTTGGTTTGGATTCTGATCCAGAGTGACTTTGGAAAGGAAGCAGCTTTGGATTATGGTTTAGGGACTCATGGGAGTCACATAAGTGTTCTTGGTTCTTGGTTTGGTTCTCACAGTCCCAAAGTTGTAAGCTCAAATTTCATTTTCAAGTTCAATTTTCTACAATAATAGTATAATTGATTAATTCTGTGTTGTTGTTGTTTAAATAGAGTTATTTAGTGATAACATAGATAAAAACATAATAATTGTTCATTAGTTTTTATAGTTGTTTAGTATTTTATAATCAAGTATTATATGACTTAAATTTGATTTCTGAGTTATTGTTATCATTTCTAAGAAATTAAGGTTTTAACAGATTCATATAAGTATAATATATGGTTTTGTGTTATTAGGTTGGTCCAAATCAGTTGTTTTCTTGGAAAACTTTCAAATCAGTGCAATATAGGGGTGTTTGGATTAGTGAATTACCCTGTGCCTTTGTGGTTGTTTTGGTATCTTTCTGTTGTGGATAGGTTGCATAAGTCATAAGTAGGATATTAGAAGCATAAATCCAAGTCTTACACACCAATTAGTCAAAATTACAAACAACTCACTCACACAGTTAACTGTGTGGGATTTGGAGTCCAAAAAGTATTCAAGTTGGTTTAGAAGTTGTTAATTTGCACCAAGATAACTTTATTTAGGCTAATAATTGCATTTACAGTCACTAAATTAGGATCAAACTTCATATTAGTCAACTGAGTGTACAATTAGAAAAAGTCAAAAGTTGCCTGTGCAGAAAATCACCAAATTAGCAAGAATTTTCATGATTTGTGTGATGTGATTTGGAACCTGAAACTTGTTTTGTGCAAACTCTATTAGCTGAACTTGTGATTTGCACATTTATTTGATTTTTGTGATTTTTTATTGTGGACCAAAATGCCCCTTGAACTGACTTGCAGGGCAAGGTAGTTGCCCTGTCTCAGCAGACCTAAGCCACCCAACCAACTTTGGTGGTGATTTGTGGATCACCCAGTGGGTCCCACACCTCACAATTAGGTTCTCCCAACCCCCCTCCTACCAGGCTTGAACCCTTGACCTTTTGTTTGACCTTTAGACCAGTGGACCCCACCTTAAATTAGCTTGGAACTTTGTCCCAATTCTGCCTCAGAATTGAAATAAGCAAAGTGCTTATTTGTTGTTTATGGCTTATTGAACCTGCTTATTTGATATAATCTTGTTCAATATAGTTCATCTCACTATTAGGAACCAGGTTTTACCTTGTGGACCCCACACAAGCTCAGTTGAGCTTATTTCTTAGCTAAGTCAACAAAAAGTCAACTGTTTTGGGTAATAAGCACTCTCGGTGCTTATTTTGTATTCATAAATTATTTTCCTTTATTAAAGTTTCTTATTTTAAGTATTTTATTAGTTTTATAAAAGAAAAACAAGAAAAAACCAAATTTAAGTATAGTGATAGCTTTTATTTAATAGAAATTATCTATTTAATTTTCTTTTTAGCTTATTTATAAGCACTTCTGCTATTTTATATTTTTATTAAATCTATTATATATTAAAGTAGTTTTATAAATTTTTCCAGATTTTTCTTTTGTCATCTAGTGTTATTTAGAATTAATATTAGTTTAATTAATAATTAATTAATAAATAAGAATTAAATAGCATAATTATATTTTATAAAGTACCACATAGTTTTTATAATTTTTATAGCTTTTATATAAGGTAAAACAATTTTATAAATTTTTCTAAGATTTATACTGTTCATTTTCTATTTTTAATAATATAATTAGTTTAATTGATAAATAATTAATAAATAGAATAATAATTAGTAAATTAGATTAAAAATACATAAAATAAACTTTTTATAATTTTTTAGGATTCCTGTAATGGTTAATTAGATATATAAAATTTTTCATAATTATCTAAGTCTTTTTAGTATTTATAATAATTTAAATCAATATAATTAGTTAAATAATAATTAAATAATAATAAATTAATAATAAATAGATAAATAGTGTGAAAAATATAATTTTAGCTTTAAAATAAGTTTTATAATATTTTAGATTTTTAGAAATTTTAATTTTAATTTTCTAGACTTATTTTACATTTTCCTAATTATTAGTTAATTATTAAATAATTAATAATAGTAATTAAATAAAAAATAATTAATTAAATAGTTTTTAATTATAAAATAAATATTTTAAATTTATTTAATTTGCATTTAAGCCCCTAAGGCTTGCAAACTCCTACTATAAGTTAAATTTGTTTTTGTTTACGTTTAAATAATAAACGTTTACGTTTTCCAGTCCCTTTTCACTTGTACGTATCTGATTTCACGTATTGATTGATATAGCTTATTAAAGCTATTCACTCTTATTTTTTTCAGTAGTACAATCACTTAAACCCTTTTCATGTTCAATTCACCTGATCTCGAAGTCGTTTTATTTCAGATTTCACATCTCGTTGGGATCTAACGATCCGGAGAAACACTAAACTCACCGGAGTATTGGTTTAGGCTGTCTGACTTGTTGACCATAACTTGGTTGATATTATCTGACTGTTTACCACCAATCACCCATTAAAAATTATGCCCTTTTTCGCTGTTTAAAAAGCTATACGCCGTTGAAAATGTTTTATTTGTTGAAGTTACTCCAACAATTTCCAACAACGGCAATATAAACATCGTGGTATTGTATGTGGAGTCCATCAGCATGCTTTCAGGAAATGTACACCATAGAGCATACGACGTGGGGTGCACAAAAAATAGCTCCTCAAGCTCGTTATGCTCATTTACCAGCTCCTCAAGCTCGTTATGCTCATTTACCCTCGAGTAATATGTATACCTTGAATCCATCAAATACCAGTAAAGGACTTGAACTGGAGTTTTATCACATACTCTGGCTCTCCGGATCTTATTTTGTGCGTTATATATAGTTCTAACGCTAGGCATGTGATATGTGATGATCAATAATTTTTAGATCAAATTAGGGTTTCTAAAAAATTTGAGGGTTTTTCCAAATTCGTTTGATTTTGTATAATTAATTAACATATCTTAATTGAAATATATGTTATCTAATTGAGCATATCTATCATTTTTTTATGAAACGCCTAATTTTTAAAAATTAGGGTTTGGGTTGGTGGTTCTGTGATGGGTGATTATGTGATATGTGATACGTTGTGATGATTTATTATCTTCTGTGGTGGGTGATTATGTGAGGTGGCTCTTGAAACTGCTTTAGCAGTTTTGATGGTTTCTTGAAATTGCTTTAGCAGTTGTGCTTATATGAAACTGCTTGTGTTGGTGATTATTTGAGTTGTGTGGGTGCAAACATGTAGGTTAACACCTTGATCTGCCACCTTTGAGTGATATGAATACCTGCTCTGGCCTACCCCAGTCCACAGGCTCTGTGATTATGGGTTATAATGACCCTCCCTATTATGATATTTTAACCCTCTCTATTATGTAGAGGGTTTGGTGATGAAACTGCTTATGAAACTGAAAATAACAAACTGCTTATATGCTTGATAAGCAGTTTGTTATTTTAAGCAGTTTTGAAACTTTTTTTTAACTGAGATACGGCGATGATGATTTAAAAAAAAAACATGATTTTGGCGTAGCATTTCCGAATGGAGGGCAAAAAAAAAAAAACGTAATTTTGCAACCTTTGATGTTGCAGCCATATATGATAAAACTTGCTTATGTGAAACAGCTTATAATCTGAGCCTAATGTTCTCGATGTCTTTTTAATGTGTAAAATGGTGATTACCTCTTGTGTGTAAAATGGTGATTGAGACATTTCGGCAGCCTAAGATATTTGTTGCTTCTTTGTGGTTCGTTACTTGCGGCTGTCACTTGTGGCTTGTGTTTCACTTGGCTTGTGTTGCTTTGTTTGTGATACTGATTGAGAGTTGCTTTCACTTGCGGCTTTCACTTGTGATACTGATTGAGAGTTGCTTTCACTTGCGACTTTCACTTGTGCAATCTGCTTCTTTGTGGTTTGTTAGAATATCTAAATAGGGATATATTGTTGTGATACTGCTTAATAGAGAGGGTTAAAATATCATAATAGGGAGGGTCATTATAACTCAACCCTTACAATATTGTTGTGATGCTGCTTATTATTTAGGGGGTACTTGTTTTGCTTTGTTTGTGATACTGATTGAGAGTTGCTTTGTGATACTGCTTTGTGATTGAGATTGCTTTGTGATACTGCATTGTGGTGACTCAATATATCACGAGCCTTGTTTATAATGGAGCAAAGCTGTTTGAGAATCTTTACTATTGTCTTGTGAGTACTTACAGTTTGAGATTCTTTACTGAGCTTGTGGAATCTGAGCTTGTGAACCTTGTGTAACATGTGTATTGTGTGGAATGTGAGCTTGTGAGACTTGTGAAACATGTGTATTGTGTTTCACTTGTGTAACGTATGGAATCTGCACTTGTTGTAACTTGGGTGCAATCTGTTTCACTTGTATTTCACTTATGTAACTTGGGTGCAATCTGCTTGTGTGCAATCTGCTTGTGAGCAATCTGCACTTTGACAAAAACAATGCTTGTGTGCAATCTGCACTTGGACAAATGGTTTTCTAAAAAGGCGATGACGAATGGTTTTCTAAAAACCGAAAGGATGGCAAAGTGATATTTTTATCACTTTGCAACCTTCATATCCGAGCCTAACATATTTGTGAGTTAATTATTTTCAGACTATAAGGCGATGACGATTGCGTGTTAATCTAAGCTTGCTTTGCTTGTGTGCAATTTGCTTTGCACTTGGACAAAAAAAAAAAAGTGCTTGTGTTATGTGTGCAAACTGCACTTGAACAAAAAACTTGGACAAAAAAGTGCAATCTGCACTTGGGAAAAAACTAGGACAAAAAACTATACTTGTAAAAAAAAAAAAAAAAAAAAAGAAAAAAAAAAAAGTACAAAAGCTGCAAAAAGAGTACCATCCCACTAGGGAGGGTTTGCTGCCCTGCACCTTATGGGGTTATAGACGGGGTTCTTATAACACCTCCCATTGACGAACAAAACTTGCTTTTGCAGTGGAAAAGAAGCTACTGTATTTTTCCTTTATTAACTTGACTAGTAGCCTTTAAATAGGCAAGACTTGCAACGAAAATAAATAAACTCAGGCTAAAAAGACTCAACCAACTTAACATACTCATACGAGAAAACAGGACTCATAACGTCTAGAATATATCTAGAATTCTAGATTATTCAGCTCTACTGACTATGAACTATTCAAAGTTCAAATAATTCAATAACTCTGATAAACAAGTTCGAATTATTCAGCTCTAACTGAGGTGAGTTCTTTTGTTGGTATAAATTACCTTTATTGAGTATTGACACAAACTTTTGGGCAAATATATAAAACATTAGTTCGAGTCAATCAACTATTTACACGACGCATATTCAAAATTTTGCAAGGATGACGAAGTCAGCAACAATTTTATTTTTATTTTTCGTTTTAGAGAAGCGAGTACAATATTGATGATGTTGTGTACGGATCACTCCTCAAAAGAGAAACGAGTACAATGATGATGATTTGCAAGGCGAGCCCGTGCCAATGCATGCCGAGAAGACGGTCGCTATTTGCCGGTTGGTAGCTACCAGAAGGGATAGTCGAATTTGACAATGCATCCATCATACAAGTCTTTTGTGCATGAAGCTTGTAAGATGTATTTAAGGATACCACGCTAACCCATTAAAAATAGTTTAATATCCTTTCACCATTCATTAAACATGCATAATCCAAAGAATGAAAGAAGCAAGGTTTAAACGTAACATGCTTCACAAGCACAAAACACATGAACTTAACACTTTACATAATTTCAACTACATATATAAAAAACCCCTAACTTTTTATTAAAAAAATTAAGAAATCCAAACTTACCATTTGATAATGGCCATCATCCTGTTCAGAAAAGCTAGGTTTTCCCTCATGATCCCGTGTATACTATGTTTTATGCTTCGACTCGCAATGTCTCATGAACCCGACCCAGACTACAGCTCAAACTACATGTCTAATGAACACAAACCACCAGTGTATGACTCAAAGTATATGCTTGATCGGTTCGAGAAATGGCTGCAAAAATACGAGAGAAGATACCAAGGTAGATATGAACGGGAGGTAAGATATGGTATATACCAATCTAATGTCAAGTATATTGACTATATCAATTCACAGAATCTTTCATACAAGCTAGCTGAAAACAAATACGCTGACATGACTAACGAGGAATTTCAAGCTATTTATTTGGGTTATAAAGGTCATGGATATTCGCATTATATGGATCTGGCTGAGCCTGTCAACATCACAGAAGGATTGCCAGATAATGTGGATTGGAGAAAGGAAGGCGCTGTGACTGAAGTTAGAGATCAAGCAGGATGCGGTATAAAATCTGTTAACTAGATTTGGTAACATGGGTGGGTAGGATAATGGGTCAAAATGGGATAGTCTAAAGCAAAGTCATCTTTTAGTATGGTGGCAATGGTCTGGGCATGTTGGGTTGACGCACAAACACTTTCATTAAAATGATATTTACAAAATAAATAATGCGTTTTTTGCAAGTACAAAAACAGTATAATAATATCTACTCAAATCTTAAAAAAAAAAAATCTTTTGGAAGTTGTGTGCATAAAAAAATATACATCTGGGGTGTTTGGAATTGCTCATTTTAAACTGCTTATCTGCTTAATTTAGTCTAAAATAACAAGAGTAAAAGTTTGAGAAATTTTTTTTAATAAACAATTTACCTCCACCTTTACCAAAATGAACCATCTAAACATGTTTTACAAAAATCGACGAAAACGGCGAGCTAACATGGGGCGAGTAAGCATTTGCTCTCCATGTTTTTTGTCTTGTAGCTGAAAATGGCTAGCAAACATGGGGCGAGCAAGCATTTGCTCTCCATATTCTTCGTCTTGTAGCGAAAAAGTCTTTGTCTTCTTTTGAAAACGGCGAGCAAAAGGGGAGGGCGAGCAAATATCAAATTCTCGAAGTGTCGATTTTGGTAAACGCGTTTGAAATTGTTTATTTTTATAATTGAGTGTGAGAAGTGTTTTTTGTGGTAATTAGTTTTAAAGTTTCAACCAAACACTCAAAGGCAAACAAGTTACAAATAAGCATAGAAGAGCTTAAATAAGCAATTCAAACACCCTCTCAACTAAATTAACTATTTAACCTATTGAGATCAAATATAACCCAAATCAACACATCAAAAAGAAAATGGGTCGAAAATGGTTAAGTTTAATGCATTTTGCAACTCAATGTCATTATGTGCATTAGAGTTGTACAAACTTCGATGTTGTGTAAACTTTATATGGTGTTTTATATGAAAAGAATTGTAAATGCAGGAGCTTGTTGGGCATTCTCTGCTGTAGCAGCAATTGAAGGCATCAACAAAATAAAAGGAGGCAATCTAACAACTCTATCAGAACAAATGCTTGTGGATTGCGATATTAACAATGATGACACAGGATGTCATGGAGGTATCATGGAGAAAGCATATGAGTTCATCATAAAAAACGGTGGAATTGCAACAGAAGACGATTACCCATATGTAGGCAGAGACAAAGATTGCAACAAGTTAAAAGCTAAAGAAGTTGCTGTCAAAATAAAAGAATATAAAAAAGTACCTGAAAATGATGAGAAGAGCCTACAAACTGCAGTTGCCAAACAACCTGTATCTGTTGCTATTCATACTAGCTTTTCATTTAAGTTTTACTCCAATGGCGTTTTCTCAGGTTCATGTGGGACCAATGTGAATCATGCTGTAACGGTGGTTGGTTATGGAGAAGAACAAGGAAGAAAATACTGGATTGTTAAGAATTCATGGGGTAAAGATTGGGGTGAAGATGGTTATATGAAAATTAAACGTGGAACTAAAGATAAAAGAGGTGAGTGTGGGATTGCAACCGACTGTACATACCCTGTCCTTTCTTAGTGTAAAATTGATGACATCAATGATCAATACTTGTATCACGTGATATATAATGAATAATTTAAGGCATAACGATGGTGTGTTTTACAACATACAGAACTAAGTAACACTACTCAACCCCAGAACATCACGTTCATCTAAATAAATATCTCAAAAAATAAGCAGCGAGCTAAGAGTTCAGTTCTGTGAACTTCTTTTTAAGAATATAGGCAAGGTCCACTTCACCAACGGACGTCAATCCTTCAAATACCTTCTGCCTCACCTTTATATACGGTATAAAACCTCTATTCGTCATCCTCAAAACAACTTTCCCTGCTAAGACAAACAAACTAGATTCTAAACACATTTCGACAGTCAACTCATAGCTATCGAACCCAATTTGTATATCCATTTCTTCAAGAAACTTAACCAACTCAACTGCTTTATGGACATCTTTGTTTGCACGCATTGCCTTTAAGATCTTTACCACCATCTCTTTTCTAGGTGATAATCTAAACTTTGATACCATCTCCTTCATCAGCTCTTCAACGTATTTTGTCTTTCTAAGGTCACATAGCACGCCGATTACAGAACCAAAGCTGTCCAAATCAGGTATGCATCCGGCCCCACCCATGGACCGTAACACCTGAACTGCTTCCTCATACTGATCAACTTTGCATAATGACAAAATAAGATAGTTGCAAACACCACCATCTGCTTTATACCCTATTGACTGCATCTGCAAGAGCATGCTAGCAACATTATGATCAGATTGCTTTCGTTCATGAAGCCATACACTGGAGAGAAGAAGGTGAGCTTGAGGAACAGGAGAACAACCTGACTGAAGGGTGCGTTGTATGATCGCTAGGGACACTGGCAAAGGATTGGTGCTTTGTAGGGTGAAAGAGAGGAGATATGCATATGCAACTCGAGGGTGAGAACGAGGTCTTATAGGAATAAAACTTTGTAGAATTTCGTCTATAACTTTGGTTCTATGGCTTTCGTGAAAGTTTGAGAGGAATGAGAAGGGATTGGATGTGTGAGAAGTGTCATTTGTGGTATTGAGAATGTCGGCAATTTTTTGGTAACTTTTGGATTCAATGGCGGATTTAATCGATTGTTCAAGCGATCGTTGTGATGAAAGTGAATGGATGCTAGAAAACAAGTAAACTAAAGGCCGAGAAAATGAACAAAGTGGTTTACATAATTTTGCTACTGCAAACGCCATATAGTTTGATTACTATCGCCTTATTTTAAACTCTGCAGATAACAAGTTACTAAATAAGATCAACAGTTAAATACTTGCATACTTCCAGTTCACCAACATGAAACACCGTATACATAATACTTAGAGGGTGTCTTCGATCACTTACTCAAGTGCTTATCCGCTAATTTTTAAGGTAGATAAGCAGTTTGACATGTTTGGTAAAAAATACTCATTTGCTAATCTTAAACTGAAAAGGGGACTTCAAAAAATATGCAGATTGGTACTTACTCGTAAATACTAAAAGAAGCAATCCGAAACACCCTCTCAACCACATAACATTTATAATCCTATTTTCATGCGGCTTCCTAAGAAGTTACGACTAATTCTTAAAAGATGACATACGGCAAGTCTAAGTATTTAGTATTGGGTTAAGGTATTTTATCAAACAGTTGGTGTGCATAAGTATAACAGACATAAACAAACCATAACTACCAGCATAGATCATAAACATGTAAACATAAAACAGTTTTAACTTTTTAACCATTTTTTATAATTAAATTTACTTTTTAACCATTTTTTATAATTAAATTTACCTGTTTAATTAGTTGAGCCAGACAGACAGCAAAACATTTTGACTAGGGCCGTTTGACAATGATATAAAGTCAAATTTGGTCTTTGTTTTATCTTATTTAATTTAAATAATAGAGTTAATAGTAGGGCTGTAAACGAACTGAATGTTCAGTGAACAGTTTATGAACCGTTCGGTAAAAAGTTCGTTTATGTTCGTTTATTTATTAAATGAACGAACATGAACAATATTTTACGATCGTTTAGTTAAATGAACGAACATGAACAAATGCCACGTCCATTTATTTATGTTCGTGAACGTCCGATTATGCGTTCGCTAACGTTCATTTATGTTGATTTATTTATTTATGTTCGTATATCATATCTTTTAATTGTATAATTTTAAAATTAGTTTATTTAAACAAAATAAGACTTATAAAACAATTTAATATGCATAATTTAATAAAGTTTGTGTTTGTTTGTCTACGTTCATTTATGTTCGATCGTTTATGTCTGTTTAGTGTATTAATGAACGAACATAAACGAACATGAACAAGTTATTTTCTTAATAAATGAACATGAACAAGAAAATTTGTCCATTTAAGTGTTCGTGTTCGTTATTTGTCCGGTTAAAATTAAATGAACGAACATGAACAAGGCTCCGTTCGTGTTTGTCCGGTTCGTTTACAGCCCTAGTTAATGGAGTACATAAATCGTCCTTGTGGTTGACACACAAATGCTAGTTCTAAATTCGCGTATCGAGTTCAGTAACCTTAATAAAACCGAAGAAACCTACACATATCAATATCTATGGTGCAATGCAAGAGAGGTTTCTAAAAACTGTGATACTATCAGTTTTGGAGTACAATGTTTTCACCAGAGCAAAATTCTTGCTCCCCAACTTTGAAAATTGCTTTTTTTACTTAGAGTAAATTACACCGTTAGTTTTTGTGGTTTGCTCCAAATCACTACCGTAGTGCCTGATCTATTTTTTTTTTTACTTTTTTTATCCTTATGGTTTACATATTGCACGCCATCAGTCCCTATCGCTAACTATCGTTATCTTCTCCGTTAGGAGACAATTGTCAAGTGGCAACGTTAGTCCATTAACCAAACAATCATTTGCAACGTTAGTCCTTTATACTAACGACCGTTACTAATTAACTCAAATTTTGGTTTTCTTAAAAAAAATCTTTTTTCCGCGGTTTTTATCATTTTCGCACGTTTTCATGCGTTTTCTTAGTTTTCGTCCGTTTTTATACGCTTTCGTCCATCTTTATACGTTTTCATTTGTTTTTCTTACGTTTTCATTCGTTTTATACGTTTTCTTACGTCGTCATACGGTTTTATCCGTTTTTACATGTTTTTGTCTGTTTTTCCACGTTTCATGCGTTTTCTTAAGTTTTCGTCCGTTTTATACGCTTTCGTCCATTTTTATACTTTTTTGTCTGTCTATATACGTTTTCATCTATTTTTCTTACGTTTTTCTTCGTTTTATCTGTTTTTATACATTTTCTTACGTTGTCATATGGTTTTATCCGTTTTTCTATGTTTTTTTTATTTATACGTTTCCTTCGTTTTGTACGGTTTTCTCCGTATTTCTTAAGTCATATGTTTGCATCCGTTTTTATATGGTTTCATCCGTTTTTATACGTTTTTGCTCGTTTTCTTATGTTTTCACCCGTTTTCTTATGGTTCTATACATTTTCTTACGTTTTTGTCCATTTTATACATTTTTGTCCGTTTGTTTACGTTTTCATCTGTTTTAATACACTTTTCTTCCGTTTCAATACGTTTTTATCCATTTTCATATGTTTATATACACTTTCATCCATAAGAAAACGTAATAAAGCAAGAGAAAACGTATATAAAAAGATGAAAACGTATAAAAACGGATAAAAATAAATAAAACGCAAGAAAAACGTATAAAACAGATGAAAACGTATATAAAAGGATGAAAACGTATAAAAACAAATGAAAGCGTATACAAACAGATGAAAAAGTAAGAAAAAATGGACAAAAGTGTAAAAATAGGAGGAACACGTATAAAAACAGATATTGTGGAAAACTAGAAGGGGGGGGGGGTTGAATAGTTTTCCCTTCTTTTTCGTTTTATAAAAACTTTGTTTCAAAATGTTGATGAGAATTTATTCAAATGTTTGTTTGAAAAACCTTCAATTAGATTTTAGTATAAAAGCAACATATAATCAATATGATCAATTATATATGTGAACTTTTAGATTAGTTTTCAAAACTTAGTTTTATGAATGAAGCATAGATCAAACTTTATGTGTATAAGTTTTCCTTTTAAAATCTTAAAACGTTTTGTATCAAATTATCGATTAAGTTAAGCTCAACATGAGAAGTGTTAAATATATATATATTAGTCCATTTGACCATAACATACAATTATATGTCCTATCACACTATTAACTTCTATGTAAAACACATTCAATCATCACAACAATATAAGCAACAATTAAGACATATAGGCAAGCATAGATATAAAGCGATAAATGCAAGAATGAATGAAAAGAGATGAGAGAAAGAACATGCAAACCGAACACGATGATTTATAGTGGTTCGGCTACAAGGACACCTTCCTTGTTCCTACTCCACTCCCCGAGTCACCTACTCGAGAGTTTTCTTCACTACTCAACAAGCTCCCTTATGGCGGAGAAAACCGTACACACCAATATACACACCAATTTACACACCAATCTTCACACCAATCTACACACCAATCAACTTCTTCAAATCTATCTACTTCACAACTAACTACTCCACACCTATCTTCTTCACACCAATCTAGTTCCTAACTTATCTTCTTCACACCAAAAGTATATTCACACCTTCAAGGCACTAATGTCTTGACACCTTCAAGCCACTAATGTCTTCACAACTTCAATGCACTAATGTCTTGACACCTTCAAGGCACTAATGTCTTCACAACTTCAATGCATTAATGTCTTGACACCTTCAAGCCACTAATGTCTTCACAACTTCAATGCACTAATGTCTTGACACCTTCAAGACACTAATGTCTTCACAACTTCAATGCATTAATGTCTTGACACCTTCAAGCCACTAATGTCTTCACAACTTCAATGCACTAATGTCTTGACACCTTCAAGACACTAATGTCTTCACAACTTCAATGCATTAATGTCTTGACACCTTCAAGCCACTAATGTCTTTACAACTTCACATAAGCACTAACTAGATCCTAATACATCTTTGGGTTTATGATAGGGAGGATACTTCTCTTGCACTTTAAGTGATGAAAGATTGGATCACTTGAAACAAAGATTAATAATCTTATGATCAAAGGGTTTTAGAAGGATGTTTAGAGAGAATTGGATCTGAAAATATTTGTGCAAAAGGTTGGAAAAATTCCAGGTTTGAGGTGGTATTTATAGGGAAAAATTTCTGACAAAATCTGACAGGGGAGCGTGGCCGGTCCCCTTAATTGTGTGCCGGTCCCCTTAAAATTAAGGGGGCCGCCCTACTGAAACGGCCAGATTTTCTGTCTTTTAGTGGGGAAAGTTTATTTGGTGAAAAACTAACTAATTTTGGTTAAAAGTTTGAAATCATATATTTAGTATGATTAAAACATTTTTCTTTATTACCAAAAGTGTTTTTCAAAAATATATAATAAGTTTATATAATTAAATAAACTTTGTATTAGTTAATTAAATACCCCTTTGATCATGAAATGTATTAAACACTTGTTTATCCATACCTTAAGTGATTGTTGAAGCATACTTGAGACGTTGAGATGTCGAGGCTTGTTGACGTAAGAATGCATAGATGAATTGTGATCACAAGTAACTTAAGCACTTTACGTTATATGTTGTAACTTACATTTTTGTCATTATCAAAACATGAAGAGGATGTTTAGATTAAATATCGTAATATTCATGCCAACAATCTCCCCCTTTTTGATGATGACAAACTATGTAAACTATAACTTATAGTAAAATGTATAAGTTACTTGTTTACACTTCTTCTCCCCCTTTTGTCGAAGCAAAAAGGTGGACTCTAAATGACACTTCTACAATGCTTGAACTCTTGAGATAGAATGTAAAAGGCGAGCTTGCATCATCGTAAGTGAAGCCTTGATCCTATCAACCTCAATGCTCCCCCTTGGTGTATGCTCCCCCTTGGTGTATGCTCAAAACTTGTTTTGGCTACCAAAGAATCGAGCGGTGAAGTAATCCTTCAAAACAAAGTTAGTAGACAAGTGCACATGTATATAATGAAGATAATGGATATATGCATGAAACTAATAGGGGAACAATATATGGACATATTAGGTATATGCACTAAAAGTATGACACATGCAATTATTGTTTTTAAAACAAAACCTAAATCCAAAAGAAAATTTAGAATCTAATGCAAAGATTAGAACCTAGGAAAATGTAGGGGAATGAGGAGGGATGAGCGTGAATGTAAAGGGAAGGTGATGACAAAGGGTTGACAATTATGGTTTGGATTAATATATCGTTCGACAAGGGTGGATGATAGGGAATCATGGGATTTTTAGGTGTTTTGTTGGTTGACGACCGAAGGTGGATATGTGAAATGAGGTGGTGATGAGTCGACAACACTTGATCATGAGTCGACAACACTTGAAGCTTGGATTTCTTCATTGTGTTCTTCACTTGCTAGTAAGTGGAAATGACGCATTTCGTAATGAAATTCACTTGGATGAGGTGGTGATAACTTTTGGTGGTGGAGATAATTGTGAGTTGATATATTCTTTGATGGATGGAGTGGTGGATTTGAAGTGGGGTTTGTTGGTTGAGGGTTTTGATGTTGTTCAAGTGATGGGGTTTGTTGAGATCTAGTAAGAAGATACTCAATTCAGGTAAAGTGCTCATTCAAAGCAATGGTATGTTGTTGAAGGAAGATGCAACAAGGGCAATTGTTAACATGCTTCTCAATTTGGTTAATGTTATGTGGTGATGATGGTGAGCTTGATTGAGGTGGATCCAAATTGCGTTGAGCAAGATGTAATGCTAAAAGAGCACTAAGCTCATGAGTCTCTTTTAGCTCCTCAACAAACTTCAAGTGTTCGGAGGAAGGTGATGGTGGTGGAGCATGATAATTGTCTTGGGTGAAGGTTTGCACATGCAACATGGAAGTGGCATGTGAGGTTGTAGGAAGTGGTGGTACTCTAGGTGGTGTGAGGTAGAAGGATATATGTGAGTGAGTGTCATTTCCCTTCCCATTAAATTCATGCTCACCCGGATATATTATGAGACTAATATGACCTATCGGAAAATGACACTAAGGTTCATATGAAATAAGGGTGTAGGATCCAAAAGAAATAAAAATATACCTAGATGAATGATACATATAGAGTAAATCATGTAAAGGCATACAATCAAATCACATAGGAGCAAATAAACATCTAGAAATAACATATATGCGATATGCCATAAATCTAGGAATGAAATCATCTAATGAGAAGCAAAGTTCATAAAAGTAAGCTTAGCGTTAGGTACACTTAGGAAGAGCGATTTAATCAAGTTGGAGAATGAGTATGAGACTATTACTAGTGGTGCTCAATTCAGGCTAAACACGACCATTTTTACGGGTTACACACACCCAACTTCTCACATAGAAGCAATCCAACCGTTAGGTTAAATTGAGTTTCTAGTCAATAGATTCTCCAGTAGTCATTCTCTTTTTAGAAGAAATTGAGTTCCTAAATTCACCTATCGAAGAGTACCAAATATGAAGTTTGCTTGATTCACTAGTACTTGGCATAATGTGACTCAAACACCATGTTTTTATGAAGGTAAGTCTACATGATATATTTTACTCACTATCCCAATAGAGATGTGTTAAATGTTAAGATAAAAGTAAATGCAAAGTTTTAATCTTTTGTTCATGATTAACCGGTTATTTGGTTTTGATGACATATTACTTGATTTAATAAATGTGCTTTGATTTATGAATGCTCCTTAGCATATCTTGAAAAATGAATCTCATTAAGATTAATTATCTTAAACGAGATTGTGATTCACAAATGATATCAAAACTAGACATTTATATATTCTAAAGCAAATATTATTTTCTATGATTTTTGCCAATGTTATATATCATAATTTAACTAGTATTTGAAACAAAATAAAGTTTACTTGTTTATGCATTGTGACAAGTTGTTTTTCAATTCTAATAACTTAAATTATTTCAAAAAGAAAAGTGTAGTGCATTATCTTGTAACACAACCATTCATGCTACAAAGAAAATGAAATACATATAATATATAGTGTGTATTGTTCTTAAATATGTATTTTATCTTGTGGTGATAATTTTAAGTAGTGTGAGCAAAGTTTACATATGTTGTTAGTTTGCTCATGTTTGGTTTTTTGGATATGACACATTTATCCATTGCATTGCAATGTAAATTGCTTGAATATTTCGGACGAAACATCCAAGTCGTCAATCCTACTTCATTGTATATTTTATAAATGTGTTTAAAATATTATTCTAATATTTGGAACACAATTATTGGACAAGTAGATTCAATATGACATTATCAACACAAGTGTGAGTTATGATCCAATGCATACTCTTTTCATCTACAAAGGATGTAAATATTTTCATATCAATCTAGTGTGATTGAGTATGTAGATTCAAGACTATATCATTTGATGTAATCTTGAAACTTAAACAAATAACAATCCAATTTCTTGTCCATACTCAAAAACATGTCAATTAGATTTGATGAATATATCAACCATAATTTGAATAATGAATTGATATAATATCAAGATCTTTCTTGACCCTCACAAACACTCATTTAAAATAAATAGGCATTTTGATAGTGTGTTCCATTAATCCTAAGATTATTTATGAGTGAGGTTGGTGAATGATTGAAATTTGACTTATTACTTCATGATTGTTATAAGTTTTGTTTATGTGAAAGACTCTTCATAGTTACTTATAATGAACACACTTAGATTTTGAAAATACTTTTTCTTTTATATTACTATTAATGTTTTACAAAGATTCAATTTGTCATATTAAACAACTTAAGGTAAAACAAGGTAATTTGTTGAAAATGTTTAAGTGTGTTGTTAAGAATAGATTAAATTGATTGAAATATTTAGGTGATTAGATTTAACTCATTTACAAGATGTTTGAGTAACATTAAGCCATCTATTCCTATATGCAATGCAAGCATAATTATGCAATCCTAACGCAAGAAATCTAGCATAAGATCAAGTTAAGTATAAGCTGGATAACTAACTATAAACTAATAGAGTACAAGGCACATATGCTAAGATATTCAAATAGCTAAATTACAAATAGCAACGATTAGCAAAGTAAAATCACAAATGAGTTCACATAGCACATAAAACACTTGTCGTCGTTTTGTGTTTTATATATACCAATGTTTACTTAGCTCGATTTTATTTGAAAATAAAAAAGTTTCCTATCCATTTTAAAATTTAATAAAGATCAATATTTTGAAAACATAAATACTTAATTTTTCAAAGATATATCGACTAGGAATGCCCGACTCGAAGGAAAAGTTGAAATACAAGTTTTATGTTAAAACAAGACTCAAATTTTTGACCTTCGTGTAGTATTTTAACTTTCTGACTTATTTAAGTTTGTAATGGTTACTTGTAAGTATTTTTAAATGAAAGTAGACTCAATTACCTTTGAAACGCCGGGTGGCACGACTTCTACGGAGTTACGGTTAATTTTATATGATATTTCAAAGTTTTTGAAAAACTGTCAAACAGACAGGCGGACCCCTTAAATTTAAGGGGGCCGCCCAGTATTTAAGGGGGCCGCCCAGACAATTAAAGGGGCCGCCCATCTGATACTCAAAAATGCAATTTTTGTTAAAAATTGTTTTCTGACTTTGTGGAAAGGTGTGTAACTTTCTGATTTTAAAAACGAACATATAACACTTGTTTTATGTATAATCTTATCTCGAGCTAGTATAATTAGTGTATATAATATCAAAACTAATACAAGTTAATCAACAAAACACTTTTCATATTAAATCCTCCTTAATGGGTAATTTGATACATGGATCGTACTCAATTTTTAAAACCATTTGTTTTGAAAATTTGAGCGACGTGTCTCTGATACCAATTGTGGAAAACTAGAAGGGGAGGTTGAATAGTTTTCCCTTCTTTTTCGTTTTATAAAAACTTTGTTTCAAAATGTTGATTAGAATTTATTCAAATGTTTGTTTGAAAAACCTTCAATTAGATTTTAGTATAAAAGCAACATATAATCAATATGATCAATTATATATGTGAACTTTTAGATTAGTTTTCAAAACTTAGTTTTATGAATGAAGCATAGATCAAACTTTATGTGTATAAGTTTTCCTTTTAAAATCTTAAAACGTTTTGTATCAAATTATCGATTAAGTTAAGCTCAACATGAGAAGTGTTAAATATATATATTAGTCCATTTGACCATAACATACAATTATATGTCCTATCACACTATTAACTTCTATGTAAAACACATTCAATCATCACAACAATATAAGCAACAATTAAGACATATAGGCAAGCATAGATATAAAGCGATAAATGCAAGAATGAATGAAAAGAGATGAGAGAAAGAACATGCAAACCGAACACGATGATTTATAGTGGTTCGGCTACAAGGACACCTTCCTTGTTCCTACTCCACTCCCCGAGTCACCTACTCGAGAGTTTTCTTCACTACTCAACAAGCTCCCTTATGGCGAAGAAAACCGTACACACCAATATACACACCAATTTACACACCAATCTTCACACCAATCTACACACCAATCAACTTCTTCAAATCTATCTACTTCACAACTAACTACTCCACACCTATCTTCTTCACACCAATCTAGTTCCTAACTTATCTTCTTCACACCAAAAGTATATTCACACCTTCAAGGCACTAATGTCTTGACACCTTCAAGCCACAAATGTCTTCACAACTTCAATGCACTAATGTCTTGACACCTTCAAGGCACTAATGTCTTCACAACTTCAATGCATTAATGTCTTGACACCTTCAAGCCACTAATGTCTTCACAACTTCAATGCACTAATGTCTTGACACCTTCAAGACACTAATGTCTTCACAACTTCAATGCATTAATGTCTTGACACCTTCAAGCCACTAATGTCTTCACAACTTCAATGCACTAATGTCTTGACACCTTCAAGACACTAATGTCTTCACAATTTCAATGCATTAATGTCTTGACACCTTCAAGCCACTAATGTCTTTACAACTTCACATAAGCACTAACTAGATCCTAATACATCTTTGGGTTTATGATAGGGAGGATACTTCTCTTGCACTTTAAGTGATGAAAGATTGGATCACTTAAAACAAAGATTAATAATCTTATGATCAAAGGGTTTTAGAAGGATGTTTAGAGAGAATTGGATCTGAAAATATTTGTGCAAAAGGTTGGAAAAATTCCAGGTTTGAGGTGGTATTTATAGGGAAAAATTTCTGACAAAATCTGACAGGGGAGCGTGGCCGGTCCCCTTAATTGTGTGCCGGTCCCCTTAAAATTAAGGGGGCCGCCCTACTGAAACGGCCAGATTTTCTGTCTTTTAGTGGGGAAAGTTTATTTGGTGAAAAACTAACTAATTTTGGTTAAAAGTTTGAAATCATATATTTAGTATGATTAAAACATTTTTCTTTATTACCAAAAGTGTTTTTCAAAAATATATAATAAGTTTATATAATTAAATAAACTTTGTATTAGTTAATTAAATACCCCTTTGATCATGAAATGTATTAAACACTTGTTTATCCATACCTTAAGTGATTGTTGAAGCATACTTGAGACGTTGAGATGTCGAGGCTTGTTGACGTAAGAATGCATAGATGAATTGTGATCACAAGTAACTTAAGCACTTTACGTTATATGTTGTAACTTACATTTTTGTCATTATCAAAACATGAAGAGGATGTTTAGATTAAATATCGTAATATTCATGCCAACAGATATACACGTATGAAAACGTATAAAATGGATAAAATGTATGAAAACGTAGGAAAAACAGATGAAAACGTAAAAAGAGGGATGAAAACGTTTAAAAACGGACAAAAATGTAAGAAAACACATGAATACTAGCGAAAACGTAAGAAAACGGGCGAAAACAATAAAAACCAAAATTTGAGTCAATTAGAAATGGTTGTTGGTATAAGGGACTAACGTTGCAAATGATTGTTTGGTTAATGGACTAACGTTGCCACTTGACCATTGGGTTAAAGACGCATTAACACGTAAGAAAAACAAACGAAAACGTATAAAGAGAGACGAAAAAGTATAAAAATGGACGAAAATGTATAAAAATGGATGAAATCTAAGAAAACGCATGAAAACGGGCTAAAACCGCGTAGAAAAGAATTTTTATAAGAAAACCAAAATTTGAGTTAATTACTAACTGTCGTTAGTATAAAGGACTAACGTTGCAATTGCAAATGATCGTTTGGTTAATGGACTAACGTTGCCACTTGACAATTGTCTCCTAACGGGGAAGATAGCGACAGTTGATGGATCTAAACACCTTGAACTTGTGTTAGATTAATACTTTGAGTTATATCACTAAGTATGCGGAATCTACTTAGTAACACTTAGAAGTTTGATTGTGAATAAGACAGTTGTATATGAACAAGAACAATGTATATAAACAAATTATTAGCTCCAATATTATTAATGATAATAATACGAGTGATCTTGATATCACTAGGGTTACACCTTGAAGCTCTAGAAACGTATCTCAAACCTTTAACCTAGGATCTCCTTTTATAACACAAGGAGTCCTCTTCTACAAGATAAGTATAATGCTAATAGAATAAGATATACACAAGATCTATTCTATAATTATCTAAACACGTTTTCTAACAGTTATCTAATAAGCAGTGGTAATATATGTTCTTGCAGTGGTAATGAGTTTTTACTGCAAGTACATTCTTCTACAGTTGTAACATCTTCACTTAGCCGTGGTAACTGTTAGTATAATTCCCAACAATCCTCCCCTAACTTATGATTAATACATAAATCAATAAGTTTCTTCAAGTATTCAGTAAACATGAGGATATGGGAATTCTTCCAAACACTTATCTTCTTCTTCTTAACTCTTTATCAGCTCTCACACTTTGATCATAAATCCTTTGTAGCAAATCATCTATGACTTCAGTTCTTTCCCAGCACCTAAGCTTAATTGTTCTCATCACATCCAATACTCCAGCTCTCAATGGATATTCTTTCTCAGCCAGCATAAAGACATCAACTCCATCTTGAGTAGAAACATGATGCACAGAACTTGAATCATAGAATTTCCACAAGGTTCTTTGATCATGAGCTTCAAATCTCCAATATCTATCACTTGGGTCAGGTTCATATAATCTTCTGAAGTGAACCCATAACTCCATAGCCTTGACATCAACAAGTTCATCCTTTTTAAACTGATCTTTAACAATCCTCCACAAAGTATCCAAGTCTTCTCTATCACAATATCTAACAATGTCTTCAAAATCTCTGCAAATGCTTGTGACACTTCCAGTTCTGATGATCTTCCAAGCTACACCAAAACTATCAGAAAAGATCTCCCAACCAACAACTGGATATTTTGCTTATAGAGGTTCAATATTAAGTACATCAGTCTCTATGAACAACATGTTTGTAACTTGCTCTTCTGTCAACTTGCTAGGACCCTCTTCTGCTTGAGATGATTCTTGAGTCTTCAACTTCTTTGCATCTTTTGATCCAAGACTCACTCCAGACCTTTTTGTTTTCATAACTATAGGTTCTTGATCCATTGGAATGAATTTACTATCTTGTCTTTTGATACTGTAGTATATACCTTCAATTTGATCATGTGATATTCCTTTGAATTGACCCATCTTCATATTACCAACATGGCAACAAAAAGTCTTCATCTCAGCAATGATCTGTGCCTTTGTAAGCTTTCTTGGCTTCTTTTGACCTTTTCTAGCATCCCCAATGATTTCATCAAGAGCCTGCTGATTCTTCATTAGAATAAAATCTTTAAGTTGTGCAGACTTTTGGTCTTCATTCAAGGTTGTATTTGCAATAAGGTCAATGGCCTTCTTCCTGATTATTTGATCATTGTTTATCAAATAGTCAATCTCTTCTTCTGTAGGCACATAAGTGAATAATGGAGGTTTCTCATATATGACAGTTGGTGAGACACTTGAAATTGGTTCTGCCATAACAGCTTCAAGTTTATCCAACCTCTTTGCTTCCATAAAATTAGCAACTTCATTTTCCTCTAGCTTTCTTTTTCTTTCAATCTCTGCTGCTTACTGTTGTTCTGCCAATCTTGCATCAAAGTCAATCTGAGCTTGTTCCTTCTTAGAAATTTTTCTTATTTGCTATTGATCTGAAGCAATCACAATAGCCTTTCCTTTAACTGATCTTATTCTGGCAGCTTCTTCCTCTGCAGTGGTAATTTCTTGAGTAGCAGTGGGAACTTTTTCACTTGCAGTGGTAATTGGTTGATCAGTGGGAACAGGTTCTGCTTCAGTGGAAATTGGTTGAGCAGTTCCAACTAAATCATCAAAGTTAAAACCAGCATCAGCATCCATATCTTCAAAATCCAATTTCCTCCCCTCAGTCTCAGCTACATCATCTTTTGCTTGAGCATTGTCAGAATCATTGAGCTCAGCAAATGCTTTTTCAAAATTTGCACTCCTCCCCTTAAGCTCTACATCTGTTTTCCTCCCTTGTTTGGAAGAATCTCCCAAAACTTTAGTAGAACTTGCAGAAAACTCATCCTGAGGTGAAGATGATGAAGATAACACAACATTAGCAGATCTTTTCTTCTTGAGATTCTCAACTTCATTCTGCAATCTTTGAATCTCATCCTTTAATTGATTCAGCTCTGTGGCATGTTGTTCTTTGGTCTGTGCCAGATCTTTCTCCAGAGCTTGAACCTGCTTGACTAACTTGGTACAAATTTCCATCAATTCAGGTAGTTGCACACTGCCTTCATCACTTCCAACTGTGTAACCTGCTGGGAGAGGTAAATCATGAGGCATGGATTCAGGCTCTTCCCTAGTTGGACTAGGATGAAGCCTTGAACCACCACTGCTTGTTCCTAAACCAAAAGGTTCAACAACATGCAATGTTGAGATGAGAGAAGTTGGCTGTTTAGACCTTCTCTCATAAGTGTGAGTAACAACAGGGGTATGGTGAATTGGTGGAACAACAATATTGGGTGTGTTATGAGATACAACTGGGATGGTTGCATCTTCACCCTGGACTTGAGCAATTTTAGCAAGCATTTGAGGTAAAAGTGGATGAACCTCCCCATTCCAAAGATCTGAAGCCTTACACATGTTTTGAAAAACTTTTGGCTTAAGAGTGGAAGGTTCATAAAGTCTATTGTGATGGTGCAGTTGAAACTCATTTAACACTGCTCGCACAAACCTTGGATACATCAAAAATTTATGTTGACTCTTTACATTGCCTTTCATATTATTGAAAATAAACTTTGAAAAATTTAAAGTCCTATCAGTTGCCAAACAAACCAAAGGATAAGCCATGGTTGATGCAAATTGTTCATAAGATGTTTTCTTAGGACTAAGACAATGTAAAAGAGTATGAATTAAAAATCTCCAATGGGGACAAAAACATCCTTTTCTGAAAGTAACTTTTTGTTCAGATGTATCATACCCCATTAAAGCAATATTAGTGAAAATTTCTGAATTAGGTAATGTGATGATACCATTGAGATCATCTAATTGGAGAATTCTCCTCAAGAATGACTCAGTAACATCAATAGTTACCCCATCAACTGTGGCTCTTAGAGCATCCACAGATTCTTGTGTGTCTCCCTGTTCAAGAGTTATGGACTCCACAGTGTTTCAGAACTGTTTGATATGAGAGACATAGATTGTGGGATTAATAGTTAAGGCATACCTTATATGAGTTATGTTTAGAAAATCCACAATCTGATGAAAAACAGGGCCACTCTTCTCGTTTGACTTTTGTAAGTAGGCCACTTGGTTGTGCTCCTCGACAAATTTTAGAATCGCCATGATATTTGTGAAAAAGAGAATAAATGTGTTAGTAATCAAGATAAAAAGCAAGCCGTATGATGATCAATTTATACTAATAGGGTTTGAGGAGGTTGCTCAATGTGAATTATCTTTAGAAAGAATTATCTTTGGAAAAAGAATAATTTATAATAAGTAAGTAGATAATTCACAAAAGATTTTACCCTATTAATAAGGAAAGACGGTTATTTTTACAACGACTAGTAAAAAATTGGATTACTGACACAACAGTTGTAATGGCTAGTTCATCAGTGGAAAAATAACTCTTGCAGTGGTAACTAATGAACTAGCAGTGGTAAAATTTTCACAGCATATCAAAGAGCAGTGGTGAATAAAACATTAAAATTTGCTGCTCTTATCATAGTTTTTAGCAAACTACCAGCTATCAACGGATTTGATATGTCTTTACCATGAGCCGTTTGCTATGGACTAGCCAACTCTTGATCACTTGGATGTATGGTGAGTTGATAACCTAGTTTTTGGTAAACTATCAACCATAAATGGATTTGATAAGTCTTTACTAGTAGCCGTTTGCTCTGGACTAGTCGATTCTTTTGTGGATTAGACATGGTGAATCAATAACCATTTGTTGTGTGTCTATGATACACATCTTATTACTCCAATGACTCCAATAATATGGGTTATAAGCTGCAAACCAAAGTAACTTTCAACTTAACCCATAATTATTAACCCAATGTAACTTTTTAACCAAGTTACTATTCACAAAATATCTTCCAAAAGTCAACCCGATAATAACCAAATTTACTCCTCCAACCTACCAAAACAGGTAAGAGTAAATATTCTTCATTAATTAGAATTCGACCTTGACTTTGCTTATAAAAGGGGGCTCAAAACTTTTATCTCTCATTAACAATCATCTTCAATAACACAAACCCTAAGCATCATCATGAGTTAGTTTCCTTTAATCTATATCTCTTCTGATGACTCTTCAGCTGAGGAAATCAGTTACTACTCAGACTCTGAAGAACTTTCTGCTGGATGGAGTGGATATTTTCCACCAAGTGCAGCAACTGCTACATCTTCAAGCATGAAGCCCAACAAGAAGATTTCAGCTGAACCTGCTCCATCACTTGAGTTTTATTCAAGCTCTTCATCTGATGATGACAATGATCCAACCTTTGATCTTTCCAAAGAGCTTCCAAAGGCCCTTACCACAGCATTGACAACTGCTATAAACAACATGAAGTGGCCAGCTGTTGAAAAGCCTACTCAAACACCAAGGCCTCCCAAGCAAATTCTGGGACTTGCTTGTCCAAGGAAACAACTCTCTTTTGATAACAAGAGAAAGAAAGCTTCCAAAGGCAAGCATGACTATGAAGGAAAAGGAAAGAAACCTATGGAGTAGGTGTTATGTTGTAGGTTCATGTCTTTTGTGATGGTTTTCTGTTTTGGTGACAATGTGTTCTTGATGGTTGTAATGTACTTTTCTTATGATTAATAAAAGTACTTCTTTCTTCTTGCTTTTATCACCAAACTTTCCACTGTTGTATGTTAATTACCACTGTGCTCTTGATAACTCTGCATACAAATTAGTAGAAAACCATACATACAATACAAACAATATTAGTACCTAAAAACTATCCTGCAACACTGAAAAGTATTAGACATCAAAGATTTATTGATTAAGCATTCCAATACCTGTTACCAAGTATTGAAACCTACCCACATCAAGCCCTTTTGTTAATAAATCAGCATAATTGTCATCAGTATGAATTTTGACAACATTAATAAGCTTTTTCTCAAAACAATCTCTAATGAAGTGATGTCTAATTTCAATATGTTTAGTTTTAGTGTGTTGCACAGGATTTTTAATAATACATATGGTACTACTATTGTCTATATAGATAATGGTGTTCATGAAATTGTACCCATAGTCCAATAATTGATTCTGAAGCCAAAGGATCTGAGCACAACAACTAGCAGCTGCAACATATTCTGCTTCAGTGGTTGAAGTAGCAACCATAATTTGCTTCTTACACTGCCATGACACCAATCTACATCCAAGAAATTGACATCCTCTAGTAGTTGATCTTCTATCCAAACTTGCACCAGCATAGTCACTATCTGAGTATGTGATCAATTCCATTGGAGAGTCTCTTGGATACCATAATCCTAGATTAGGATAAGTCTTCAAGTACCTAAAAATCTTTTCCACTGCTGTCATATGTGATGTCTTTGGAGTCACTTGAAATCTTGCACAAGCACATACAGCAAACATAATGTCTGGCCTTGATGAAGTAAGATACATCAAAGAACCAATCATAGATCTGTAAGTGTGAACATCATCAACATTAGCACCATTAGCATTCTTTAACAATAGGTGAGTGGTCTTGTCAGCAAGGGTATTTGAAGATTTTTCATCAGTAAACTTGAACTTCTTAATATTCTCAGCCACATATTTGTCTTGGCTGATAAATATGCCTTCCTTACTCTGTTGTACTTGCAGCCCCAAAAAGAATGTAAGTTCTCCCATAGAAATCATTTGAAATTCATTTTTCATCAGCTTCTCAAACTCTTTGCACATCTCTTGTTTAGTAGACCCAAAGATAATATCATCAACATATACTTGCACAAGTAGAATATCACCTTTGTCTTTCTTGATGAATAAAGTTTGGTCAATCTTGCCTCTATGAAACCCATTATTCAATAAATAAGTAGCTAAGGTTTCATACCATTTCCTTGGAGCCTGATGTAAGCCATAAAGAGCCTTAACCAATTTATATACTTTATTTGGGTGTTGAGGATCTTCAAAGCCTGGAGGTTGAGAGACATATACCTCCTCATCAATAGTTCCATACAGAAAGGCACTCTTAACATCCATTTGATAGACTGTAAAGCCCATAAATGATGCATAGGCTAGAAACAATCTAATAGCTTCAATCCTTGCAACAGGAGCAAACACTTCTTCATAATCAATACCCTCCTCTTGAGTGTATCCTTGAGCAACCAATCTAGCTTTGTTCCTGAATACAATACCTCTTTCATCTTTCCTTTTTCTGAAAACCCATTTAGTACCAATGACCTTCATACCATCAGGCAAGTCACAAAGAACCCAAACATTTTGAAGTTTAAACTGCAGCAACTCATCTTGCATAGCTTCAACCCAGCTAGATTCTCCTAGAGCCATATACACATTCTTAGGCTCCACCTGTGAGAGAAAACAGAAAAACAAACACTTATTCTTCTTACTATGTTTCTTGGACTCATATACTTCACTTATGAACCCATGAATATCATCTTTCTTTGTCTGTCTTCTAGTCTTCACACCTGATTGAAGTTCACCAATAACATTATCAAGTGGATGCACTTTGTGAATTGAAGACTGTGATGTGTTAGGAATCTCATAAGTTGTAGGCATGTTTGAGATCTCTACATCATCACTTGGTGATTCCTGAGAAGTATGGTCCACATTTGGGCTGACAGTGGAAACTTCTGGTGTAGCAGTAGGAATGGAGTTACCACTGCTAGTAGGAATATCTTTATTTACATCAAAATTCACACCATCTGCATCACTTGTCTTTTCAGAATTATCACCAAAGTCCCAAAGTGGCATAACAATTTGATCTTCATCATCTTTACAAGCTTCATCTTCATCAATGAATTCTTCTGAATCTTCAAGATCTTTTCCTCCAGTGCTTGAAGTGAGAGGAACATAATTCATTGTATTTGATAATGTTTCAAGATCAAATAGCCAATCTGGTCCTGAACCTGCCATGTTTGCTTTATTTTCAAGAAACTGAACATGCAAGTTCTCTTCAATCTGCTTTGTTCTTAAGTTATAGACTCTAAAAGCCTTGCTAACCATAGAGTAACCAACAAAGAATCCTTCATCAGACTTTTCTTCAAATTTACCAAGATGATCAATGGTATTGAGAATGGTAACATGACACCCAAATGGCCTCATAAACTCCAAAGTAGGAGGCCTTCCTCTGAACAACTCATAAGGTGTCTTGTTCTTTGTTTTGACCACTAAAACTCTGTGTTGAATGTAACAAGCAGTGTTAACTGCTTCAGCCCAAAAAGTCACTAGAAGCTTTGAATCAACTAACATGGTTCTAGCAGCCTCAATTAGTGTTCTGTTTCTTCTTTCTGCAACTCCATTTTGTTGAGGAGTTCTGGCAACACTAAATTCTCTTTTAATACCTTTGTCTCTGCAAAAATCATCCATAACTTTATTCTTGAACTCTGTCCCATTGTCACACCTGATGATCTTGATTTTCTTTTCATATTGATTTTCAACTTCAGTGATAAATGTCTTAAGGATGCCAGTGGTTTCATCCTTGGTTCTTAAAAAGAAAACCCATGTGAATCTACTAAAATCATCAGTCACAATGATGAGTGTGTAAATACTCATCATTTTTAGTCAAATCTGAGCTGCAAAACGATCAAAAATACTCAAAAATGCACCAAAATGCGAAGAAAATCCCAAAGATCGTATTTTATATGTTTCTTATGCAAAACGAGTGAAAACAAACGAAAAACGAACAAAAGTTACATAATTGGCAGTTTCAGTCCCCCGACTTTCAAAGTTTTACAAAACTAGTCCCTGGTCAATCATTTTCAAAGAAAAGTCAACTCTTGCTTTTAAAAGTCAAAAATAAATCACAAATGATCTTTGGGTGAAAATTTTAGAAATATTACAAGTTTGGTCCCTCTAGTTTGAAACATGGCAGAAAATACCCCCGGGAATTCAAATTCGGGAAATATTCATTCAAGGTCCTTGTGTTATTGGTACTTGGCAAAAATCATCCTTATGAGTATTTTGAGGGAATTACACTTCCAGTCCTTGGATTCTCACTTTTCGGCAAAATTGATCCTTGTGGTTTCAAGATAATTAAACAAACGAACCTTTATCATTAGCCAAAACCAATTCCAAATCCATTAACAAACCCACCCTTGGCCCAAGTTGCAGTCAACCCACCCAAGGCCCAAAAACAATATAAACCCACCCCCCTTTTGCCTTCACGTTTAATATAAATCAGAACCCTAACCCTAAAATACGACTCCCTCCATCTCCCCCACCCACTCAACCTTCTGATTAAAATAACACCACCAAACCCCCCCCCCCCCCCCCCCCCGTGATCACATCCAGCCAACAAACCATCATCATCTCTCCCATCAACCTCAAACCCAATCCCCAATCCCACTAAACCCCCTCCAATCTATACCTAACACCATCAACAAATCATGGAGTGACATGCTGGAGATCCACAACACTTGTTGGGCACCAAAGTGTGATTGAAAGGCTGTGATGAGTTCAATTTAATCCAAAGGTGAAGAGTAATCTCAAGGAAACACAAGCTGGTGTGGAACCCATTGAAACCCTAAGAAGATGAAGACAAAGAGGAGGCTAATTGGTACCTACCACTTTTCTAGTTTAGTATAAATAGATAGGGCATTGTAAGCCTTAGGGCATTCTCAGTTCTATCTTTTTACCAGTTTCAATTGTAGTGTTGTTTCAAAATTTTCATTTGTAATTCGAATGTTTTAAGTTTTAATGAAAGTTGCATTTTAAAGTTATCTCAGTTATTATTGCAGTTTCAAAATTATTTTTTTTTTACTTGGTTATTGGTGTTCTGCTTGATTCGTGTGACAACAAAAAAAAAAAAAAAAGGAGAGAAAGAAAAAAAAAGTGTTACAAAAAATTGTGAGCAGCAGCTTGG
Source organism: Artemisia argyi (assembly GCA_030686995.1). Classification (NCBI taxonomy): domain Eukaryota; kingdom Viridiplantae; phylum Streptophyta; class Magnoliopsida; order Asterales; family Asteraceae; genus Artemisia; species Artemisia argyi. The sequence continues at coordinate 58,297,127 of CM060680.1, read as the reverse complement.
ATGGGATTTGGTTTAGAGCCCATGGGGGCGTGTAGGTTGTTCTCAATAATGGTTCCCAAAAGTTGCACCATTCTGGATGACAAGTAGGTTTTATCCGTTTTCAATTAAGTTGATAGTTGTGATTTTCTTTGTTGTTGACTGTCTATTTAGAGTAACTTTATCAGTTTATGCTATTCGCTGTAGAAAGATTGAGGGGTATGCTATAATTTTCAGTAAACTAATCAAAATGCAAAATTAGACAAGTTTTGGAAAAGTAGAAAAGTTAATTTTATTTTTGATAAGCAGATTTCAAAGGGGTATTTAGGTCTAGCTTGTTGATGTGGTGCATTTAAGGTTGAAGTTTGGTAATCTTTGGTAACTTGTTTTACTAAATCAAAAAGAAAATCGGAATTTGGAGTGGATTCGCTTAGTGAAAAGTAGGCGAAAAGTTGGGTGTTCGACTAAATTAATACCTTGCTTCATCAGTCTTTGAACCAACTTCGGATTAGTGTAGAATGTTCAATAGTTGGAGTTAGGCCGTGGAAATTGTGGTTTTAGGAAGCCCTCTAGGTATAGTTTATAGACCTGCTTTTAGTTTAGGAATAGCTGATCATTTAATGCTGCTTGTTAAGCCATTTTTAAGCCTAGTTGGGGCTGTTTGCTGGTCGCTCTTAGTGTACATCGAGAATGCTTGATCTTGTTACTATTGCTGCTACTATTCTTATTAAGATTCTGTTTGTTGATCTTAGTTGCTGACTTGTTGTTCTTGGAACTTGTTAAAATTCTTGTTGTTGTACCTATTGATGATCATTCTCGTAGTTTATTCGTGTTGTTATTGTTGTTAAATTGTTTCAGCTTATTTAAGCTTATGAGCATATTTGAAGTATTGTAAAATTTTCTTGAACAAAAAAAAGAGTTTTTGATTTTAAACTGTTGAATATTTTTGCTCTTAAATATGATTGTCAAATCTGATTTCCAAAGAGTTATTGGGTCTGTGTTTGGGTGTTAACGAAAGGAACAAGAAAACAAAAGAAAAAAATAATAATAAATAAAATTGCAAAAATAGGGTTTCGAACCCCTGACCTCTCGGTCACAACAGGCACCACACACAACACCAACACCACTGCGCCCTTGGGTCTTTTTCAAACATAACTTGCAACATCTCATATTTAATAGGGATTTTAAGTAGGGCTTAATTTAGCTTATCAGTTTTTACAAGCTTATTTTCTGCTTATTTCGACACTGAATTTTAGTTTTTATAATTTTCTTAGTGTGAAATTAACTTGAAATATTTTTCTAAAAAGTTTCAGATTTTTAGGTTTGTTAAATTAATTATTAGGATTTAATTAGTATTAATTAGTTTTTAATTCATAATAAATAGAATTTTTGTTGAAAAATTTATTTTCTTTTTTCTAAAATTTACTTTTGTCTTTCAGTACGTAAGAAAATTAGTTGGTAACCCGTAGGAACTTCGTAGCTCAAAATTCACGTTTTAATTTGCGCACTCGCGTAATTTTTAAAATAAACGTCGCGTTTCTAATTTGTTTTACGTTTTAGGATTCCCGATACTTAATTATGTTTTCCCGTAGTGTTTTAGGTTTTTCCTAGTTAGTTTATTGCCTTAGGTTAATTTACTTTTACCTTCGTTCGTTAATTTTCCAAATTCGTTAGTTTAACGTACCATAAAACCAAATAACTTTTTCAATCATACAAGATTTTAATCCAAATCTCATTCAAAGCTTTCCATTCACACCTCGTTGGGGTACGACCCGGGAAATCACTTCCCGGTCTCACAATTTGAATATCACTTTCACAAGTTTTGCGGGGTAATCGTTTTCCTAAACGGTTTACTTGTATTACTTCACGTTTATTTGTCTCACGACGAATTAAACCTCACGTTTGTTGATATTTTGATAAATTGTTTTTTAAACACTAAAACACAACGAATCACACAACAAGACAATACTTCTTCAAATTTATGCTGCTCACAGAAGTAGGACCAAACAAGTCCATATGCAGCATAAAGAGTGGATGATCAATAGAATTGAATGCTTTGGTCTTGCATGAAACTCTGTGTTGCTTTCCTTTGAGACAGGCAACACAAGTTTGGTCATTTTTAAATCTTTTCTCTGGTAGACCTCTGACAAGTCCATCTTTCACAATCTTGTTGATCGTCTTGAAGTTGACATGACCAAGTCTTCTATGCCAAAGCATTGATTCATCCAAAGTGGCTTTAGCAAGCAAGCAAGTAACATCATTATTAGCCACTATGTTCTTCATGTCAATGCTATGCAGATTACCTTTTCTAGGGATTTTAAGCAAAATATCACTTTCATCAGGAAGCTTATAATCCTTAGATAAGATATAGCATTCATCTTCTGTGAATAGAACTCTATGCTTCTTGTCACACATCTGTGACACACTAAAGAGGTTGTACTTGAGTTCTTTCACATACTGCACATCTTCAAAATCAATGTTTCCAGCCTTGATTGTTCCTTTGCTAGAAACTTTGCCACCAATTCCTCCTCCAAAGCTGGCAAATTGTCCATCATAAGGTTGAAAGTCTGAAAGATAGGACTTATTGCCAGTCATGTGCCTGGAACATCCACTGTCTGAGTATCCTTGATCATTAGTAGTCTTTGAATGTCCCTGCACACAAAATAAAGGAATTAGTTCCTTTTGGGGACCCAAGCCACAAATGACTTCGATCTGCCTCGTGTATCAATATAATTATATCTATCAAAGGTCATTGATACACCATTGGGATTGTTTGAGGTGATGGTTCCTTTTGGTTTCCATTCCCAACATGCTGAGGCCTTAACAGCATTTCCCATATTTACTCTTTTCTTGTTAACAGACCCACCAGTGGTAACCTTTGGCCTTGCAGTGGTAACTGCTGGCTTAGCAGTGGAAACTGCTTGTTTTGAAACTTTGGGTACCCACTGCTGATTATTGTTAACTTTCTTTTCAAAATTGGTCTTTTTCCCTGTTTGAGTAGATTTAACAAAAGTAGTAACAGGGGGCTTAGGGTAAACTCTGTTTTTATTTCTAGCAGTGGCAACTGCTGGTCTAGCAGTGGAAATTGGTTTAACGCCAGAATGAAGCAAAACAGACCTGGGAATCATCTTGCTAAGTGGATTTGGGTGAGTTAAGTTATTAGCATTTTGTCCATTCACCCTAGTATTCCCAAACACTTCCCTTCTTCCCAAGTGGTAGGTACAACTATAAGACAAATGGTCAAAGCTACCACATATATGACAGGGTTTGTTATTGAACACAAAGTCACTACCAAATTGCCTAGATTTAACATGATTCCAACTCCTCATATTACCCCTAGGAGTTGGTGACCTACTTCTGTACATCTCTGCATATCTAGTAGTGTGCCTAGTGAAATTAGGTTGTGACCTAGGCTTCTCTTTGACTACTTCAGGAATACTTCTTTTAACCTCCACTTTAACATTCTCAGGAACACTAGGTTTAGACTCAACATTTAAATTTTCATCTTTAAGAGATGAGTCACTAGCACTATCAAAGATATCAACCTCAACCTGAACCTTTTCAATTTCAACTGGTTTAACAAACTTTGGTCCATAGGTCATAGGTAGTTCCTGGAATTCCTCTAATCCTATGTGAGCTAAGTCAATGCCAGGAGGTGATGGAACACCTATTAGAGGTGGTGGAACTGCTTTGTATCCAATTCCTGATTTGGCTTTGCTCACAACTTGGGCTTCCCAAATTTTGTCAATACACTTGGATTGATGATCCAGTGTTTGCTTAGTTATCATTATATTCTCACTAGCCATCTTAACTTTTTCTAGTTCTTTTCTAAGAACCTTATTAACAGCAACCTGATAATCTAAATCTCTTCTTAATACTGCAATATCATCATTGAACTTAGATTCATTTGCCCTATAATGCTCTAACTGAGTTTCTAAAACACCTAGGCCTCTTTTATGATTTGCTAAGTTATAATTAGTATGAGTTAACTCTAGGCATTGTTCATTAAATTGTGCTTTAATTTTCTCATACTCTTTTAAGGCCTTACAAGATTTAGAACAAGCATTATCAATTTGTACCTCAGAGTCAGAAAAAGCCATTAGTGCAAGCTCTGTAGCAACCATTACAGACTCTGAATCATCATCCTCTTCCTTAGTCATAAAGCTCCAATCAAAGCTCACTCCATCAATAGCCAATAGCCCCTTTGGCTCATCAGTAGTAGGTTCCTTCTTCTTGTCCTGCTTATACCAAGTTGATCTGTTGTCAGATTTCCTTGGCTTCCTGCACTCCCTGGCAAAATGCCCCTTCTTGTGACAATTATAGCATTCCACCTTCTTCTTGTCAAAACCTACAGTTTCATTGCCACTGATGTTGATCTTTCTTCCAGTCTTCTTCCAAAACTTCTTTGTCCTTAAGCTTAGTAAAGCTACTTGCCACTTAATGTCCATCTCCTCCATATCATCCTCATCAATTTGATCCAAATCCTCATGATTGAGAATTGAACCACCCACTTGACTTGATATAAAGGCATAAAAAGTAGTATCACTAAATCCTGCAATCTGTCTCTTTGAGCTACCAGTGGAAACACTTCCACTACCAGTGGAAACAATAATGTTAGCACTATCATCATCACTATCACTTTCTTCATCTGAACTATCATCAAGAGATGATGATATGAGTGCTACACTTCCTGAACTTGAGCTTATTTTGCCAGCTTTCTTCAATCTTTGTTCAATAACCTTGAAGTTATTGTACAAATCATTAAGTTTCATGGTCTCCAATTCTGGCTTATCTTCCCACACAGCAACATTGGTTCCAAACTCAGAGGGTAAGCTTCTTAAGAACTTTAGATTAAGGTCTTCCCTTTCCACCTCAATCCCAAAAATAGTGAGTTGAGTAACAATCTTTTGTAGCCTTGTGAAGATGCTATCAAGAGATTCATTACTTGTTGAACCAAAGTTTTCATAAGTCTGCTTCAGCAAGGTCTTTTGAGTCTTCTTGGTGGAATCATTACCACCAAAAACTTCACAGATCTCATCAAAAAGAGTCTTTGCAGTTTTGTACTTGCTGAATGCAAGAACTTGGTCTTTGGGAAGTGTCATCAGCAACAAACCTCTGGCCTTCAGATCATTCTTTAGCTGAAGTCTTTCATCATTAGTAACAGGTCCAGTGTTGACCTTAATTACTTCCTTGCCACCAACCATCTCTGAAGTAAAGCTTGGTTTGAAAGAATTTCCAACCATAATGATCTCCCAAAGTGTGTAGTCTTGGACCATAAAGAATTGTTCGATCATCAGCCTCCACATCTCAAAGTCATTCAACTTAAGCTTTGGAAGCTTAGCAGCAATGTTTGAGTTACTAGTTTCTGTCTCCATTGATTCTTCTGAGTGAACTAGAGTCTTCTAAATCAAAGTATCAAAACCTGGCTCTGATACCACTTGATGGATCTAAACACCTTGAACTTGTGTTAGATTAATACTTTGAGTTATATCACTAAGTATGCGGAATCTACTTAGTAACACTTAGAAGTTTGATTGTGAATAAGACAGTTGTATATGAACAAGAACAATGTATATAAACAAACTATTAGCTCCAATATTATTAACGATAATAATACGAGTGATCTTGATATCACTAGGGTTACACCTTGAAGCTCTAGAAACGTATCTCAAACCTTTAACCTAGGATCTCCTTTTATAACACAAGGAGTCCTCTTCTACAAGATAAGTATAATGCTAATAGAATAAGATATACACAAGATCTATTCTATAATTATCTAAACACGTTTCCTAATAGTTATCTAATAAGCAGTGGTAATATATGTTCTTGCAGTGGTAATGAGTTTCCATTGCAAGTACATTCTTCTGCAGTTGTAACATCTTCACTTAGTCGTGGTAACTATTAGTATAATTCCCAACAACAGTTAGCGGTAGGGACTGACAGCGTGCAATATGTAAACCACAAGGATCAAAAAAGCAAAAAAAAAAAATAGATCAGGGACTACGGTAGTGATTTGGAGCAAACCACAGGGACGAACGGTGTAATTTACTCTTTTACTTAAATGACTTTGTGAATGCTGCCTTGATTCTGTGTACAAATAATACCTCTGTAAGTTGGACGAACTTGGAGGAAATGTGGTAAAAGTTAACCTGAAGTCCATTTGGCAAGTATATATAATGGATTATCTTGTTATTTGCTGGCATGTATATCCTAAGTCGTAACTGTATCCATACACAGAATAGCCATGGTTGACGCTTTAAGTTTTTAGGTTAAACTGCAAAAATGGTCCCTAACCTATCATGAAAGTGCAACAAAACCACCGAGACATAAAGGTGTGCAAAAAAGCCACTCACGTTACGGATAAGTGCAAAACGGCAATCGAGAACTAACTCTCGTTAGTTTTCTCGTTAAGTGTCATGTCACTAAGGGTATTATAGTCATTTTGTTGCTTTAAGGATTAAAATGTTCAGGTGTCATAGCACTATTGCTTCAGGGACTCAATTTGCAAAGTAATTTTTATCTTTTATTTCACACCCACCACCACCACTCTCTGCCACCACACAATCAATGCCACCACCCTTCAACTTCATCTTCTCTGATGCCAAACCCAGGATCCGATGACTAAACCCAGATTCCAGACACTTTTTTTTCGTTAACCACACAAACCTTAGATCTGATAAGTCACATTTATTCATCACCTGACATTGTATATCTGAAAGTTACAGTTAATCCTTTGAGCCTTTTATTCTTCGGACATGAGGGCACATCAAAAGACAAGTCTTGAAATTTTGATGTATACTCGTACTCAGGAATCGTGTTTGGCTTCACTATATCTGGTTGAGATATGCTCATTATATTGAATTCATACAACATCTGTGCCACAAAAACAAAAGAATGCAGTGAGTCATATAAAATAACTTCTGAGGCCAGTGGTAACTCGATGTGCTTGTAGGCGTTTATGCTAGTGTTCGAAAAACAAACCTGGAGACACAAACTTTTGCCTTCGGTAACCTCAAGATCTCCAGCCAAGCACACCTCACGGTCTTGATATTCTCTCAACCACTTCATGTGTCGCAAATCAGTTTCTTTAAGCTTGGCCACTGGCACCAATTTGAAAAGGTCTTCAACTTCAGACAAGTTAACACAACCTTTATATCGAAACTCTTGCAATGTATATTTATGTGATTCAAAAGTGACTCTCTCTAGGGAGTCACAGTAAAAAATATAGAATTCTGCAAGATTACTTGGGAGACGTAAAAGCATTTTAAGTCTTTTGCAACTACTTAAGTCAAGGACCCGAAGTTCTTCAAGATGATTGTAACTACGCAGGCATTCAAATGGATTGTTGACTAAGTTCAAGTACTCCAAACGTGTTTGATCTTTGAAACTAAGAGGAAAAGCAATACTATTAAGATTGCAGTCCTTGAGTAATAAATGCCTTAATGATTTTGGCAAAAGAGCTAAATAGTTGCACAAAGCTTTAGACCTTGTCATGTTCAATAGAGAAAGACACTTATTGTCTCCAATGGCTTTGAAAACTTGAACCAACATACGACAGTTCGAGAGAACCAAAGTCTCAAGCTGAGGTAGTCGACATATGCTGTCAATAGTCATAAGATTGTCTGAGTCTTTAAGATTTAAAATCTTGACTGATGGAAGAAGCTGTCGCAAATCAATGTAGCAACTATCAACTCTTTTAAACTATAAACCCACTTAAACTCATGAAGCTAAAATGAGAAGCAATGTAAAGAGGATGTTGAATCCCCTACCTTTAGTGGTCCGGAGAATGTTTCCAATTTGCTATAGCTTATATCTATAGCGACCAATTTTTCGATGCCTAAACTGGAGGGTATGTCTTTTAAATGACATTCTCGCCAGCAGAGTAATCTTAAATCTTTTGGAAAATTGTTGTAGGATCCAGTCAGCTAGACCTCATTTAGCTGGAGAAATTTAAGATTATTCATCGTCTCGAATGCATCCGTATCAAGATCTGAAAGCTATAAATATAGCATACGTGGAAGAATGTTAGCGATGAGATATGAGTCATTTAATTAATGAGATGAAACACGGTCAACAAATTTATGGTGGTAACTACGTAAATATGTCAGTCTTCATGTCACATTCATCATCTTCACATTACATAATGTGAATGATGCATTCCCAAATACTATATGTTAATACAAATATCGCCTAAAAACGTTATTTATATTTTACGATCTTTACTAAGTTTTGTTAATGACAAAGTATGAAGTTTAGCTATAAGTAAATCATCACTTTAAGTGTTTAAGTCTTGTTTAACTAAGGTTTGAATTTCTTTTTAAACAAAACATTGTTTTTATTTCTTAAACTAGAAAGTGTCTTGTCACATCACATTTATTTCTTAATATAGTAAGGTCACATCACATTTAGGGCAAGCTTTGTCAATATACATTTATGGTAAGAAGTGTGTTTAACTTACTAAGTGGTTGCTTGCAAGTTTAGTGTTTGACTTGATATTATGAGATGTGACATTTTTTGGTTTGCAAGAGTAATGAGATGTGACCTTGTTTGGTTTGGGAGATTTATTGCAAAAACCAACTGCAGCCCTGGCGGTACCCTGGGGATACACGAGCGGAACCCTCCTGAGGGGTCCGCCGTATCCGCCAGACCTGCAGAATGGTTTGCTATAAATACCAAACCATTTGTTAGTTTTGAGTCACCTCTTTAGGACATATTTTCACATACTCTCTCAACTAACTCAGTAACCTTTTGATTTGTATGATTCTCTTATGTAGCAAGGGACTTCACAAGATCATTCAAGAAGTTACAAGCTTCAACTCTAAAGTTGCAAGTCTTGGTAGCTTGGTCATGTATAAGCTTTGGTAGTTTATACTTCATGTGTGTCATGTATATAGAAGTAAGTGGTTAGTATTTTAGGCCTAAAAATACGTAGTGTGTTGGGAGTTGTTGTACCCTTGTAAAAGAACTAACGGGAGTGGTTGTACCCTTGGTAAAGAACTCGACATCTAGCTTAGTGTCGGTAAAAGTGTAAGCGACGATGGGAGTGGTTGTACCCGTGTAAAAGAACTCGACATCTAGCTTAGTGTCGGTAAAAGTGTAAGCGAAGTTGTAAAGGTTTTCTCCACCGGTGAAAGGAGCTTGTTGATTAGTGCTTATAACTCTCGAGTTGGAAACTCGGGGCGTGGATGTAGGGCAAGGAAAAAGAGTCCTTGTAGCCGAACCACGATAAACAATCGTGTTGTGGTTTTATCGTTTCTTTCTTTATCTTTGCTTATTACATGTTGTTTTTTAGTTAAAATAGCTAGTTACATATAAAGCTTTTCAAAGAACTAAACAAGTAAAGATGTGTTTATATCTTCAAACAAAAGTAAAGCTTTTCAAAGAACTAAACAAGTAAAGTTAGAATTATTATTCACATGAAAAGCTTCTCAAATAATCAAACATATAACATTGTGTTTGTATCTTTAAGCAATCGTAAAAGTATTTAAAAGATATTCAAGTTAAAAAGGAATTAAAAACCGGTAAACTATTCAACCCCCTTATAGTTTTCCACAATTGGCATCAGGAGCTACGTTACTCAAGATCTTTAAAATAGAATGTATTTTAAAACTTGGATCTATCCATGGATTTTGAAAATCTCAAAGAAGGGCAACCTATCGAAAACCCACCGCTATTTGAAAAAGAAAACTTACTTGAACGGAAAAGTAATTTTGAAAACTATGTGAAATCAATTGATCAAGATCTTTGGCATATTATTTCTTTTGGTGATTTCAAACCAAAGAAAAACAAGTTTTTGAAAACCAAGATAACTATCTTAAACTTGATAAAAACACTAAAGCTAAAACAATGATTTATAAAGCTTTAGTACCAAATATGAAAGAATGTAGTTTTGTCAAAACGGCTAATGATATTTGGAAAAATATAATAAACTTTCATCAAGGAATATGTCAAGTCAAAGATGATCAATTTGATCTTACATATGAATTAGAAGTTTTAGAAAAACTAATTGATAGACACTTAGTAGAATTTAATACATGTGCTACTAGTTTAAATGTTTTAAATGAAGGTACAAGTGAAGATGAGTACGTGTGTTTTGATGAACCTGCTTGCGTATCTTGGAATGTAATGGATGTTGACGAAGACAATAATCCGGTAGTTAATTGTCAATTTATTGATACAACAAGCAAGGTGTAAGTAAAGGTGATTACTCGTGTCAAGCTCGTAGTAGACTTGCTTGCGATTCATAGAATTACATGGATGAAGATGAAGTCAATCATCCGGTTTGTGATTCGTAACTAGATAAAACATCAAGCAAGGTACACTTTATAACCAAACACTTTTGCTTTGATTAATTTATCCTAGAGTTTTCTAAACTAGAAAATGAGTCTAAACGTTTATGCAACATGGACCTAAAAACTATCTACAAGAATGAGTCTTCAAAATCTTTTAAAAAATATCTTTGAAAAGGAAATCTTATTAGAAAATTAAATGTCTAGAATTGAGAGTAATGTTGAAATTGATTTAGAATGTAAATTATGTCTAGATTACAAACATGAGATTAAAATGCAAAATGAGAAAGGAAAAATTATTAGTTAAATTTGATGAAAGCTCAAAATCTCTTGAAAGATTGTTGAGGAGTCTAAGGTTATTTAAAGATAAAACCGGATTAGGACTTAACTCAAAAGCACCATCAACTAATAAAACAAAGCAAGTAAAATTTGTCAAACCTAGAAGAGATTTAGAAATAACTCAATTTCTAATAGAAACTCATGATAAAAGGATTAGGATTATTATTCTCTATGCTTTTATATGATTATCTAACCTTCCTGGATACATGAGCTATTGAGTTTCAAAGCGTGTCGTCAAACCAAGATTTCACGCGTAATGCTTATCCGCTTGATAGCATCTCTATGCAATTTAAAAGGTACGCATTACTTCAACTTGACTTTGATTATCTCTTATTTCTAGCATTATGTGTTCGAATATGTGTTATTTGTAACACTCTAGAGTGTCTACCTGCTATTTGTAAATAACTAAGATTAGATTCTATGCAACAAGGAATTTAGTCTTTAGTACTAGTAGGAGATATAAGGTGTTTTGGTTCTTTAACCATCAGGAGATAAACACGAAAAACTCTTGTATAAGTCTCAATCAACTCTTGCTAACAAGTGAGCTAACTAAGAATTTCCTAAGTGTTAAAATGTCTAACACTTTTGTGATGCTTGCAAAACAAACCTTTGTTAAACAATTTTCTCAAACACCATACTTTGAGTCTTTAATTGTGTTTTTCTTCAATCACTCCTTTATGATAATCTCACATAAAACACACAAGGTGAAATAAATCACATTAGCATATATTAGGATGTGTGAATGAAAATGAGTTTTCAACATCTAGGATTTACACATTAAATGTGACACATAGTCTCTTGATGTTGTACCTCTTGGACTTTTTCTAAACAAATAGAGTTCATAGTGTCTTAAGTAAGAAAACCCAAAGAGTCGAGGAGTCGTCGAATATAACATTTAACGAGGGATCTCCTCCTTCTAAGATATTATCTTTGGTAGATAATAACTTAGTCGAAAGTCCAATGATGGCAAGACAAGTATAAGGATAAAGGTACAAAATAACATCTTCTCACCTTGAGTCAAACATTAAATCAAGTAAAATTGACATATGTTATAAAACTTGATTTATAGATCATAGTTGTGTCTAAACAAATTCAACAAAAACAGTTTTTGGAATTTAGAGTAAAACAACTAGTGAAACAAAATAGATTTTTCAAAAGTAATTGATGAGTGCTCAAACACTCATCATTTTTGGTCTAATCTGAACTGCAAAACATACAAAAACACTCAGAAATGCATCAAAATACTAAAAATATTTTAAAATTGTGTTTTATATGTTTTAGATGCAAAATGAGCAAAAACAGATGAAAAACGTAAAAAGTTTGCAAAATTGGCAGTTTCAGTCCCCCAACTTTCATAAAATGACAAAACTAGACCTTGGATATTCAAAATATGAAAAATTATCACCAAAGGTCCTTTTAAAATCATAGGTTGTCATATTTTGTCCTTTGGTGAAAAATTGGAAAAGTTTCGGAAATTTACAATTTAGCCCCTGAAGTTTCAGATTTTGTCAGGTTTGGTCCCTGGTGGGATATTTTTGAAAGGAAAATCAATTTTTGTCCTTGAAAAATCAAAATGTGGCAAATATGGTCCTTGGGTAAAATGATTTGTGGAAATTACATGTTTGGTCCCTTAAGTTTGACAATTTGTCAGTTTTGGGTCCCCGGGAATTTGAAAAATGGTAAAATTATAATTTTGGTCCGTATGTTATTCACATGTGGCAATTATAGTCCTTGTGATTAAATTTGGAAAGTCACCAGTTCAGACCCTAAACTTTTGCAAAATTACAATATTGGTCCTTGAGTTACATAGCAAAACCAACCGGATCCATTTTATTTGTTATTACCCAACACCCAAAACTAACAAACCCACTTACACCCCCAAGCCCAATCACCCTCCAACAGCCCACTCCCCACAACCCAATCCACCAAAAATATAAAAACAAAAACCACCCGTTTTTTTATTACCCTCCTTCGTTGACCCTCAACAGTCAAACCACTCACCTTTTCCACCCTTCTCCCCCACTTTATCACTGTCACAGACACACCCCATGTCTACTCCTCTGCCATGCCATCCCTAGCTCACCTTCTCCTCTCTTTTGTCCCCCCTTGCCACCACAAAGCTCCAAAACTCATTAAATGCTTCAATAAACCTAACAAGCAACTTCAACTGCCAAAGTTCTCATTTCCTGCCAAAAATGGAAATAATGCAAAAAATGATCCAAAAGTCTTCTAAAGTGGTGGGATTTGCAGTAGGACCCACTGTGGTGTATAAAAAAGAAGAAAGAGAAGCAGAAGCTGTAGTAGTTAGGTAGAATTAGTTATAGTGTAATTTTTAAATTCGTATTAGTGTAAAAGTATTTTAAGATTGTGATTTTTCATTAAGCTTTGTTGTAATCAGCTTATTTAGTGTATTTGAAACTTATTTCACTTATTAATCTCAAGTTTTCATTACTTAAATTCAAATTTGCAAATTTCAAGAAGGATTTCCAATTTCTTATGTAACTGTTGAAAGTTGTGGTTCATTATGTGTCTGAGCTCACCTCAGTTTATTTATAAGCTCTTTTAAGTATTTTTAGCTTAAAAACCAGGTTTCATTTGGTTTTATGAAAAGTCACATAATTACCCAAAATTCCTAATAAATCAACAAAGAAATTCAAAAATGAGATGACAAGGTATTGGAAGCTGGTTTAGGAGTCTTTGGCAGATGTAAGATCATAATTGAATGTTCATTCTTGGTTTTGAGCACTTAGGTACATGTAAGTCTCCATTTCAGTTTTTAGCTTAAATTTTCTTATTTTGTAATTGGTATCTGTGGTGATCATTTGTGGTTAAATTCTGTCTAAATATGTTCAACTTAGGTTAGTATTAGGTTTAGAATCAGTCCCATGGTTTAGTTATTGCATTTGTTTCATCAAATCACCAAACAGTACCCAATAAGGGGTGTTTGGCTCTGCCTATTTAGCTGAGTTTCTGTTGTTATTTTGGTGTTGTTCTGGTGTTTGTAGGTTGCATTAGTTATTGGTAGATCAGTAGAAACATCAAACCTTGGTCTCATTTGCAAAATAGTCAATATCACCATTATCTCACCACCACAGTTAACTGTGGTGGTATTTAAGATCCATAAACCCCTAACTTAGCTTGTAACTTGTAGCTTTAGGTTATTTTAACTTTATTTCACCTTATTACAACATAATCAATCAGTAGATTAAGCCCAAACTTCATAAAAGTCAAATAAGCAAGTTTTTACAAAAGTCAAAGTTCATGCAATTCAGATTTTTCCAAAAGTTCAAGCATTTGTTTTGATTTTTGTGTGATGATTTAGAAGGTGAAACTTGTTTCTACTCATATTATACCATCTCAAATTTAAGTTTCCATGCCCTTTTGATTTTTGCAATTTTTTCCCTTGTCCCCACCTTCGCCCAAAGTTGCCTGCAGGGCTGCTGTGTGCCCTGTGCAGCAGTACAGTCACCCAAACACCACCCTTGGTGGTGGTTTTCTAGCCATCTCAGTGGGCCCAAGGCCACCAATCTTGTTCCTTTCCACTCCCCTCCTACCAGGGTCCATGGTTTGACCAATGGGTTGACCTAGGACCCAGTGGACCCCACCTAAATCAGGCCATACATCTTGTCCCAGTTTCTGAGTGCATATAGGTTTCCAAGTGCTTATTTGTGCCTTTTTGCTTATTCTGAGGTCCAATTGTGCTTTTTCCAGCTTATTTATGTTTCATTAACTTATTTGGACCAGACTTAACCATTGTGGGTCCCACTTTAGGCCATTTTTGCTTATTTTACCCTTTGGTCAACTTTGGTCAACTGTCACAACTTATTGGTTTATTCTGGCTTAATTTTGATTTTCTAAAAACTTGTTTTTACAAAAGTTGTTAGTTTTTAGGTATTAAATAGGTTGGTAAAAGAAAAACCAAGAAAAATCAATTTAATTTTTAAGTGATAGTTTCTATTTAATTTTATTTTTCATTTTTAGATTTTAATTAAGTACTTGTCATTTTTATATTTTTCTTAATTTCCTCTTAAGTTAAAGTATTTATAATAATTTTCTCAGATTTTTATTTTCTCATTTAGTATTTATTAGAATTAATCTTAGTTTTATTAATTAATAATTAGTTTTAAATAGCATAATTAGTTTTTATTAAGCATAACCTAGTTTTTATATTTTTCCTAGCTTTTATATAATGTAAAATAATTTTGAAATTTTCTTAGAATTTTTACTGTTTATTTTCTATTTTTCTTAATTTAAAATAGTTTAATTAGGTAATTAATAATTAATTAGTAATTAATTAATAGAAAAATCACAAAAAGACAAAAATACTTATTTTTAATTTTAAAACTTATTTTTTAGTTATTTTATAATTTTAGAAATTTTATTTTCACCTTTTTAGTATTTAATCAATATTGTATTATATTTAAGTATTTTAAATATTAATAATAAGTAATAAATAGTATTTAATTAATAATTAATAATTAATTAGTGTAAAAAGTAATTTTCTTTTTCTAAAAATTTTTGGTTATCTTTTAGTTTGTAAAAAAGTCATTTTCACCCCCTGGGTGTTTTCAGATTTCCGTTTTCACTTTTTATTTCGTACGTTTACGTTTTATTTAAACGTAACGTACGCGTTTTTAGGTTTAAATCGTTTCTGGTTTTTCCTAGTTTCCCGTCTTATTCATATAGCTTATTTAAGCTATTCTCTTGTAGATTCCGTAGTTTAATCACACTCAAAACCCCTTTCCATCCAAATTCACCCGATCACGAAACCGTTTAAATACAATCCACACCTCGTCGAGACATAACGACCCGGGGAAACACTGTATTCCACGGAGCATTGACTCTAGGCTGTTTGACCATCTTGACCACATCCGTGGTTGACTTTGGTTGACGGTTTAGCATCAATCAAAATTTTGGCGCCGCTGCCGGGGAGGTTGTGTGCGTATCTGAACGGTTTTTCTGATTAGTGTCTTTGGAATTCATTCCATTGTACATTGATCCATCTTTTGTTTATATTTCCTTATTATCAAAACAAAACCGTTCACGAAAACATTTTAAACTCAGTTTTCAACGAACACAAAAACATTTTTCTTATCATTTGTACAAAATGTTTATCCAAAAACCCAAAAATATTCACCTTTATTCTCTCACATCTTTGATTCTTCATTCCTTACCCTCCCAAACCTTTTGATTCTTTCTATGTCTCATCCACACCTTCTGTATTGCCAGTGGTGTGGTAATCCTTATAATGGTGGCAATTGCCCCAGCTGTGGCATGGTAGAGTCGAGAAACAGGTGTGTCTATAACCAAGATCCCTATTCCTACCATGACACGACTGATTCATTCCATCAGTTACCACACCATCAGTCTCAGCAGTTTTACTGTTGTGAGTACTGTGGTGGTTCACACTACAGTTATGATTGTCAATCGAGAAACATGCTTGTCTATGAGCAGTCTCCTGATAGCAATTGTAATTCTAGCACATACAACCCACAACCACATCAGTTTTACTGTTGTGATTACTGTGGAGGTCCACACTCTAGCTCGGATTGTCAAACAAGGAATCCATTTCCTTGTAACAATTACGACTATTCGTTTTCAGACCCACCTCTACAGTACGATATGATTCACACAACTCCTCAAGAAACCGAGCAAGACCTTTTACTAAAGGCTCTTGATATTTTAAAAGAACTTAGGGAGGAGTTGGTTACTACACCGTTTCGAGACTCTCGTGAGAAATCTATGGCAGAATTACTTGCTGAAGAACGAGAGGCTAAAAACGAATTGAGCATGGAAGAATTACTTGTCTTAGAACAAGCAGCTGTAACACGTGCCAAATTTCGTCAAGCTGCTCTTCTAGACTATGATGATGATAGTGATATTGAAGACACCCTTGATATTCTTCAATTTTATAAGGGTTCCTCAGATTCATCACTTGTGATTCCTCCCACGGAAAATCAGGGAGAAAATAATGAGATGGGGAAATTACTAGCCGTTGAACAAATGGAACTTGAAAATTCCATGAATGCTAGCTCCTCTCATCTCCCTCAGTCTGTTGTTATCACACCCGAAGTACACACTCACTCTCTAAACATGGGGGATGAGCATCTTAGCACTGTTCCTAATAAGGAATCGGACGAATTAATAAAGTCTAGTGTTGAGATCCTTGTCCCAATCCCGAGAGAGTCACAGGGGACTTTTGATCAAGTGTGTGATATTCCTTCACCCCCTGATAATCCAAATGATCAAATTGAGAGTGTCTCTGATTCCAGTGATGATTGTTTATCTTATGGAGACATTGAGTATGTTGATGCATCCCTTCCCCACTCTAATGTTGACTTTCTTCTCGAGGAGTTCACCGATGAACTTACTAACTCCAATCCACTTCCATCAGGAAGTAATGATGATCTCTTTGATTTCAAAGATGATATGGAGGAAGTCGAAGCATTCCTTGCTCAAGATAGTTCAACTTCGTATGAAGTTGATGATAACTATCTTGATTCTGAGGGGGATATTCTGTTCCTTGAAAGTTTATTGAATGATGATGATCCATCACTCAAATCCTATCTCAATATCGGGCTTAATGATTCACCCACCGATGAAAAATCTTTATCTCATGGAGACATCAGTGATGTTGATGAATTATCTTCTGAGCCCATCATTGATCACCTTATCATGACTCCTCCGGAGTATGATAACCCGGGGGGAGATACACTCAATCATGAGAATTTGCAAATTCCCACCCACCCTCCCGGGATGTTTTTGAGCTTAACCCTTGAAATCCAAACTCAGGCTAATGAGCCTGTTCTCGAGGTGCCTTCCTCTCTTCTTCACTCCTTCGGGAATGAAGACACCATCTTTGATCCCGACATATTCATGTATCATTATCTTGAGCCGGATACTTATCTCATCGGTGTGGAACTTTCACGTGCTTCTAATGTTTGTCCAAACATCTTGAATGAAAGTCCGATTGAGATTGTTTCTTCCACATCATGCTTCCCCAAGGACAACTGAATTCGGGGTCGAGTCAAGCTAGCGACTCGGTAAACAAAAACAGTAGCATGCTTATAGGGTTTTCACCCTAAGTGTGGGGGAGTCCCCCATGCTATGGTTACTTATGAAGTGAAAAATAAAATGGTGTTTTCCACGCTTAGCTTGTAATGTTGCCCTTTTACGTTCAAAGAGTCGGCATAATAGCCGGGACTTTGAATATTGAGGACAATATTCATGCTTAGTGTCGGGGGGGGGGGGGGGGGGGGGGGTATTCGCTATTCTAGCGAATTTTATCACATTTTACTATATAATACCCCCGTTTTTAGCCAAAATTCAAAAAATTTAAAATTTTTTTTCACTGGTGCTCAAAATTTTTGTGGTAATTAGTCCGCCTTGTCTAACCGACAAAAGGGATTGGCTAGTCCAGGAGCAAACGGCTCTTGGTAAAGACATCTCAAATCCGTTTATGGCTTGCAATTTGCCCAAAATTGTATGGTTCCTCAACTCCCCAAAAACAAATGAGTTGGCTAGCCCGCAAGATTATGGCTTGTGGTAAAGGCCGTGGAAAATCCATAATTGGTAATCAGCTCACCAAGATGTTGACTATTCCATCAAGAGTTGGCTAGTCCAGAAGCAAACGGCTTCTGGTAAAGACTAATCAAATCCGTTGACAGCTGGTGGTTTGCTCAAAATCACACGGTTATCAGGTGTGCCACAGTTCTTACACCTGGCTACTCCAGAAGTGATGGCTTTTGGTAAAGAGTTTAAAATCCATAAAGTTTTCAAAACAGTATTGCTAGGGACTAGCAATAGTTTAGTGTGGGGGATTGATGAGTGCTCAAACACTCATCATTTTTGGTCTAATCTGAACTGCAAAACATACAAAAACACTCAGAAATGCATCAAAATACTAAAAATATTTCAAAATTGTGTTTTATATGTTTTATCTGCAAAATGAGCAAAAACAGATGAAAAACGTACAAAGTTTGCAAAATTGGCAGTTTCAGTCCCCCAACTTTCATAAAATGACAAAACTAGTCCTTGGATATTCAAAATATGAAAAATTATCACCAAAGGTCCTTTTACAATCATAGGTTGTCATATTTTGTCCTTTGGTGAAAAATTGGAAAAGTTTTAGAAATTTACAATTTAGCCCCTGAAGTTTCAGATTTTGTCAGGTTTGGTCCCTGGTGGGATATTTTTGAAAGGAAAATCAATTTTTGTCCTTGAAAAATCAAAATGTGGCAAATATGGTCCTTGGGTAAAATGATTTGTGGAAATTACATGTTTGGTCCCTTAAGTTTGACAACTTGTCAGTTTTGGGTCCCCGGGAATTTGAAAAATGGTAAAATTATAATTTTGGTCCGTATGTTATTCACATGTGGCAATTATAGTCCTTGTGATTAAATTTGGAAAGTCACCATTTCAGACCCTAAACTTTTGCAAAATTACAATATTGGTCCTTGAGTTACATAGCAAAACCAACCGGATCCATTTTATTTGTTATTACCCAACACCCAAAACTAACAAACCCACTTACACCCCCAAGCCCAATCACCCTCCAACAGCCCACTCCCCACAACCCAATCCACCAAAAATATAAAAACAAAAACCACCCATTTTTTTTATTACCCTCCCTCGTTGACCCTCAACAGTCAAACCACTCACCTTTTCCACCCTTCTCCCCCACTTTATCACTGTCACAGACACACCCCATGTCTACTCCTCTGCCATGCCATCCCTAGCTCACCTTCTCCTCTCTTTTGTCCCCCCTTGCCACCACAAAGCTCCAAAACTCATTAAATGCTTCAATAAACCTAACAAGCAACTTCAACTGCCAAAGTTCTCATTTCCCGCCAAAAATGGAAATAATGCAAAAAATGATCCAAAAGTCTTCTAAAGTGGTGGGATTTGCAGTGGGACCCACTGTGGTGTATAAAAAAGAAGAAAGAGAAGCAGAAGCTGTAGTAGTTAGGTAGAATTAGTTATAGTGTAATTTTTAAATTCGTATTAGTGTAAA
The DNA here is from genome assembly GCA_030686995.1 of Artemisia argyi. Lineage (NCBI taxonomy): Eukaryota > Viridiplantae > Streptophyta > Magnoliopsida > Asterales > Asteraceae > Artemisia > Artemisia argyi. Next base: position 58,277,510 of record CM060680.1, on the reverse strand, counting down.
AGTATTTTAAGATTGTGATTTTTCATTAAGCTTTGTTGTAATCAGCTTATTTAGTGTATTTGAAACTTATTTCACTTATTAATCTCAAGTTTTCATTACTTAAATTCAAATTTGCAAATTTCAAGAAGGATTTCCAATTTCTTATGTAACTGTTGAAAGTTGTGGTTCATTATGTGTCAGAGCTCACCTCAGTTTATTTATAAGCTCTTTTAAGTATTTTTAGCTTAAAAACCAGGTTCATTTGGTTTTATGAAAAGTCACATAATTACCCAAAATTCCTAATAAATCAACAAAGAAATTCAAAAATGAGATGACAAGGTATTGGAAGCTGGTTTAGGAGTCTTCGGGAGATGTAAGATCATAATTGAATGTTCATTCTTGGTTTTGAGCACTTAGGTACATGTAAGTCTCCATTTCAGTTTTTAGCTTAAATTTTCTTATTTTGTAATTGGTATCTGTGGTGATCATTTGTGGTTAAATTCTATCTAAATATGTTCAACTTAGGTTAGTATTAGGTTTAGAATCAGTCCCATGGTTTAGTTATTGCATTTGTTTCATCAAATCACCAAACAGTACCCAATAAGGGGTGTTTGGCTCTGCCTATTTAGCTGAGTTTCTGTTGTTATTTTGGTGTTGTTCTGGTGTTTGTAGGTTGCATTATTTATTGGTAGATCAGTAGAAACATCAAACCTTGGTCTCATTTGCAAAATAGTCAATATCACCATTATCTCACCACCACAGTTAACTGTGGTGGTATTTAAGATCCATAAACCCCTAACTTAGCTTGTAACTTGTAGCTTTAGGTTATTTTAACTTTATTTCACCTTATTACAACATAATCAATCAGTAGATTAAACCCAAACTTCATAAAAGTCAAATAAGCAAGTTTTTACAAAAGTCAAAGTTCATGCAATTCAGATTTTTCCAAAAGTTCAAGCATTTGTTTTGATTTTTGTGTGATGATTTAGAAGGTGAAACTTGTTTCTACTCATATTATACCATCTCAAATTTAAGTTTCCATGCCCTTTTGATTTTTGCATTTTTTTCCCTTGTCCCCACCTTCGCCCAAAGTTGCCTGCAGGGCTGCTGTGTGCCCTGTGCAGCAGTACAGTCACCCAAACACCACCCTTGGTGGTGGTTTTCTAGCCATCTCAGTGGGCCCAAGGCCACCAATCTTGTTCCTTTCCACTCCCCTCCTACCAGGGTCCATGGTTTGACCAATGGGTTGACCTAGGACCCAGTGGACCCCACCTAAATCAGGCCATACATCTTGTCCCAGTTTCTGAGTGCATATAGGTTTCCAAGTGCTTATTTGTGCCTTTTTGCTTATTCTGAGGTCCAATTGTGCTTTTTCCAGCTTATTCATGTTTCATTAACTTATTTGGACCAGACTTAACCATTGTGGGTCCCACTTTAGGCCATTTTAGCTTATTTTACCCTTTGGTCAACTTTGGTCAACTGTCACAACTTATTGGCTTATTCTGGCTTAATTTTGATTTTCTAAAAACTTGTTTTTACAAAAGTTGTTAGTTTTTAGGTATTAAATAGGTTGGTAAAAGAAAAACCAAGAAAAATCAATTTAATTTTTAAGTGATAGTTTCTATTTAATTTTATTTAAATTTTATTTTTCATTTTTAGATTTTAATTAAGTACTTGTCATTTTTATATTTTTCTTAATTTCCTCTTAAGTTAAAGTATTTATAATAATTTTCTCAGATTTTTATTTTCTCATTTAGTATTTATTAGAATTAATCTTAGTTTTATTAATTAATAATTAGTTTTAAATAGCATAATTAGTTTTTATTAAGCATAACCTAGTTTTTATATTTTTCCTAGCTTTTATATAATGTAAAATAATTTTAGAAATTTTCTTAGAATTTTTACTGTTTATTTTCTATTTTTCTTAATTTAAAATAGTTTAATTAGGTAATTAATAATTAATTAGTAATTAATTAATAGAAAAATCACAAAAAGACAAAAATACTTATTTTTAATTTTAAAACTTATTTTTTAGTTATTTTATAATTTTAGAAATTTTATTTTCACCTTTTTAGTATTTAATCAATATTGTATTATATTTAAGTATTTTAAATATTAATAATAAGTAATAAATAGTATTTAATTAATAATTAATAATTAATTAGTGTAAAAAGTAATTTTCTTTTTCTAAAAATTTTTGGTTATCTTGTAGTTTGTAAAAAAGTCATTTTCACCCCCTGGGTGTTTTCAGATTTCCGTTTTCACTTTTTATTTCGTACGTTTACGTTTTATTTAAACGTAACGTACGCGTTTTTAGGTTTAAATCGTTTCTGGTTTTTCCTAGTTTCCCGTCTTATTCATATAGCTTATTTAAGCTATTCTCTTGTAGATTCCGTAGTTTAATCACACTCAAAACCCCTTTCCATCCAAATTCACCCGATCACGAAACCGTTTGAATACAATCCACACCTCGTCGGGACATAACGACCCGGGGAAACACTGTATTCCACGGAGCATTGACTCTAGGCTATTTGACCATCTTGACCACATCCGTGGTTGACTTTGGTTGACGGTTTAGCATCAATCAAAATTTTGGCGCCGCTGCCGGGGAGGTTGTGTGCGTATCTGAACGGTTTTTCTGATTAGTGTCTTTGGAATTCATTCCATTGTACATTGATCCATCTTTTGTTTATATTTCCTTATTATCAAAACAAAACCGTTCACGAAAACATTTTAAACTCAGTTTTCAACGAACACAAAAACATTTTTCTTATCATTTGTACAAAATGTTTATCCAAAAACCCAAAAATATTCACCTTTATTCTCTCACATCTTTGATTCTTCATTCCTTACCCTCCCAAACCTTTTGATTCTTTCTATGTCTCATCCACACCTTCTGTATTGCCAGTGGTGTGGTAATCCTTATAATGGTGGCAATTGCCCCAGCTGTGGCATGGTAGAGTCGAGAAACAGGTGTGTCTATAACCAAGATCCCTATTCCTACCATGACACGACTGATTCATTCCATCAGTTACCACACCATCAGTCTCAGCAGTTTTACTGTTGTGAGTACTGTGGTGGTTCACACTACAGTTATGATTGTCAATCGAGAAACATGCTTGTCTATGAGCAGTCTCCTGATAGCAATTGTAATTCTAGCACATACAACCCACAACCACATCAGTTTTACTGTTGTGATTACTGTGGAGGTCCACACTCTAGCTCGGATTGTCAAACAAGGAATCCATTTCCTTGTAACAATTACGACTATTCGTTTTCAGACCCACCTCCACAGTACGATATGATTCACACAACTCCTCAAGAAACCGAGCAAGACCTTTTACTAAAGGCTCTTGATATTTTAAAAGAACTTAGGGAGGAGTTGGTTACTACACCGTTTCGAGACTCTCGTGAGAAATCTATGGCAGAATTACTTGCTGAAGAACGAGAGGCTAAAAACGAATTGAGCATGGAAGAATTACTTGTCTTAGAACAAGCAGCTGTAACACGTGCCAAATTTTGTCAAGCTGCTCTTCTAGACTATGATGATGATAGTGATATTGAAGACACCCTTGATATTCTTCAATTTTATAAGGGTTCCTCAGATTCATCACTTGTGATTCCTCCCACGGAAAATCAGGGAGAAAATAATGAGATGGGGAAATTACTAGCCGTTGAACAAATGGAACTTGAAAATTCCATGAATGCTAGCTCCTCTCATCTCCCTCAGTCTGTTGTTATCACACCCGAAGTACACACTCACTCTCTAAATGGGGGATGAGCATCTTAGCACTGTTCCTAATAAGGAATCGGACGAATTAATAAAGTCTAGTGTTGAGATCCTTGTCCCAATCCCGAGAGAGTCACAGGGGACTTTTGATCAAGTGTGTGATATTCCTTCACCCCCTGATAATCCAAATGATCAAATTGAGAGTGTCTCTGATTCCAGTGATGATTGTTTATCTTATGGAGACATTGAGTATGTTGATGCATCCCTTCCCCACTCTAATGTTGACTTTCTTCTCGAGGAGTTCACCGATGAACTTACTAACTCCAATCCACTTCCATCAGGAAGTAATGATGATCTCTTTGATTTCAAAGATGATATGGAGGAAGTCGAAGCATTCCTTGCTCAAGATAGTTCAACTTCGTATGAAGTTGATGATAACTATCTTGATTCTGAGGGGGATATTCTGTTCCTTGAAAGTTTATTGAATGATGATGATCCATCACTCAAATCCTATCTCAATATCGGGCTTAATGATTCACCCACCGATGAAAAATCTTTATCTCATGGAGACATCAGTGATGTTGATGAATTATCTTCTGAGCCCATCATTGATCACCTTATCATGACTCCTCCGGAGTATGATAACCCGGGGGGAGATACACTCAATCATGAGAATTTGCAAATTCCCACCCACCCTCCCGGGATGTTTTTGAGCTTAACCCTTGAAATCCAAACTCAGGCTAATGAGCCTGTTCTCGAGGTGCCTTCCTCTCTTCTTCACTCCTTCGGGAATGAAGACACCATCTTTGATCCCGACATATTCATGTATCATTATCTTGAGCCGGATACTTATCTCATCGGTGTGGAACTTTCACGTGCTTCTAATGTTTGTCCAAACATCTTGAATGAAAGTCCGATTGAGATTGTTTCTTCCACATCATGCTTCCCCAAGGACAACTGAATTCGGGGTCGAGTCAAGCTAGCGACTCGGTAAACAAAAACAGTAGCATGCTTATAGGGTTTTCACCCTAAGTGTGGGGGAGTCCCCCATGCTATGGTTACTTATGAAGTGAAAAATAAAATGGTGTTTTCCACGCTTAGCTTGTAATGTTGCCCTTTTACGTTCAAAGAGTCGGCATAATAGCCGGGACTTTGAATATTGAGGACAATATTCATGCTTAGTGTGGGGGGGGGGGGGGGGGTATTCGCGATTCTAGCGAATTTTATCACATTTTACTATATAATACCCCCGTTTTTAGCCAAAATTCAAAAAATTTAAAATTTTTTTTCACTGGTGCTCAAAATTTTTGTGGTAATTAGTCCGCCTTGTCTAACCGACAAAAGGGATTGGCTAGTCCAGGAGCAAACGGCTCTTGGTAAAGACATCTCAAATCCGTTTATGGCTTGCAATTTGCCCAAAATTGTATGGTTCCTCAACTCCCCAAAAACAAATGAGTTGGCTAGCCCGCAAGATTATGGCTTGTGGTAAAGGCCGTGGAAAATCCATAATTGGTAATCAGCTCACCAAGATGTTGACTATTCCATCAAGAGTTGGCTAGTCCAGAAGCAAACGGCTTCTGGTAAAGACTAATCAAATCCGTTGACAGCTGGTGGTTTGCTCAAAATCACACGGTTATCAGGTGTGCCACAGTTCTTACACCTGGCTACTCCAGAAGTGATGGCTTTTGGTAAAGAGTTTAAAATCCATAAAGTTTTCAAAACAGTATTGCTAGGGACTAGCAATAGTTTAGTGTGGGGGATTGATGAGTGCTCAAACACTCATCATTTTTGGTCTAATCTGAACTGCAAAACATACAAAAACACTCAGAAATGCATCAAAATACTAAAAATATTTCAAAATTGTGTTTTATATGTTTTATCTGCAAAATGAGCAAAAACAGATGAAAAACGTACAAAGTTTGCAAAATTGGCAGTTTCAGTCCCCCAACTTTCATAAAATGACAAAACTAGTCCTTGGATATTCAAAATATGAAAAATTATCACCAAAGGTCCTTTTACAATCATAGGTTGTCATATTTTGTCCTTTGGTGAAAAATTGGAAAAGTTTTAGAAATTTACAATTTAGCCCCTGAAGTTTCAGATTTTGTCAGGTTTGGTCCCTGGTGGGATATTTTTGAAAGGAAAATCAATTTTTGTCCTTGAAAAATCAAAATGTGGCAAATATGGTCCTTGGGTAAAATGATTTGTGGAAATTACATGTTTGGTCCCTTAAGTTTGACAACTTGTCAGTTTTGGGTCCCCGGGAATTTGAAAAATGGTAAAATTATAATTTTGGTCCGTATGTTATTCACATGTGGCAATTATAGTCCTTGTGATTAAATTTGGAAAGTCACCATTTCAGACCCTAAACTTTTGCAAAATTACAATATTGGTCCTTGAGTTACATAGCAAAACCAACCGGATCCATTTTATTTGTTATTACCCAACACCCAAAACTAACAAACCCACTTACACCCCCAAGCCCAATCACCCTCCAACAGCCCACTCCCCACAACCCAATCCACCAAAAATATAAAAACAAAAACCACCCATTTTTTTTATTACCCTCCCTCGTTGACCCTCAACAGTCAAACCACTCACCTTTTCCACCCTTCTCCCCCACTTTATCACTGTCACAGACACACCCCATGTCTACTCCTCTGCCATGCCATCCCTAGCTCACCTTCTCCTCTCTTTTGTCCCCCCTTGCCACCACAAAGCTCCAAAACTCATTAAATGCTTCAATAAACCTAACAAGCAACTTCAACTGCCAAAGTTCTCATTTCCCGCCAAAAATGGAAATAATGCAAAAAATGATCCAAAAGTCTTCTAAAGTGGTGGGATTTGCAGTGGGACCCACTGTGGTGTATAAAAAAGAAGAAAGAGAAGCAGAAGCTGTAGTAGTTAGGTAGAATTAGTTATAGTGTAATTTTTAAATTCGTATTAGTGTAAAAGTATTTTAAGATTGTGATTTTTCATTAAGCTTTGTTGTAATCAGCTTATTTAGTGTATTTGAAACTTATTTCACTTATTAATCTCAAGTTTTCATTACTTAAATTCAAATTTGCAAATTTCAAGAAGGATTTCCAATTTCTTATGTAACTGTTGAAAGTTGTGGTTCATTATGTGTCAGAGCTCACCTCAGTTTATTTATAAGCTCTTTTAAGTATTTTTAGCTTAAAAACCAGGTTCATTTGGTTTTATGAAAAGTCACATAATTACCCAAAATTCCTAATAAATCAACAAAGAAATTCAAAAATGAGATGACAAGGTATTGGAAGCTGGTTTAGGAGTCTTCGGGAGATGTAAGATCATAATTGAATGTTCATTCTTGGTTTTGAGCACTTAGGTACATGTAAGTCTCCATTTCAGTTTTTAGCTTAAATTTTCTTATTTTGTAATTGGTATCTGTGGTGATCATTTGTGGTTAAATTCTATCTAAATATGTTCAACTTAGGTTAGTATTAGGTTTAGAATCAGTCCCATGGTTTAGTTATTGCATTTGTTTCATCAAATCACCAAACAGTACCCAATAAGGGGTGTTTGGCTCTGCCTATTTAACTGAGTTTCTGTTGTTATTTTGGTGTTGTTCTGGTGTTTGTAGGTTGCATTAGTTATTGGTAGATCAGTAGAAACATCAAACCTTGGTCTCATTTGCAAAATAGTCAATATCACCATTATCTCACCACCACAGTTAACTGTGGTGGTATTTAAGATCCATAAACCCCTAACTTAGCTTGTAACTTGTAGCTTTAGGTTATTTTAACTTTATTTCACCTTATTACAACATAATCAATCAGTAGATTAAGCCCAAACTTCATAAAAGTCAAATAAGCAAGTTTTTACAAAAGTCAAAGTTCATGCAATTCAGATTTTTCCAAAAGTTCAAGCATTTGTTTTGATTTTTGTGTGATGATTTAGAAGGTGAAACTTGTTTCTACTCATATTATACCATCTCAAATTTAAGTTTCCATGCCCTTTTGATTTTTGCAATTTTTTCCCTTGTCCCCACCTTCGCCCAAAGTTGCCTGCAGGGCTGCTGTGTGCCCTGTGCAGCAGTACAGTCACCCAAACACCACCCTTGGTGGTGGTTTTCTAGCCATCTCAGTGGGCCCAAGGCCACCAATCTTGTTCCTTTCCACTCCCCTCCTACCAGGGTCCATGGTTTGACCAATGGGTTGACCTAGGACCCAGTGGACCCCACCTAAATCAGGCCATACATCTTGTCCCAGTTTCTGAGTGCATATAGGTTTCCAAGTGCTTATTTGTGCCTTTTTGCTTATTCTGAGGTCCAATTGTGCTTTTTCCAGCTTATTCATGTTTCATTAACTTATTTGGACCAGACTTAACCATTGTGGGTCCCACTTTAGGCCATTTTAGCTTATTTTACCCTTTGGTCAACTTTGGTCAACTGTCACAACTTATTGGCTTACTCTGGCTTAATTTTGATTTTCTAAAAACTTGTTTTTACAAAAGTTGTTAGTTTTTAGGTATTAAATAGGTTGGTAAAAGAAAAACCAAGAAAAATCAATTTAATTTTTAAGTGATAGTTTCTATTTAATTTTATTTAAATTTTATTTTTCATTTTTAGATTTTAATTAAGTACTTGTCATTTTTATATTTTTCTTAATTTCCTCTTAAGTTAAAGTATTTATAATAATTTTCTCAGATTTTTATTTTCTCATTTAGTATTTATTAGAATTAATCTTAGTTTTATTAATTAATAATTAGTTTTAAATAGCATAATTAGTTTTTATTAAGCATAACCTAGTTTTTATATTTTTCCTAGCTTTTATATAATGTAAAATAATTTTAGAAATTTTCTTAGAATTTTTACTGTTTATTTTCTATTTTTCTTAATTTAAAATAGTTTAATTAGGTAATTAATAATTAATTAGTAATTAATTAATAGAAAAATCACAAAAAGACAAAAATACTTATTTTTAATTTTAAAACTTATTTTTTAGTTATTTTATAATTTTAGAAATTTTATTTTCACCTTTTTAGTATTTAATCAATATTGTATTATATTTAAGTATTTTAAATATTAATAATAAGTAATAAATAGTATTTAATTAATAATTAATAATTAATTAGTGTAAAAAGTAATTTTCTTTTTCTAAAAATTTTTGGTTATCTTGTAGTTTGTAAAAAAGTCATTTTCACCCCCTGGGTGTTTTCAGATTTCCGTTTTCACTTTTTATTTCGTACGTTTACGTTTTATTTAAACGTAACGTACGCGTTTTTAGGTTTAAATCGTTTCTGGTTTTTCCTAGTTTCCCGTCTTATTCATATATCTTATTTAAGCTATTCTCTTGTAGATTCCGTAGTTTAATCACACTCAAAACCCCTTTCCATCCAATTCACCCGATCACGAAACCGTTTGAATACAATCCACACCTCGTCGGGACATAACGACCCGGGGAAACACTGTATTCCACGGAGCATTGACTCTAGGCTGTTTGACCATCTTGACCACATCCGTGGTTGACTTTGGTTGACGGTTTAGCATTAATCAGTAATCAAGTGATTATAGTGTCAATATTTAAAAGACTTTTTGATAGTAAAAGCAAGCCCCAAAAGCAAGGGATTTTAACTTAAAGACATTCCTAGTTACTCTCTCGTTTTCAATAGTTAAGTTATTGATGACTTGCCAAGAATGAGATTAGCAAATCCGTAGGTAAAACTAAACGTAGAGAAATGTTCGGAAGACTACTTGTTATCATAACAATTAGATCCAACATTATGTTTAGCTTTTGTCTATGTGCTCGTGTTAAAGAAGATCCTCAAAAAAAAAACTCTTTAGTTGAGATTGTTTGGATACATCATAAGGTACTACACAACTAAGATTATGGTATCCCAAAAGAACGGGAACAGAAACCATAGTACATGCAATATGGAATTATGACGGTAATAAGTTGGTAAGAAAAGCACAAGTGGTACTTGCACTTTTATACTTACTTACCCAATGAGTCTCCAAAACACGTAAGGTTCTCAAATTAGTTTTGGATGGAGAAGCACATCAACAAGCTCCACTTGAGTAAGCTAACTCATATCGACAACGGAATTCATCTCATAAACATTGTTATGTCTTCAACAAAGGAAGCATCAACTTAGGCGACAATTCATTCCATTATGTTCTTAATAGACACATTGTGATCTCTCATCATCGCCTTGATAAGATCTCTCATCAACGCGTTCACAAAATCTCTTAAATGAGAAGCATTCATAATTCCTAGGCTTAGTCAAAGACTCATAAGACTTAAAACCTTAGTTTTGAACATTAGGATAAAACCACAAAAATCAAAACAAATCCTTTTGAGTTTTTCCCTGCAGATCCCACGGCACCCTCAGACCATACGGGCGGAACCCATTTTTTGGTTCCGCCTGGTCTGCCAAAATCTCAGATTGTTTTATTTTTAATTTCAAAGCCAAACATCCTCTTAACTTAATCATCCACTTTCAAACAGCCATCACCCTCTCAAAAACACATATCCTCACGAATTTTAGGGCTTGTAATCCAATCTCTTCAAATCCAACTAACTTTGTAAGTATTCTAATCACAATTGCATTTTTTATTCAATTATAACATTCTTGCTTACAATCATTAACTAGAATCTTAGGGTTTTTGCATAAAACTTCTTGATTCATGAAAAACTTGGTGGCTAGTCAATTATGTATTTCATTAGTTAAGAATTGTATCTTTTTGATTTGCCAAACACACCAAGTGCATTGTCTTTCAAAAATCACATCCAAGACTAGTACATGATTCATCACCACATTGTTAAAACAAATGAAAAACATCATTTAAACATCACTTGCATACTATCTCTTGAATGCTAAAGGAGATACATAACTAATATGTATTTTCGGGTACATTCAATCGAAGACACATTCAATTAGGAGAGTGTTGGTTATCTTTTGTTTTTAAGACAAACTTTGCATAACAAAACAATTTAGGAATCAAAATGAGTCAAGATAACCAAGTCTTCACATTGTTTTGCGTATAGGAACACATTAGAACATCCACATTGTTAAAAGTCATTAACATATAACTTTATGTTTTCTAGGAATCAACATGCCTCCCGCAAACAAATCCGATCACAAGGAAACCCTTAACCATATGACCAAAGGTCTCAACCCGATTCAAGTAGAAACCTTTAAGGCATTAGAAAAACGCTATGTTCACGAAGGTAGAATCATTGATCCATCCTTTCTAGAAGGAACATCTATTCACCAAAACTTTGCCGCAATTAACTTTGATTGTCTCCTTGATATAGATGAGCCAATTTGTCCTAGGTTCATCTTGGAATTTTATGCAACCGTAAACCTTTCCACAAGTGTTGGTGGTAAGATATCATTAAACTTCACAACCAATCAAATACCACATGACATAGATTTAAAAGACTTAGCTATCATTCTTGGTGTACCTAATGAGGGAACTTGCCTCTACACGGATAAGTGGCCCATTTCAAGTCTTGATTCTATTGATCGTTTTTATCCATACGATACACCTCTTGCTAGTAAGGAAACTATTAAGGAACACCTCTTTGTTAGAACCTCTACCACTAGGGTGAATCGTTCGGGGAATATTGTAGATAAGGATCCTTTTGGTATGGAGCTCAATGAGCTTAAACCACAATTTAAGAAGTGGGAAGAAATTCTTAGGGCTAACGTCATAAGTACCATAGGAAATAGAGATCACATCAACACATGCCTATGCTACATGCTATATAGCATTTCCACCGGTCAACCCTTCAACTTAGCCTACTACCTAGCCAAAAGAATGGCCGACATACCCTTAGTTGGAACAACCGCTCTTCCCTATGGAATGCTTCTTACCCGCCTCTTTAGAGCAATCTCACCCATTTCTCCTAACAAAAATGGAATACGCCTTGACTACTCTCTCGTTCCTCACATCTCCGTTCCTTTAAGTGATAAACGAGTTTTCAAAAATAAGGGCAAACGTAATCGATCACCTACACCATCATCATCATCATCCGGCATGAGCGAGGATGATAAACTTCCCAACTCTAAGTTACCCCCTTTAGAATACCTTCAAGCTCTCCCCATCATTGACAATGCTTCCGAAGAGTTCAAGCAAACCAAAGGAATGTTCAAGTGCTTTGGAAGGTACCTAAACAAGCTCAACAAGAAGATAGACCGGTTGTGAGAAGATTAAGGAGTGTTTGGCTTATGAATATTTTAGAATCGTCTTTGTGTTAAAACTACGTGAATTATTTGTTTTTCACTTTCATGGTTTATTACGTTTGTTGGATTACGTTTGTATGAACTATTATACACAATGACAATATTTGAGATGTTTGTCAATTTTTATGCTTATGGTTAATTTCACTAAGTTTAGTGAAAATCGCTAGCCCCCTGTCAAAGTCATATGATTTGAGTGTTTACATGTTCAATTTTTACTTTTCCTAACCAGATATGCATTATATTTTTTATTTTAAGAGTTTTCGAAAATTTTGAAAATCGTCTCGCGGGTCAAAAATGCGGACTGCCACTTTCTGAAGCACTGGCGGATCTGGCAGTACCCAAAATTGGGTTCCGCCAGTGTATTTTCTGGGAATTCCAGAAATGGCCCAACGGACCAGGCGGTACCCCCAAATGGGTACACCTGCAGAAAATTTTTCCATTTTTTTTTAGGTCCAATACTTGTAAAGTGTCAAACCATTATCCTAAGTGAGAAACATCTTCCATTAACTCCAATAACCATATTAGAACAACTTTCACTCACTAAAACAATTAGGAAGCCACTTCCCTCCAAAAATTCAAATTCAAACATAACCAACCCAAGGAACCCTTTTAAAGGATCCTTCAAAACCATTGAAACATTTTCAACCAAATCACATCCCATGATCACAAAGCATTGAGTGCATATGTTGGTCTTTCACTCTACCTTATTCTATTGGAATGACATGCATTGATTTGACATATTCATGAAAATTTTGTAAATCATTTGAAACCTCAATCTTTGAATGGTAGAACATTAAATCCAAACACCCTATTCAACATCTTCTTCATCCTATAAATTTGAAAGTTTTGCAACAATTCAAATCACACCATCACCATTAAAACTTCTTCTCTCAAAACATCAAAACCACACCTTTGAAAATGACCAAATCCAACACATCATCCGAGTCATCAAAATCCCTTTCAAAAATCACTAGGATTAGTGTTAAACCTTGTTGCTTTAACAAAACCGTCAAGTCAAGCTCATCTTCTTCAAGTGATGCTTCACTTAACATTTCTTCACCTATCCAAGATTTCCTTAATCTCACTACCTCAACACAATCCCCAACACATTGTAATACCAATGTAATTACCTTTCAAGAATTGCTTAATCTTGATACTCCAACACCCTCTCCAACACATTGCTACACAAACATGGCCACCATTCCTCCAACAACTAGACCTTCAAGTGATTCATCATCACCTTCTCAACAAGCTCAACCATCAAAAACTCCATCACCTCAATCACCAACACCTACACCAATGGAACTTTTCCATACACCTCCAACATCACCACTACCCTATTTGGAAACTTTAGAAGACCTATCACCCAAATCATCAAGTCAACCATCCTTGTCACTCTTTGACACCATTGCTCAAATGGAAACCCAACAACAAACTAGTGAGCAAATAGATGATGAACCCCATCAACCATCATTAGTAGAACGGTTGGCTTACCGTTATGCTAGACCATCTATTTTTCCAAATGATTAAGGTCATACCCACTCACAATCATTTGTGTTTCACCCAATTTACAAAGACCTTCATGGCAATCCTTCCGGCGAACCAAGCTTCCGCCATTTTGTTCAAAACCAACAACCACCACCACAACAACAACCATCACCACAAGAACCTTCCCAACATTTTGAATCTCTACTTTCTTCTTATAAGAAAATAGAAGCATCCATATGGGAAAAACCTCCAAACCTTCATAATGAGATTGACACTCATTTAAACCACCTTCATGCCTTCAAACGTATGGTTGACTCTCAAATCAACCATATCATGGTTTTACAAACAACACTTCAATCAACAAATGAAGGAAGCAAAAACACTACTCAACCTTCCACCTTTGCTCCTTCAAGTTCAAACCATCCACCACCAACATATCAAACCACCCTTCCACCAAACTTTCCCCGCCATGATTGCAATCATTGCGAAAGAACCGCTCACATTAGTGAAGGGTGTCGAAGGGAAATTCGTGAGCTATCCGAAGAAATGAGGTTTATACTAAACCACATTTTGGATCTTCTACAATCCTCGTCTCACACACCTCAACCCTAGAGTCTCCAAAATGAAACAAAACCGTTTCTTTTGGAAAATGTTTCCCATTTAAACCAACAAACCAAAACCGTGTCATCCTTTCAACCTTCAAAATAAAGCCCGCTACAACCACAACCCAAATTTTCATCCTTAAACAACCTTAGCCTTGTTTTTGGAAAATGTTTCTCACAAAGGAAAATGATGATTTCCTTGTAGCTTTTTATGGTCTTAGCTTATTTGTAGTTTTTCTTTATTTTTAGAAGTAGGATGGTGTAATCCAAATTTCTTGTCTTTGACTTTTTAAGAGTCAAAATTTTACATGAAATTAATTTCATTACACTACAAGGTTTTCATTGTTTGTTGACCATTTAGGTATAATAAGTACCTTGCTATGGTACCATACATATATCTTGTGTTGTTTAAACTAACCTTTCTTTTTGTAGGACCATTTTCCATGTTTTCCTTCCTTGATACTCCATTTAGGGGAGTAATATTCAAGGGGGAGCATGAGTGTTGTACTATTTCACTTCACAACTCTTAGTTGTGTTTTAAACATGAAATGCTTTCATGACTTATCTTGTGCAACAACTAACCTTTTTCTTGTAGGTTCAAAATCCATGTCTTCTCTCTTGGCACTCCATTTAGGGGGAGTATCGTCCAAGGGGGAGCAAGTGCTTACTTCCGCTTCGCTACTCTTCTTTTTGTTTCGACAAAAAGGGGGAGAATTTTAGATATAAACTTGTTTCAAAAATTCTTTTTGTATATCACATCATCTTAGCAAAAACAAGTTTTTATACCTAACTTTATAAGACTTAACACTAAAACTAGTGACTTACTTATAAATAAAGTTTATGTTTTGTCATCAACAAAAAGGGGGAGATTGTTAATACAAATATCGCCTAAAAACGTTATTTATATTTTACGATCTTTACTAAGTTTTGTTAATGACAAAGTATAAAGTTTAGCTATAAGTAAATCATCACTTTAAGTGTTTAAGTCTTGTTTAACTAAGGTTTGAATTTCCTTTTAAACAAAACATTGTTTTTATTTCTTAAACTAGAAAGTGTCTTGTCACATCACATTTATTTCTTAATATAGTAAGGTCACATCACATTTAGGGCAAGCTTTGTCAATATACATTTATGGTAAGAAGTGTGTTTGACTTACTAAGTGGTTGCTTGCAAGTTTAGTGTTTGACTTGATATTATGAGATGTGACATTGTTTGGTTTGTAAGAGTAATGAGATGTGACCTTGTTTGGTTTGGGAGATTTATTGCAAAAACCAACTGCAGCCCTGGCGGTACCCTGGGGATACACGGGCGGAACCCTCCTGAGGGGTCCGCCGTATCCGCCAGACCTGCAGAATGGTTTGCTATAAATACCAAACCATTTGTTAGTTTTGAGTCACCTCTTTAGGACATATTTTCACATACTCTCTCAACTAACTCAGTAACCTTTTAATTTATGTGATTCTCTTATGTAGCAAGGGACTTCACAAGATCATTCAAGAAGTTACAAGCTTCAACTCTAAAGTTGCAAGTCTTGGTAGCTTGGTCATGTATAAGCTTTGGTAGTTTATACTTCATGTGTGTCATGTATATAGAAGTAAGTGGTTAGTATTTTAGGCCTCAAAATATGTAGTGTGTTGGGAGTTGTTGTACCCTTGTAAAAGAACTAACGGGAGTGGTTGTACCCTTGGTAAAGAACTCGACATCTAGCTTAGTGTCGGTAAAAGTGTAAGCGACGATGGGAGTGGTTGTACCCGTGTAAAAGAACTCGACATCTAGCTTAGTGTCGGTAAAAGTGTAAGCGACGTTGTAAAGGTTTTCTCCACTGGTGAAAGAAGCTTGTTGATTAGTGCTTATAACTCTCGAGTTGGAAACTCGAGGCGTGGATGTAGGGCAAGGAAAAAGAGTCCTTGTAGCCGAACCACGATAAACAATCATGTTGTGGTTTGATCGTTTCTTTCTTTATCTTTGCTTATTACATGTTGTTCTTTAGTTAAAATAGCTAGTTACATATAAAGCTTTTCAAAGAACTAAACAAGTAAAGATGTGTTTATATCTTCAAACAAAAGTAAAGCTTTTCAAAGAACTAAACAAGTAAAGTTAGAATTATTATTCACATGAAAAGCTTTTCAAAGAATCAAACATATAACATCGTGTTTGTATCTTTAAGCAATCGTAAAAGTGTTTAAAATATATTCAAGTTAAAAAGGAATTAAAAACCGGTAAACTATTCAACCCCCTTCTAGTTTTCCACATTATAGTTTCCACAGACCCACCCTCTTACCATACACACATGAAACAAAAATTATGATCTGCTAAGACAACCTTTTTAGTTTCTCTATATCTATATGGAGATCATGCATTATTATCTTCTTGATTCAGTATATACAATGTCAGGTGATGTGATGAATAGATGTGACTTATTAGATCTAAGGTTTGTGTGGTTAACGAAAAAAAAAGTGACCGAAATATGGGCTTGGCATTGGAGAAGATGAAGTTGAAGGGTGGTGGTGTTGGTTGTGTGGTGGCAGAGAGTGGTGGTGGTGGTGGGTGTGAAATAAAAGATAAAAATTACTTTGCAAATTTAGTCCCTAAAACAATAGTGTTATGACACCTGGACATTTTAATCCTTAAAGCAACGAAATGACTATAATACTCTCAGTGACGTAGCACTTAACGAGGACCGGTGGCTGTTTTGCACTTATCCGTAACGTGAGTGGCTTTTTTGCACGCCTTTATTTCTCGGTGGTTTTTTTGCACTTTCGCGATAGGTTAGGGACCATTTTTGCAGTTTACCCAAGTTTTTATCTTAGTGTTTATTTGATGTACGCCGTGTACCAACATACTCGTTGCAGGTGAGTATATACATAAAAGTAAATATACTCCTCAACAGCAAAACCCAATAGAAGAGAGTAATAGATAAATGTATATTCTAAAGTAAAAGGAGTCAAAAGGTTGATCACTTTTAAAGCTCGAACAATGACCACCTTTACTTTAGTTTGAGGGTACTAATATATACTTTTGGCCATATAATTTTTAGGGATGGCAAAATCCGTGACCTACGAATACCGCTTATGATACGTCGCGGGCGAAAAATGAACCCGCATGTGGGTGGTCGGTGAGTTGTGGGTACACGCGGGTTTACCCGTTAAAATATTGGTGAAGTCGTTATTAGAAAGTTGTTTTAAACTACTTTATTTACATTTTGAAATGAATTAGTATAACTATGATTTTGTGAAATGATGTTTAATTTGCTATCTTCAAGTAGATGTATTGTATTTTATTAACTTTGTATTTGGAAAATAGATATGGTTTGTTACTGTTTAGATTCTATAGTTAGGTCATGT
The DNA here is from genome assembly GCA_030686995.1 of Artemisia argyi. NCBI lineage: Eukaryota > Viridiplantae > Streptophyta > Magnoliopsida > Asterales > Asteraceae > Artemisia > Artemisia argyi. The sequence goes on along the minus strand of CM060680.1, from coordinate 58,260,156 downwards.
TTACTTTTTTCTGTTAGTGAAGGGTATGTGGGGTCTACGTATTTTATATTATTTATTTTGCAAATTGGGTCCACTCATTCCTTTGTTGCCTCTGTCTACTACAGTCTCACATAAGTGGAGTCCTCCACAGCCAGATATATTAACAATGGTGGGGCCCATATATCCCTTAGCTAACATATAAAAGTAAACACCCCCTTACTTTGTTATCATAATTTTGTACATTCGTTGCATTTCATAAGAGCATGGGGTACGGTGGGTGGCGCCATCACCACCAGCCGAGATTTGGCCATGGCGCACCGTACCTGATGTCGCGTCGTCATCCCTTGCGCCGTCACCATGGCTCAGCGCCGTTTTTTTTTTTTTTTTTTTTTTTTTTTTCGTGTGTTGTGTTTATGTGTGTGTATGGCTGTGAGTAGTGGCGCAGCTACTTAGGGGCCGGGAGGCGCCCGACCCCCGAAATTTTTTTGCGATGTAGAGGGTATATAGTTTTCGTGTAGAAAAATTTCGGTATATTCGGTTTCGACCTCCAAAAATTTCGGTATTACCTGAAAAATAGCGTTAGGAAAAGAAATTAGATCCCGACCCCCACTGAAAATTTTCTAGCTTCGCCACTGGCTGTGAGGAAGAAGACACTGCTACGTTGAGTGGTTGACGTTGCTCTAGTTTTTGTTGTTGTTGCAGGTTTGTTGATTACTTGATTTGGAGGCGACACAAAAAGTGGGTGGACAACCCGTGTTTTGTATAATAACAAGTTTAAAAACCCACCGGCCAAAGGCCTTTTCCTTTTGCTCTTGTTTCTCGTCCAACAACACCAGGCCAAAAGAGTCCATGGGCCTTTTAGTTTAATTAACAACTAATAAATTGTCATTAGTTATATAAGAGCATTAATGTAATGTGTTTATTTTAGTTAATAAACTTTGTTTTTAGTTAATATTGTATATATTTTATTTTATGTAAAAAGAAAAAAGAAAATGGCCAACGGCACCTGAATTTCTGGTGCCAACAAATACGGGCAAAATGTGGTGCCGTGGAGTTTTTTGCTGACTTGACAGTAACTTTTTCCCACGGCACCAGAACGACGGCACCACGATACTTAATGCTCTAGCCCAGGTTTATCTGCAATGTTCCTTTTATGTATCCTTTTCTGATTATTTATTTATTTTTTATTTTTTTTATTTTTTTTTTCCTTAAATGTGTATCCTTTTCAACAGGGACTATTTTGTTTAAGATTAAAAGTTTTATTTAATTACAGTGTTCTTTAACCTTTTGATCACAACTAAATGATACCGTGAGTTTCACGTCTGTTGTTTTGTCTTATCCAACAATAAAATATCAAAATAGTCATATAACCATAGATTAAACATTATAACACATGTTTATTTCCACTCCAAATTTGCAATCAAAGTCTAGTAAATACACCGTGCCATCAACTTCATCTCATACATGTATATATTAACATTTCATATATTCAATAGTAATCAAACCAATGTACCATTAGCCTCCTTAACTCTAGATATTCTTCGTATGGCTCACCCGCATCTTGATGGCATTAGCCCGCTTTTAGTAGGGATTCTTGGAGTTCTTTCGGGTGCCATTCTAGTGGCTTTTGTCCACTGCATATATGTTCACTGTCGTATACGTAATAGTAGTAGTAGCAGTGCTGAAACCATTGCCGAGCCAGCTAGACCACCAAATATGTACAGACGACCAAGGCTAAGGGTTGAACGTGACTCAACCCCTAGCTTATCGTTTCCTAGCATTAGTGGCTCGAGTTCAAGTGGGTTGTCAATCACGTTGACTGTTCATAAGTACACCAGTGAGTTTAAAGAAGGGATGTGTGCGGTTTGTTTGGGCGAGTTTGAAGAAAATGATGAAGTTAGGATAATGCCAGAATGTGCACATATTTTCCATGTCGTGTGTATTGATATGTGGTTATTTTCTCATGGGAATTGTCCGCTTTGTCGAGCTAATGCTATTCCTCGGTCACATGATGATGTTCTTTTATCAATTTTGACTTCCAGAACAGTCGATCAAGCGAATTAGGCTTCCTTTAAATAACTAAAACATCATGAATTTGTGTATATAAATATCATACCTTTGTATTCTTTGATGAGTATTACATGAATGGATTGACAAACTAATGACAAAAAGCTCATAAATTATGTGATGGTTTATGTTGTCTTAGAATATTTTGAAACTGTTTCAAGTTCATTGCATATACGACACTTACAAAGACACTATTGCAAATGGATATGTGGATTAGCATCTCTTTACACTACATCTAACCAATTCTACAAAGTTTAAAGTCCATCAAGAACGTGATATGATATGCTCAGGTAACAAGATAATACCGAATAAAATTAGTGATTGTCAATGTTACATGTTCATCAACGAGAATTTCTCCTTCTTGATTTGGCACGTCGACGACACAGGCAAAGGAAGACTACAAAGGCGATAAGAATCACTTGTACAATTATTACAACCTTCAAACCTGCAATCAATCAAATAACGGCATCACTATAAAACAAGTAATGTGCAGCATTTGACTATTAATAAAATTTATAAGCTCCCTTCTATGTTAATTTTCTATTTGATATGTGACTAATTTGACTACAAAAGTCAACTGTACAGGAAGAAGCTGATAATTCTAGAATATGCAGACTACAAAGAACCTTGTGTTACCTTGGATTTTCTGGACCGTGTCTTCCCCGTTAAGGGGAACCTTTTTCTGTTTGGTGCCCACAGAACCAAATTTATTGACTTTTGAACCATAATTTACTCTTCGGTATTCAGCATGCCCACCCATGACACATGTATTAGGACAGATGATACTGCCATCATACTCATCACTCCCATCACAACAATCTGATAAAGAAAAAAAAGAAAAAAGAAAAAAATACAAAACATAAAGACTTAAATTTCTTCCTAGACAAGGCTTATTATGCTCAACAAGAAAGACTTGCTAATGAGTTACGGTTTGTTCAGTAAACTAGGATAATGTAAGTAAAGATATGTAAATACACTAATGTAGCATACCACAAATTTGGTCGTTTACGCGAGAAGAGAATAAAAACCGAGGTGTACTTCCTGCATTCCTGCAATAGAATTTACCAGTGGGGCAAGCTGATGTACCTGCAGGTTATAAGAGACATTATATAGCCTATAAATCATCATATATCACGCATAACATAAATGTAGACGAACATAAGAGTAATACTGAACATCTGGATGCTGTTTTCTAGAGTATTCAAGCAATTCTTGCACTTTTGAATACAACAATTAAATTGCAGAAGCTGAACCATTCACATACAGAGAACATGTGACCATATTCATGGTTCCACTATCTCTACGTGATGCTTTGCTGTTGTCGTTCCCACTATCAGACCATGGTTTTGGGGTTGGTTTGGTGAAAACATAGCACGCTAAAATTTGTGTGCAACCATCTCTAGTGGATATTCTCTCCTCTATGACTAGATATGGAGAAAGCATTCAAATAACATCTTATTTGTTTAGCACAATTCAGAGTTGAATGGGGTCGCCAAAAAGACATGAGCAACCTAAACATATTGATGTGGGCAAGCTAGCATTAAGCACAATTTCATCATAAATGCTATGTGAATCACCTAAAGAGGTGCCTGGGATTGCTAATCCAAACTGCTTATTGCGAGTTGATACAACATATAAGCAGCAAGTTATGTTTGGGATTGTTTATCTAAATTACTTATCTAATAATTTGCAAGTGAGATAAGTTTTTTGAATAAGCAGCTTGAAGTTGCTTATGGGGTTGTTTGGAATTGAATTTTTAAAACAGATTCTGCATTTCCAGAAAAAAAGCAGGTTGATAACCTACTTTTCTGAAACTACATTTTATCTCAAACTAAGTGCAGATAATCAGATAATCTCCTCCAAAACACACTCCCACATACCCATTATTTCAAAATGCAATAGGCAATTCCAAACACCTCTCAAGACTACGAATAGTTCCAAAACATTTTATTATCAACATAATACTTCCCACATAAAAACTTTATGTTTTCAACATCCCTCAAATTAAAATCAACTTAAATGTGAATACCATCACTAGGGGGGTGTTTGCTTAAGCCTATATGTGGCTTATGAGCTTATCTGTTTTTCAGTTTATATTTCATAACTCATAAGCCTCATTTTTTTCGGCTTATTTTGAGACTTGTGGGCTTATATAAGTTTATTACGATATAGAAAAGTAACTCCCAATACCGTCTTCCACGGGTTATGGGTCCCAATACCGTCTTTCACGGTGTATGGGGGAGGTTGAGACGTAGACAACCATACCCCTACCTATGGTAGAGAAGCTGCTTCCGGTTCTACCTAAGGTAGAAAAGGACCTCCGGCCTTTTGTAGGGAGTGAGGATCGAACCCTTGACCTCTAGGTTAAGAGGCAAGGGGTTTTCCAACTGATCCAACCCTACTTTTTATTACGATATGATAAACTCATATAAACCCGTAGGTTTCAAAATAAGCCGAAATCAAATAAGCTCATAAGCCTAAATATAAGCTTAAACAAACACCCCCTAGAACGTGAATGGTCTAAAGTTCGAATCCTGCTTGGTTCAAGCGACCCTGAAGTGACCATGCCAACCTTCCTAAAAGGACCGGGTTTTTACCCGGTTAGAGTCCGTGTGTGGGCTCAAACCTAGTAAATTAGTCGGCCAAAAAGCAGGAAACTAACATCAAAATCTACCATTTCCAATAAAAACAAATAAAGGTTTAAGAAAACATACCAGGTTCATCAGTTCCATCAACACAATCACAAAAGTCGTCATTAACACGATCTCTACTAAAAGAATTCAACCCATCTTTACACTCAATCACCTCCTTATCAAAATACTTCTCATCTACAAAACAAAAACAAACCAAAAAACATTAAAACAACCTCAAGATAATAAAATATTAACACATGAAAAAAGAGTACCTAAAGGGTGGATTCCAATAGGTACATTTTTAGAATTGGTGATAGATAATATATTTATAATAATGATTATGAAGAAGTTGGTAATGATTAATGGGTTTGTTGTTTGCATTTTGGGTAGTTTAAGGTTGTTATTTACATTTCTGAGGTTTGTTTGGAACATGAGTTTAGTTTGTACTTTGGTTTGTCTTATGGAGTCAACGAGTTTGGCTGTGTGGATGTAGAGAAAAAAAAATCAAGTCAAAAGTCAAACAAACTATGTATGAATAATAATAATAATAATAATAAGAGTAAAATTAGGGGTGAGCAAACAAAACCAAAAAAGCTGAAACCGAATCGAAAATTGAAAAAACCGAACAAAAAAAACCGACCGAAACTAAAAACTGATGGTTCGGTTTTTAATTTTTCAAAAACCGAAAAATATGGTTCGGTTTCGGTTTTCGTTCAAAAACCGAACCGTAAAAAGCGAACCGAACCGATTTTATTATATAATTATATATAATTAATATAACATGAATAAATAACTAAATAAATCAAATTTATAAATTCATATTTATTTTGTCGATAGATTTATAATATATTTATCTTAACGTTTATGTTTATATGTGTATTTATCGTGTCGTGTGTTTATTTTAGAATATATCAATAAATATATGACGATGATCATACTATATGTATGTTCAATTGCATGTGTGTTTCTTATTTATATGTGTGTAATTAAAGGTTTATGCAATAAATATTATTATGCTTAGATTAACAAAAAAAAAGTAAATAAGAATAACCAATTTTTTATGTAATATAAGTTTGTTGGTATATATTTATCATGCCCAAATCTAAACGGTTAGAAACCGAACCAAAACCGATAATAAACCGAAAAAATCAAACAGCCAAAAACCGAACGGTGTCAGTTTTGGGTTCTATAAAAACCGAACATTACGGTTCGGTTTCGGTTTTAGCCAAAAACCGACCCAAACCTAACCGTGCACACCCCTAAGTAAAATGCAAAAATCGTCCCCGTGGTTTGCAAAAATTGCAGAAATCGTCCCTGGTCTTTCGAAAGTGCAGGCGGCCTCCCTGTGTCGAAACTTTTGGATCATTTTGGTCCCTGGTTTTAACTGTTGTTAAGTGGATTCCGTTAGCAGTTACACGTTAGCCCCTTTTAGCCAACGATCGTTCCAGCGTTCATCCTTTAAATTAACGATAGTTTATAATTTATTATTTTTGGTTTATTTAAAGTTTTTTTATATAAGTTTTTATACGCTTTTATATACGTTTTTTTATATGTTTCTATATACATTTTTATATACATTTTTTATACGTTTCTATACACGTTCTTATATACGTTTTGTATATATTCTTATATTCTTATTACTCTCTCCGTCTCAAATTATTGTCAGAAGACGAAAAACACAAAGTTTAATAAAAGTGGAACAATTTAATTTTCATCCACTAAAATATTTTATTTTCATCCACTAAAATAGAATATTCTCATAATAGATTCTCTAGTTTTTACTAAAAAAAGAAAATTGGACAATTAATTTGAGACATCCCGAAAAGAAAATATGGACTATTATTATGAGACGGAGGGGGTATATAATTTTTTATATATGTTCTTATATAATTTTTATACGTTTTTGTAGACGTTTTTGTATACGTTTTTTAGTACTTTTTATATACGTTTCTATGCGCTTTTATATACGTATTTATAAAAACGTATATGTTATTATATACGTTTTTTAATACATATTTATACACCTTCTATACGTTTTTGCAATCTAACAAACAAATATCTATTGCCAGTGGCTAAGCTTGGATTTTGTAAGTGGGGGGTCGGGATCTAATTTTTTTTTTCCTAAGGCTATATTTCAGGTATACCGAAATTTTTGGGGGGTCGAAACCGAATATACCGAAATTTTTCTACACGAAAACTATATACCCCCTACATCGCAAAAAAAAAATTCGGGGGGTCGGGTGCCCCCCCCCCCCCCCCCCCCCCCCCCCGCGGCCCCTATGAAGCTTCGCCCTTGTCTATTGCTACCGCGTACAACTACTTCTAACTGCTACTTTTACCAAATATACCTTTTGTCTAGCAACAACTAATTAGGGACCTTTTAATAAACGGAAATATTTAGTACATTTTAAATTTCATAAGCTCTTCTTTTAGAAGTTACTCGAAGTAGCTTTTGAAAATGTAAAAGCTTTTGAAGTAGTTAATCAGACACACTCATACCCTTTTAATAAATATCAATATATATATTTTTTTTATTATTTTACATTAATAAACTATAGCTTCACTTGCGTTTTCTAACATGCTTAAAAGTAAAAGCTCCAGATTTTAGAGCAAATTCCCGAAAAGGGACATTTATTTTTTCAATTTCCTGAAAGGATACAAATCCAACATATTTTCTTAATTTGGTCATGTGCTAACGTGCGAATGTGCGATTTCAGTAGATTTTTGACATGTGTCCAGACTAAAAGTACTTTACCAATCATTTGCAGACCCATGTGACATATTTCAAATGTTCGAATTTCAAATGTGCTAATGTGCGAAAGTGGCTGACATATTTCAAATTACTTATTTACCCTTAGTTCTATAAGTCAAATAAATGTGCGATTTTGCTACCTATTAAATGTGCGAATGTACGAATTCGCTTTATTTTCATATTCAAATGTGCGAATGTACGACTTCACTTTTTTTTCAGATTCCGGCAAATTAATGTGACCACTTCACTTTATCAATATAATTGTTGACTCTTTTACTACATGACATTAAACAAATATGTCAGATATATTAAATGTGTAAATGGATAACATGTAGAGATGCCTTAAAGAACTCTAAAGTGGACTTTGCCTCTACTAGTGGTTTTCTTAATGAAATTTGAAGATGCGTTGTTAACTTATCATTCCTATACTTTAATAAAATATAAGTAGCATCTGATATTACATGTTCCTGCTAGACTTTGCTTAGAATAAAATGAGCATCCAATGACAAACTTTTCTCAGCTTCTAAAGCATATTTCAGTACTCTAAACACTCTGCAAATATAGTAAACAAGATCGAGGTTGAAGGAGACGTAAATAAAAGTCTGCCGACATTATTTGTAATTCCTAGTAATCGTATTGATTATCGAGTGTCCAAAGTCCACTAGTGTGGTGTGACCACACCACTCACCACCACCTCTAAATCTCAGCCACCACCACCACCGCAGCTACACCGCCATCACCATCATCAAAACAACCATAAACCCTCCCTTAGATCACCTCCCTTGTCTCAGATCCGTGGTGTACGCGCCATCAGAACCCCGTACACGCCATCAGATCCGTGAGTTTTAGATAAGGAGGTAAGTAGATCCGTAAGGATGTTTCATCTCGAATCCGAGCTCATAAGCTTATTCTTGGTTGTTAGATTTATTTGGTCTTGTGTGTTATGTTAATTTGGGTCACGGTGGTTTGGTGGTGGTGGTGGAAGTATCAGGCGGCGGTGATGATGGATTTGGAGGTGGTGGCGAGTGGTGCTGAATGGTGGTAGAAGTAGTAGAATTAGTTTCAACATTAGTTTCAACATATAAGTGGCAAATTTATTTGACTTATAGAACTAAGGGTAAATAAGTAATTTGAAATATGTCAGCCGACTTTCGCACATTAGCACATTTGAAATTCGCACATTTGAAATATGTCACATGGGCCTGCAAATGATTGGTAAAGTACTTTTGGTCTGGACACGTGTAAAAAATCTACTGGAATCGCACATTTGCACGTTAGCACATGACCAAATTAAGAAAATATGTTGGATTTGTACCCTCTCAAAAAATTGAAAAAATAAATGTCCCTTTTTAGGAATTTGCTCCAGATTTTAATTTACAAGCTCGAGCAACACTTAACACTAATTGTGTCAAACATACTAGTTATAATACTTGTGCACGCACAGGGTTTTTAAAATTTTGATTTGATTATGTATTATTATCGATTAAAAAATGAACCACTTAACATGTTTCAAATAGTTTTACTTAGTGGACTAAAGATAAAAAAAAAAATCATATGTATATATGTTCTAATCTACCTATTATTTTAGGAGAATACTTTTGGATTAAAAATTATATTTTATTATTCAAACAAAATCACATGATAATACTTGAGTTGCATGAGATGTTAGTAATATATGCTTTTAGTTTTGCAAACCCGTGCTATCAATTTACGATGTGTTTTGTAATTGTGGTATTTCTTTTACTTATATTTTCGTTATGTAGTTTTTCTTTTTTTGATTTAGGAGGTGATTCTTATCAAATAATTGTGATGCATGCATTTTTTTTATAATTTAAAGAAATCACCTTCAATATTAAAGAATTACTATCTAACCGATGTGTTTTTGTTTGTTTTTTTTTTAATAATTAGCTTTGTATAACGTTTTTAACTGACAGAGATGTTGAGTTTGAGGTTAATATTGTTATTTAACTTTAACTATTGATATCATGTTGTACAAAATGTGCGAATTTAGTGGCACACAATGAGCGTTGATGAAGTTAAAATATGCTCCGTAAAGTTTTTAAAATGTTTTTATGGATATCCATATATAAGTTTTAAATAACAATTTCATGAGTCGTTGTTATAACTAGAATCGCGTATATTTATTTTCATATCACAGTAACTCATGCTTACCATTTGATATTTATATTCCCGTTACTAATAATTTAGTCGTATTTCAAATCCGTGTACGCATAAATTAAACTTTTATTTAGTAACATGAGTCCTTATGTAAAAAAATATTCTAATGGATGAAAGTTTAAAACTAACGTTAGTTTAAAAAATATTTAACGTATACTAAAACTAATTCACATATTTACTAAATTTACTTTAATTGATGAAAGTAAAAAAAAAAAAAAAAACTAATTGTATTACTCATGTAATTTTAAACAAAGTTAACATTATAAAGTATAGGGGTATAAAGTGTAAGGGGTTAATTGTTTATTATATAAAGTTATTAAAAAGCATGAAGACTTATAATTTTACACTTAACTCTAATATATTTAAAATTCAACCACTAAGGTTTTATTAATTACCTCCTCTTTTCTAAAGTTTTTATTTTCATAAATTTGACATCCATATTTTTATGTGTTTTTTTTATCAATCAAAGAAAGGAATAAAAATACGTATTTAACTATTTTGTGAATGAACAATTACTTTGAAACAATTCAGAATTATTATTATTATCTATATCTATATCTATATCTATATCTATACTACTATATAATGTATTTGGGACTATTCTATAATTAGAAAGGCTTAAAAATTTAGACTTTTACTTACTAATTATGGAAACAACCACCCCTAACGACCACCCCAACAATTTACAACCACTTTAACAACCACCCACAACAATTTATAACCACCTCAACAACCACCCCAACAATTTATAACCACCCCAACAACCACTTTCCACCACCCCACCTCCCTCCTCTTCACTCCAACAATCCGCCCCCGCATTGCGCGGGCACCTTTCTAATTATATTATAATGCATTTGAGACTATTTTATAATTGAAAAGGCTTAAAATTTAAACTTTTTTCTTGCTTATTATAGAAAGATTTCAAAATCAATTTGTTAGCAAGCAAGTTGGTTAGGAAGTTTGTTAGGAAGTAGTTGGTTGTTCAAACTAAAATTAGTTGGCTTAACCATCTCTAATATCTCTACTTATAAAGCATGAAAACAACTAAATGTGTAACCATATAACGCAAAATATAATCACACGGTACCCGCCGCCGCATTGCGCGTGTACCATTCTAGTTTAACTAAAGTTTTGAATATGTTTATAATTAAGTTTAGAATGAGATAAATACAATATATTGGAGTTATACAGTAAAACCTATATAAATAAATACTCGATAAATTAATAACCTCAATAAAATTAATAATTTGCCCAGTCCCAACTTGGGACCAGTATAAATTTGGACCACAATCGATAAAATAATAAGATAATAAATCTTTTGAAACCCCAGTGTATATATATTAGTCCCAATGAAATTATAAATTAATAATTACTAAAAATTCCGTATATACGTATATTTGTGTGTGTGAGAGAGAGATACAATTCAAAATCCTAAAATTGTTTATTAAAAAGTTGGTGCGTTGTCTTCTCGTATCGCAACAAAAAGTGTTAATTTTATTTTTATAAATTGTGAAATGTGAATTCATAAAATGTTAATTGGAACTTCTTTTTTAAATTTATTTTTCGTCTCTAATGAGTATACATTGTAACTAGCTAGTATATTATACTTGAAAATTTAAAAGTCATACGTAAAACCTCTTTAAATTAATAAATTATTAATTTATTGATATAATAATACCTCGCTAAATTAATGAAATATTTCAGTCCCAACACTATTAATTTATAGAGGTTTTACTGTATGTTTATATCTATCTTCGGATTTTCATAGCAATTTCTTACTTATTGTTCAAGTAAGTATCGAAATATAAGTATGTATCTATCATAGTTTTGAGAAAAAATTACACGGATGGTCCTTGTGGTTTACACAGATTGCATGTTTAGTCCCTATTTCATTTTAATTACACCAGCAGCCCCTATTTTGTGAAACCTTGCACATTTTAGTCCCTAATTTGGATGGGCTGTTAGTTTGGCCGTTAAGTTATTTGCACCGTTAGTCCTCTGTTAATATTTTTTGCGCCGTTAGTCTTTATTTTCTAAAAAAGTTCTTATTTTTTGCACCGTTGGTCCCTCCGTTAACATTTTGCACCGTTGTCAATCTTTTTATGTTTTCGTCCATATTTTAACGTTCTAGTCCGTCTTTTTAACGTTTTCGTCCATTTTTTTTACGTTTTTGTCCATTTTTTGCGTTTTCGACCATTTTTTTTTCGTTTTTGTCCGTTTTTTTTACGTTTTCGTCCATTTTTTTACGTTTTTGTCAACATTTTTATGTTTTTGTCCATTTTTTACGTTTTCGTTCATTTTTTTACGTTTTCGTCCGTTTTTTTTACGTTTTTGTCTATCTTTTTACGTTTTCGTCCTTTTTTTTACGTTTTCGTCTATTTTTTTACGTTTTCGTCCATTTTTTTTTTACAATTTTGTCAATCTTTTTACGTTATTGTTCATTTTTTTACGTTCTCGTCTGTTTTTTTATGTTTTCATCCGTTTTTTTTTACGTTTTCGTCCATTTTTTTAACGTTTTCGTCCATTTTTTACGTTTTTGTCCATCTTTTTACGTTTTCGTCCTTTTTTTTACATTCTAGTCCGTTTTTTTAACATTTTCGTCCAATTTTTTTTACGTTTTTGTCAATCTTTTTGCGTTTTCGTTCATTTTTTTAACGTTCCAGTCCATTTTTTTAACGTTTTCGTCCATTTTTTTTACGTTTTTGTCTATCTTTTTGCGTTTTCGAGAAATTACTTTTTTTTCTAATTTTTTTAGAGAAATTACTTTTTTTTCGAAATTATTTTTTTACAAAAAATATTTTTTTTTCGAAATTAATTTTTTTTAGAAAAATTAAATTTTTTTCGAAATTATTTTTTTACAAAAATTATTTTGTTTTTACAAAAGTTAATTTTTTTTCGAAATTAATTTTTTTTAGAAAAATTAATTTTTTTTCGAAATTAATTTTTTTAGAAATTTTTTTTTCGAAATTAATTTTTTTACAAAAATTACTTTTTTTTCGAAATTATTTTTTTACAAAAATTAATTTTTTTTCGAAATTAATTTTTTTACAAAAATTACTTTTTTTTCGAAATTATTTTTTTACAAAAAAAATTAATTTCTAAAAAAAAAATTATTTCGAAAAAAAATAATTTTTGTAAAAAAATTAAATTCGAAAAAAAAATTAATTTTTGTAAAAAAAATAATTTCGAAAAAAAAATTATTTTGAAAAAAAAAAATTAATTTCGAAAAAAAAAATTAATTTCGAAAAAAAAATTAATTTCGAAAAAAAATTTATTTTGAAAAAAAAGTAATTTTTGTAAAAAAATTAAATTCGAAAAAAAAATTAATTTTTGTAAAAAAAATAATTTTTCAAAAAAAAAGTACTTTTTGTAAAAAAATACTAACGAGGGACTAACGGTGCAAAAAATACTAACGGAGGGACTAACGGGCAAATAATAATTATACACTTAACGGTCAATGATAACGTCCATCCAACTTAGGGACCAAACGCGTGCAACGTTTCCCAAAATAAGGATCTCTGGTGTAATTAAAATGAAATAGGGACTAAACATGAAATCTGTGTAAACCACAAGGACCATCCGTGTAATTTTTTCTAGTTTTGAATACAATTTCTTTTACCAATCTTGTTATTGTAGAAGTATATAATCTGTTACAAAAATAACAAATAAATACCAAATTTAAAGCATGGTGTACAAGCAAATGAAACACAAAGAAAATATATAAAATGGCCTCGTAGCTGTCAAATTTAAGATTGGTATGGTATCTTTACGGATCCGTTAATTAGTTAGTTATCTGTACAAAGACCCGTGATCAATGCAAAATTTACCAAATCTTTCACTCTTATAATTATCTTCATACCATATCTAAAATGCAATATGTTCATTAAGCCCCATAATTAATCTTTCTCTTCATTTAGCCCCCAAAACTATTGGTTTGTTAATAGTTAGTCCATCAAGGTTTTTAGAGATTTATATGTATATATGATCGAACCTAATAGGACCTTATAGCTGATAAGGGAACTCGAACCACATCTAGAATGCAAATTGGTGTTAGTTCAACTCTATCTCATATGATCTATAATAAGTATATATTTATATCATGGCTAGACGGGACAAAAATATGTTTACATATGTTTTGGAAAAAAGTAATGAGTATCGAGTGGATTATGATAATGAACTCGCAACAAGAGCTATATAAACATAAAACTGGAAGAATAAATCACACATCATACATTAGTAGTTGTTATCTTGTCTATATGCATTTTATTCGATGTAATTAATTGGTGAACGAAAATTAAAGTGGTTGGCCAAGAGGTCACTATGACCCCAGTGTTGCTCACCGTACCATGCACATTCTGATATCATACTACACCGGTCGGCTGTTCTTCATTGTAAAAAAGTATTGGTTGTTAATTGTTATGTTATTAAAGTTTTAGATGTTGGTCTTATACATGCCTTTGTGAGACACCTACAAATGGTAAATATCCATGCTGGTGACATGAAGCCCATACATGCCTATGTTTTAGTGTTTGTATTAATGGCATTTTTAATATGATATATCTGTAAAGAGAAGAAAATATTTCGGGTTCTAGATTTTACATTTGCTAAAATCTAGGGGTGTTAAGTTAAATTTAGTTGAACTTATAAACACACCCTTCGTCTTCATGTGAACCAACTACACACACCCATGCATAGAAAACCCTAAACCCTTTTTTTATAAACAAAATTCTCAATCTTTTCATGCTTAATATCTATAGATCTCTCTCACAGTAATTCTTGGTATGTCTACTTATCTTTTTCAAGCTTTTATTTTTTTAAATATTCAAGAAACACCATTTTCATTCTTGACATAAATAAATATTTATGTTTTATAAAAGGTATCTTGTTTAATTTTATGTTATATATGTGGTCAAGATCTCTTGTTGATTTATATATAGATGTAAATAATCATACTTGTTAATTTTTTTACCCTATATCAATCAATTAATATTCTTTCATTCAAAGCTTTTTCTTGATTCTTTTCATTCAATTCTTGTTCATATATAGGCCTATCAAAGTTCAAAAGATGCAGAAGACTCATAATGGTACAAACAACAACACCATTAGGGTTCTTGAGGCTGCACCATCACCTTCTCCACCACCCACAACTGCTGCCAATGGCGGTGGAGTGCCTGCATGCGCGTCGTGCCGCCACCAGCGAAAGAAGTGCACCGAAAAGTGTGTGCTAGCACCTTTTTTCCCAGCCGAAAAAACCCAAGATTTTCAAGCGGTTCATAAGGTGTTTGGAGTTAGTAATGTGACTAAACTGGTTAAGGATATGAGTCGCGAAGATGGGAAAAGGGCAGTTGATTCACTTATTTGGGAAGCAAATTGTCGGATTAAAGATCCAGTGAATGGACCATTAGGTGAGTTCCAAAAGGTTTGTGACGAACTCAGGAAGGCTTATGAGGACCTTAGTAGGCAAACACAATACCAACCTAATATTCATCATAATAATAGACAAGTTCCTATCACGCAACATGGTGTTTTGTACAACAATAAGTCTTCGCTGCAACCGCGTTCGTTTGGATCATGGAATGGTGATCACAACAATGTGACTAATAATAGTACTTCCATGTTGGAATATCATTACAGTAACGGGATTGGTGGTTGTATCGATAATCCACGTATGTTTCCCTATGGATCTTTGCAAAATAAAAAGCTGAAGCCAGAAAGTGAACAACAAGCTAGTTTGATTCATCCACAACCACAAATGATGAACGATTTCCCTCAATATGATTACTAACAAGGTATTTTATTTTTAGTTTTACTTTGTTATACTTTTTTTTATATATAGAAGATTAGGATTAGGATTAGGGTTCTAACTACAGAACATCATACATACAGATTATATAATTTATATTGGTAGTTCCACTGACATATCTCCTTTGTTTGACCTTACCTCTATAGAGAAAAGTTCATTTTAAATTGTGTTATGAATTATCATTCTTAATTCATATTGCTTTGGCTATCTGATAATCCCTACTGAAGATATTAGAGTTAGATCAGTTGATACCAGTGTCTTTAATAGTTTCCGATTTGTGCTATTGTTCATTCTATTTCTCAATAAGATGGGTTGATATTAACCTATTTTGCATTAAAAGATGGGTTATGTTGGGTGAGGAAATCAAAACGCTTTCTTTCTTTTGGATTGTGAATAGCGATAGGAATGTAGAGCGATTGGATTAGTGATCCTCATCATACTTGTAATCCGTTTTTGTAGCACAATACATATATAGTTAGAATGTTATGTTAATTGTTTTTCAAATGTCAAAAAACGAAATTTTCAATCATAATCTTACGCAAGTATGATAATAATTGTTAAAGCTATCAAGTGTTTGAAAAATTAAACATGCATCATCTCTCAGTTAATCGTTAACATCATATCATTTTTAACTTGGTTTTATATTCATGTAGATAGAGAAGTTTGTAAAGAAAAGATTATATATTACATATATAAAGCATATAATCATGTAAAAATAAGCTTGAGTTATCAGTTTAAACAGAATGGGTAAAAACCAGTTATTTGATGTGCATGCCATCAACATTCTTCATTTTTACTATACATTTTAACTGTGGCTTACTGTTTATCAGTTGACAATTTCAGGTCAGCAAACAATGAGGTCTTTACAATAACTCCATATATGACAGCTTTGGAACTCTTGGTCACTTGATTAGTGATGTCCTCTTTTTTCCTCATTCTTTTCATGTTTTTTGTTTAATCATACAAATGTAATATTGTTTCACTCAACTCTTGATTTCCATTTTACAGTATATCTTTAGTTTTCCAAGGGATATTTTGTATATAGAGTTTAAAAGCATACTTTATTTTAAACATGATATCGTTACAACCAGTGACATAATGTGTACTTGATGATCATATACAATCATATAGTGCTTGTACTCACTATGGCTCGAGATCAAACAGAATAAACGAGATTGCACATACTTACAGATCTATGAGTCTATATAGTATCATGGTCTTTCTCCTTATTCTGCCATGAAACAAGGCTATTGACATGAAGTGAGTGAGAAGCTCCCGAGAATGGGAAACTACCTTTCTCAGTTGCGATTTTTCTCATTTGTTCGAATTCAAAATCAAAAGCAAAAATCGAACCATCTTTGTCTAAGAAATATAATTCCCATTTGAATCTTGAAAAGTAAAGAGGGATCAAATCTCTTATACACCCAACCGCTATAGTATATTTCTTTGTCCATGTTACACTTGATAGACTTTCCAATAACCAAATGCTGATTTCATTCATTTCTTCATGTGTAACAAAACAAAGTTGCTCTGAAACCTCCATTATTCGATCATTGAATCTGCTGCTTTTAGGAAGCGTGATCTTATGAAATTTTTCGTCGTCTATAGTCATTGTGACTATATATTCACTTTGATCGACTTCAGGAACCCAATGTAATGCACAAATTGCAAAAACTGGGTCATATCCAAACCATTTCATGATTCCAAAAGATGGCCCGTCAATAACCTTCCATGACTTTTCCCCAATATGTAAAACCTCACATCCTATGAATTGTGACTCGTCTAGAAACAAGTGAACTAGTTTATACCCTTGTGTACCACAATACACAAGCCCAAACGATTCCTCGTGTGGAAGGCATATTGTGCCTAGAGGAAGCAAACTTAGTTCACGAGTGACGGGGTTCATGATCACTAATTCCCCTTTTTTCAACTTGTTATCAACCACAATTAGACCATCACAACTTGCCCTTATTTTGCCTAAACAAGTTGCGTTAAACTCTCCTATTATACTCTTCCCATCGGCTAGTAACATGTATTTAATAGCATATTTCAACGAGGGTTCAATCAAGGGGCGATGAAGCACATGAACGGATTTTAGATCGAGAATCCTTGATTCCACGGAGAAGGTAGTAGAATTCTCTTGGAAAATAGA
Source organism: Artemisia argyi (assembly GCA_030686995.1). Taxonomy (NCBI): domain Eukaryota; kingdom Viridiplantae; phylum Streptophyta; class Magnoliopsida; order Asterales; family Asteraceae; genus Artemisia; species Artemisia argyi. The sequence goes on along the minus strand of CM060680.1, from coordinate 58,242,592 downwards.
ATATTGATTAGACCAACCGCGAAAAAATCTATTCACGGGGCGTAGGAAGATAATGACCCTCTCAGATTGACAAAGATTGCGACGAATAAATTTAGGACTATTAATGATACCATACCATGGTTTGCAAACGAATCTAGCTTGTTGAAGGGATTCAATAGGTAGTCGAATTAAGATATTGGAGACACAATCTTTCGGAATATAAGGTATTGAATCTAACTGTTCCTTTTGTTTTCTTTCGTCATTTTTTTTCTTCAACAACGCCCTTTCTTCTACTAACTTCAGTAAACTCATTGCTTTACTTGCTTTTTCTGACATATTTACGTGATTTTTGTATAAACTCAAGGAACTTGAAACATGGGTTGATCGAAACAAGAAAATTGTTTGTAAACCAGTTATGTATCATAACATGATCAAAATAAACAACATGATGAGAAAATAAAAATAGACCATCTGTTATTTTGTTACTGGACACTTATGGCGATGACAACAATGGCCGGACCCACAATGGTGGAAAATTCTAAGATACTTTTTGTAAGTCATGCCGTCTAAATTGGGGTGTTGAAACATGAAATGGTCAAATGGGACACCACTAGAAGTGCATATAATTTTGGATTAAACTTTGGGTTCAAATGGGACACCACTAGAAGTGCATATAATTGGATTAAACTTTAGTCATTGGGCTTATACCTAATTTTTTATTTTATTTTATTTACTGGTTATATTCTGATGCACGCGCGTACCACTTTTTATTATTTACTAATATTAATTTGCTTAATTAAAATTGTGTTGAAGATACTGTTGTTGTGTAAATTTAATTATTAGAATGGTGGCAGTGGCCAGCGGTATGCCCAGCGGCATGACCATACCGTCGGTGAACACCGCCGCCATTTCGGCGGTATGGCCAGCGGCAAGGCTCCAACGGCATAAAATGCTTCCGCGGTTTGGAGATGGAAATTGAAAACTATCTGTTGGGGTGTGTTACTTTGGAACGTTGGGAGCACAAGAAACAAGAAACAAAAAAAAAAAAAAACAAAAAATAAATAAATAAAATTCCCTATATATATAAGGATGGTTTATGTGTTTCGATGAGATTTGGTTGATAGAGATATGGAAAAAAGTGTCTGCACTTTATGTTGGAGGCGTGTATTATGAGGAGTGTTTTTAGGGTTAGTGCCATTTTATAACCCCTAATTTTTATGGGCTTATCAGATTTTTGTGTCAATATGGGCTAAACGATTTTAAATGTAATTGAGCTAAAGCTGGTATTTTTGAACTTTAATGGATTAATGGGATGTGATAGTTTGGTTAATTAAATGGTTGTTGGGATAATTTTTGACTTCATCATTGGACTAAACAAGAATTCGCTATTGCCAAAAAAACGTGCGTACACGGAGAAATATGGATGGCCTACCGATTTTTAGATATAATTACGGCCATTAGAAAAATATGCATGTTTAAATTAAAAACACATAATAATCTTTTCCTGAATTTTTTTATTTAAACTTAAAATAAGAATTATATGAGTCGTTAACTCATTGTTATATACTGGTATATAATCTCGATATTTATTTTTCCATCGGTGTAAACCGTGCGTGCATTTTGATAATATTTTCGTTAATAATAATTTTAGCCGCATTTATCTTTCAAACCCGTGTACGCATGATTTAAGCTTTTGAAAAAGAATAACACAAGTCGTTATTAAAAAAAAAAAAAAAAAAAAAAAAAAAAAAAAAAAAAAAAAACTTATTTTTTACATCCTTACAAAGAGAAATAACATGAGTTGTTCCACTACAATACAACAGGGCTAATGCTACAATAGGAATCCGTTGCAAATATTTGCAACAGATTCCTACTGTAGCATTAATGCTTCATAGAAATTTTAGTTGCAATGGATTTCTAACAGGGTTAAAAATATTGCAACGACTTTCCAACCAAAGAAAATCCGTTCTAAATTAGCAACCGGTTTTGCAACGAATCATATTCCAACAGTTTTTCTACGGTTTTGTTACAGTAGATATCGCAAATAAATTGTAACGGATAATATTTGGTACGAGAATGCAACGAAATAAGTTTGCTACGAAATTGCAACAGAATAACTTTGCAATAGATTTGCAATGACAAAAAGTAGCAATGGATTTTGCAACGGTATGCAATTGTAACCGATATGAAACAGTGTAAAATTGTAATGAGTTTTCAACAGAGTGTCACCGAAATAGTTCCGTTACAAAAAAAATGCATTTTTATGTATAAAAATGCATTTAGCTAATTTTTCTCATAATATACAAATATCTAAAACTAAATAATTCCGAACTCGCAATTGAAACCCAAATTAATAATCAACCGAACATTCAAATATCATATTACATAGTTTATCAAATCCTACCTAACGTACTACTTCTAAACTAAAAGTGAATTTACACGAAGTGTAACAAACCAAATTCTACCGGATGGACCATTTCTTAACAAAATGTGTATAATCCACCGAGTTTTCCAAATCTACCGTACTACTTCAAAACATAATGTGTATAAAACACGAAGTGTAGCTTAAGCAACAAATGTTTATATGGAATGGGGAGTAGGAGGTTGCTCCTTCAATTGTGCCAACGCCTTGGCGAGCCTCTCATTTGTTTCTTTCTTCATTTCTTCCTTAAATGCCTCAAGATTTTCTTTGCTAAGCTTTCTTTCTTGTTCTATAGCTTCATCAAAAAGCTCCTTGTCTTTCTCTCTCGCTTGCTCCAAGTCTTTCAACGATTTTTCTAGCACTTCAACCTAAAATAATAATAATAAAATAAAAAATAAAAAATAAATAAAAAATTAAACCAATTACAACTCATTTGAATTTTTAAATACCTATTGTAGCCCACAAAGGAAACAACTTATCATAAATATTAAAGATATGAGTACAATTCCTTTCAATTAACTGATGTGTTTCAGCGGGGTACTAAATACCAATTTCAAATGGTTTTGCATAATAAAGCATAAGACGTCCAAGAGACCAAGACTACACCACTTGCATTTAAAGGCAATTCTACTTAGGTGCTGCTATCTAGGTCCCATGAAACCATCATGTGTTATAGACTCAATTTAGTTCAGTAAATGTTCAAATTCCGGAACAAATATTTACTTCATATATAATAACTGCAATCACAGCAACATTTAATTGTGAACTAAAACCTGCTAATAAAGTACTCAAAAACATATATTCTATGGCATCATTTGTTTTGCTTCCATGCATGATGATACTCAACGCAAGAATCACACTCTGGCATACTCAAAACACAAGTTGACTTGTCGTCTTCCTTATTAATCCGATTAGACAATTAAGAACAATGCACCAAATTTCAAAAACTATCGGCTAAATATAACCAATACAAATCACATTACGTCAAGCAACATAGTACAACCCATATTTAACCGATGCGGACTCGATACAACCCAATACAATAGCTATTATATAGCTTCTTAGAACAACATATAACTTCAAAACAAGCGAATACATAATACAAACTCATTGCAACACATAAAAAACCAATACAACTCACTGCAACACCATACAATACTATACGGATTGAAACCGAATAGTTAGTAATGATTAAAATTTTCAAATCCGTTGCAAATCGATAGCAATTTATTTAGAAATTTCAAGTGGAAGTATAAAAAGAAACTAATAATAGTATATGTTACATAACCATAGCAATTATTTCAAAAATTACAACGAAAATACCAATGAAATATTGAAAACCAATAGAAAACAAAATTTCTTTGGTTATCGTTGCAAATCCGTTGCAATTATTTTGTAAATTACAATCGGATTAGAATAAAATATTAAAAATAAATAGATATTAAATTAAGATCATGTTTCGGTGCAAAACCATAACAATTATACAAAAATTTGCTAAGATTTGGTCAACTGAAACAAATAATATTTTCTTTTATATTTACTTTGAATATCTTGTTTCAAATCCTTAATGATCTTGCAATGGATTTACAACGGATTATTAAAATTAAATTGAAATTAAATCATTATAGTTATTCCGTTGCAAATTCATAACAACTATTTTAAATTTTGCAACGGTTTTGAATGGAAGCTAATAATAGTTTCTTTTTTATATTTTCTAATACTTCGTTGCAAATCCTTACAAATTTCAAATAAACTTGATGAATTTGCAACGGAATATTTAAAAATAAATATAAAATAAATTACTATAAAATTTGCAACGGATTTGCTACGGGTTTCTGTGTCCATGCAAATCCGTTGCAAACCCGTTGCATATTTGCCACGGAAAATTTCCGTCACAAATTTCCATAGCATTAGCCCAGTTGTGTAGTAGTGTTCGTATATGGAGTATGGACAATCTCGTGTATTTATTTACATATAACAATAATTCGTGCTTTCATTTTGATATTTATAATCCGGTGCATATAAATGAATTTAATCAATACTGATATTCATATTTAAAAATAACAATTTTGGGTAAAAGGGAACTCCACCATAGTAAAATATATTAACCAATAAAACTATTTAAAGAACAATGGAATGTGTCTGAAATGTCACATTAACATCAAGTAACCATTTAAACAACCATTAAATCATTTATGGCATGCTATAAATAAACAACTAGCTACCAACAACTAGAACAACTACTAAAAACATAACCAAGACATGCAAAACAAGTAAACAAATCCAGATAAAAGATTACTTCCTCGAACGGCCTTGAAGCTTGAAATCAAACTGATTGTTAAATTCCTCAAATTCCCAAGGTAAGTCATAGACCTGGGTCGCATAATCATCAGAATGATAGCCTTCAAGCTCGTTATGTCCTCCTGCTGATGAAAAGTAACTGTCCATAAGATCATTTGGCTCAAACACCTAATCACCACTATCTGAATCAACCACTTCACCTACATTAGAGAATGGGTTGCCCTTCCTATTTAAAAATAACAACATATATGTTGCTTTGAAAAATATAAAGTCTAAAGGGGTATTTATTAATTTTATAAACTTATTAAAAAACATGAAAACAGATAAGTTTACACTTAATCTTATGTAATTTATTTAAAAGTCAACAACTAAAAACCCATCTTTTTTAAGTTTTTCTTTACAAAATCAAATCATGTGTTTTTATACATATTTATTTTGTTTAACAAAATTTATATAAATTTAACTAAATGGAAGAAAATTTTGACTTTTGTTAGCAAACTGGAGCGGTCAATTTTGTAATTGAGTTCCCCTATTAGTCAATAATTGAATTGATTGTCACAAAACATTTTCCTCTTATTATATAAAAGATTCAAACAAGTGCCAACTGATTATTAGCAAACAAATGAGTCTATGTAATTTATCTTTAAATAAGCAAGTACTCGTGCATAGTAACGAGATTTTATAACAACAACCAGTTAAGTTATGATACTGTGATTAAGTGTTTTGTTTAACGTTTTTACAAACAAAGTAAAATAATCAAAATGTAATTGAAAAATGTTGTAACATGCGATAATTAAACTTAAAGAACAACTCATAAAATATATCAAATAATACATATAAAGACATTGAATGAAAATTAAACATTACCTCAATTTTGAAATATGAAGTCTAATATAGTAGAGTTTCTGGATGAATTTTTAGACATTATTAATGTTGTACTTAAATACGGAAAAGTCTTTTTTTCTAAACTACATTAAAAAAAGTTGTCATGCATATTTTTAAAATTTGATGTCAGCATTGTTAAGACAATTATTTCATTAAGACAACATTGTTTAAATTTTTATATAAGATACTAAACAAAATATTTGAAATTTATATATTAAATGGGTATATATATTAAGGATTGTGTTAGATTATGGACATTATTTTAGTAGTCGTATGTTAGGATCGAACTCGAGATCACGGGATTGCACACTTTACGTGTGAGAGTTAAAGTTTAATAATTAAATGTAAAAGTTTATATTTAATTATTTTTTACACAAATATATAATGATTATTTAGTATTTAAGATAAATGACTAATGATCATTAGACGAATAAAAGGAAAGTAATGTGTATGATTTATTGGTAAGTCAAGAAAGATCCGGAAGCCCTATTTGGGCTTATGGCCAATCGGTGGGGGATGGGGAAATCCATTCCTCATCTAACTTGAGCTCCAAGTAAACTATACTATATAAACAAGGTTAGGGATTCATTGTTTGTATCTCTTGTGCACACACACAAACCCTAAACTTGTTTTTCTCTCCTTGTTTTCTTGTAATCGATCAAACATACACCCTCAAAGGGTTGATCAATTTTCTTCATTAAAACAAAATGTTTTGGTTTAATTTTGTGTTCTAAAAACTAGCATTACTTTAACTTGTTTTAGTACGTGTGTACAAGAATGTGATTCAAACATACTATTGTTTGATTCTTGGATTGAATTACAAAAGAGGTAAGGGGTAATTCTTATAATCCACATAAACCCTAATTAGGGTTCTTGAATTGAAGATTGCAATTGATTCTTGTTCGGGCTAGAATCACAAAGGTATGTTTACTATTTATTATTGATTAATTAATTACATGTTATATGATCTTGTTATAACACTTCCGCATATGCTCTCTTGATGTGTTTGGTTTATTTTATATGATTATCATGATATTATAATTCTAACAGTGGCATCTAGAGCCGTTATAATGTGTAATTAATTATTGAAACGCATAAAAATTGAATCTTGATTCGTTTAGTTACATGTTTTTAGGGTTTTTTTTATTCCTAACCCTAATTTTTTTTATTAGGTCTATTGACCTATTAGGGTTTTTAGGGTTTTTTTTTGAATTTTTTAATATGATTAGAAACCCTAGGATGTCATGTAATTGGTTATGCATTTTAGTAAACGATCTTGGTGCAATATGTTAATTGTAGGACCGAAAGTATCCATGATTTATGTGATGTATCCATGATTTATGTGATTCGGGAGGTCGAGGTTGATGATTATTGATGAACTCCATATTTAGTTTAGAGAGAGAATGTAGAGAGAGGGTGAAGAAAAAGGATATGATTAATAACAAATGAAATATACACAATTTCCCACACCCCTCATGAAGAGTCATGAGGGGTATTTATAGGCTCATAACAACAATACTATGCCTAGTGTACAATAATAGTCCCTAAAGGTCTACTTGTTACTAATCTAGTCCATTTCACGTATGTGACGTTATCTTTATAAAAGAGCGAGGCTAACAATCTCCCTCCAAGATATCGTCACACGTGAATGGTTACAATGAGACCTATAAATACAGAAAAATGTAAATAACAACAATAGTAAACTATGTTGACATTGTTGAAGCGCAGAGTCTCTGTTGTCTAGATACTGAGGCAGACTTGAAGTTCTCTCTTCCGACGAACTCGGCGTATTTGATCTTTGGCACTGACGGCACAGATCTTTGTAGCTCTGAACTTCAACAGTAATGGTCTAGTTAGGTTATTACTCCCTCCTAACTAGTGAGCCTTTATTCTTTTTCCTGCTCCCTCCTGAACCGACAACTCTCTTTTCATCACGCAGCGGATAAAGTAGATTCAAAAGTGTAGGCACATGGTTGTCGTTCGGGGAGCATCATGACAATATAACTCACATAACATTGCACAGAAGGTTGGTAATACGCTCCGATGTACACGTCATTAGTACTTCTTCGGTTCCAGTGTAAGCACAATTCCCTCGATCAACCAACGTACTAGAGATGAAACACTACTTCTTTTGGCAAGTTCTTCTCCCTCCTGATGGTTGCGATGTATCGAAATCATCATACTATTGTGTGTACATGCCAAAATTACCTGTACTTTACACTTCTGATGCAATATAGATAGACCGTGTCAGCATAATTTGTGAGTATATGTCGCAAAAATATACTCTCAATACTATTCTCTCAAATAAACCTTTAAACGAACCTCCTTGTAATTCACCGGTTACTAGTAATGACCACATATGGAGATAACCCGATATGACCAGCTTGAAAACGAAGTAAACATTCCATCTTGTGACTTAATCTTGTACGATGGTGTGACTAAGAACCTATACTGAGCACTACAACGTAACTCCTTTAAGTATGAGGTTGCACAAAATATTCGCCACTTGAACAATCCACTACTTCGTGTGACACTGAGTACTACAACGTAACTCCTTTAAGTGATAGCTATACTGTGAGCACTACAACATAACTCCTTACATCAGTAATAACTAGATTGTCAAGACTGGATTTTTTAATTTGCGCAGACAAGTTATCTTCAAAAGTCGTGCATCCAACCACCCCTAGACTTTGAGATAAATAAGTACACTTGTTGAAACTCCACTTCAAAGTCAAATCGATAATACCGTACAATAACTCCGTAGTCATTTTCTTGTCAAACCATAACAATTCTAGCCGTGAATATACGTATCCCCGTGAAATTTGCGTTACCAAAATACCACTCTTAATACAAAATTTATTAAAACAACAAGTGTTAAATTTTTGGATGAAATGTAAACACGTAAGCTCAGTCCAATCAATTGCAGTCCATTTCAATTTAATTCTCATCAGCCCAAAAATCATTCATTTGATATGGCATAGATCCGGTTCCAAAAGCGCAACAAGAAAAATTATCTAATCCAGTCCGAATCACTTAAGGGCCCGATCCAAAGAACAAGTCATATCCGGTTTTAGTTTTAATATGAACACACTCATTTTGCCAAACTTTAATACACACAACACATATACAACCCTAAAACACTTATATCATTATTCTCCGCCCCCATCTTTTCTAATATCACTCCCAATGCCAGGTTAATATCACTCCCAATACCAGTAACCTAGGCATCTCAATCTCATCGATCATCATCATCTAATCAACTATCAATCCGAATTAAACCCTACAAATCAAACATCACAAGTACATTCCGTACCGTATCATTGGTCACAAGTAAGGTTGTAATTGTTTTGTTTATTTCGTTAGAGTTAAAACGAACCAAAGATAAGAGAATAACACACTTGTTATTATATTTAATCTTTTGTGTGTCGGATATTATCACAACTCACAAGTATATGTGTGAGTCAATTTAAGATGTAGGTATGGATTAAATATGGGTTTGTGGACTTGATATGGCTGCTGTGAAATTGGACCGATGATGGTAAAGACTGAGGTCACTTTGAGTGTGGTATTTGGTTTAGTGGTCGTTGGTCAAGCGTGGTCTTTTCTTCATCTTTTCTTCTTTTCGAAACTTTGCAAATAGTGTTTTCGAAACTTTTTACAAAAATTTCGAAACTTTGTATAACTTTAGTTTGCGAAACGTTGTAAACTTTTTCGAAAACATTGACACTTTATCGAGAATTCTTTATGTCGAGAGCAGGATCAGACAAGCTTTGCGAAAAGGTAAAAATTTTCGAAAATAAGTATTCTCGAAAAAATAAATTTCGAAAACCTATTCTCGAAAACTAGTACATTTCGAAAAAGTATTCTCGAAAAATAGTACATATCGAAAATTTCTTATACAAGAAATTCCGACCAGATTCTGGCGAGTCTATGCAGATTCCGATGAGTTTTTTCTTTCAGTTTATAGACCAATATTGATATTTGACCACAGATTCATGAGATGGTACAAAAAGTAGTCACAAATAGATATGACACAAAGTCTGTTTGGACAAAAAATATTGACACAAAGTAGATTTGTACATCTGGGTAAATCAGTGTGACCTTTTTGACCATATGTGTAACAATTCACAATTTCAGGTTAACTTTTATTCCCGAAAATTTCACTATTCACTTTTTACTATTCACTTTTACTATTCACTTTTCACTATTCATCTCAGAAATTTTTATTTCATATTCTCGTAAGTTAAACTATTTTAACGATAATCCGAGAATTTCACGCTCGTCGGATCATTTCTGCAAAAATCACAAAGCCGTGTCCGAGATTTACTTTTAGGTTTAAACGTCCTTCTAGCATCCCGATATGTCCATAAAACATTATAAACAATAGAAATATGATTTTCTCTCATTTTAGGACAATTCCAAAAGTTTCGGAATTTTACGTTTTTCAGTTCAGCGTTTTACGCGAATTGCGCGTTTTAGACCCGTGTTTCCAGTTTTTAGCAGGGTTTTCGCACCCGATAGAACCTACCACTCATTTTATATTTTATTATGGACTATATTGACATGTTTAACAATACTTTCAAATTTCATATTTTTACGATACCCGGTTTTACGTTTTGAGGCTTAATCATTTACGGTTAGCGATTTACGGAGTCAAAACTAGCTACATACTTAGGATATTACCATCCAAAGACCATGACTACTCATCTAGTCACCCTTATCCTACTTGAACCGACTTAGGGGTGGTGGAGTCACCATGTGTGGTTAAATCTTGACCATTGATTCTTTAGATCATTACAAGTGTCTTAAACTAACCATGGTTAAATTCTAACCCAATATATAGTTAACTATTTTTCCTACCCTATAAATACCAAGCTAAAACACATAGAAAACTTGCACCACACCTTCTTATAACCTTCAAGTCCTAAAACCTAAGGCACTTCTCTTATATTTTGTAAGAAAGTTAACTAGTTTTTGAAAGAAAACTAGTGTTTGATCTTCAATCTTGGAAATTTTCTAAGAAAAGTTGTTATAATTTTAAAGTCTCCAAAAAGACGTCGTTATAATCTTCAAATAGCTTTGGACTTCAAGAAGGCGTCGTTATAATCTTCAAATAACCTCGGTTTATCATAGATTGCAAAGGGTGAAGTTTAAGTCTATCAAAGTCCGTACCTTACTAGTTACTTACCTTTCTTTTAGAAAGCCTCAAGTTGTAAGCAAACCCTAACATACTCCTTGCTTAATTATCATTTTCATGCTTATTATGTTTCTTTCATGCTATATATGGTCTTTGTATTGTGTTCATGATGTTTAAAAATGGATAAAACAAGTATTGGTATACATATGTTAACTTATGACAAGTAAACAAGCAAACTAGTGATTTTTATGGAAAACCACGACCACAATAGTATAACTTTGATATTTGCCACTTACTTACTGTTAAAGAGGACTTAACAAGGAAAACATAGCAATTTGAATCACCCAAAACGAGTACACGAGTCAAAAGTTATGGCCATAAGAAGTTAGCGAAACCAAAACGCCGAAACTGCCAATACCCTCCTGTTTGCATTCTGCCAATTTGAAAGTCCCACTTCTGGTCCGATTCATCAAAAAGTTAAAACACGAAAGTTGTCCGGAACGACGTTTTCGTTCAGGAACAAAGAAGCTCGAGCCCTGAAAAGGCTTTCCGAGTGATATTTTCTTCAAATTCTTAACAGCCCATTTTTAGACCAAAGTTACTATATAATGATTATATTTAGATGAGACCAAGAGGTCTAATGACCTAAAGCCAAGACCACAACCATGGCTAAAGCCAAGGTTGAGTCTCAAGACCATGGTAACAATGACCAAGGTCACGGCAAAGCCACGACTAAAGACCATATAACTATTAAAGATCAAAGCTTATATATATATATATGTTATCGAATACTACAATAGTAGGGAGCCTCATGTGAGGAGTTCATTGAGTAAGCCGTCGAGACGAGTTGTGGATTTACGAGTTAAAGTGTCCTGGCTCCTCGAACGTTTACTCCATGACTTCTGAATTATGTCGGCCCGAACGGTAGTAAGAGATTTACAACCTATACATGTTTCATAGACCACTTATATTCAAAGACTTACACTATATACTAAGTACTACATCATGAACATTATGCAAGACATATATTGGCAATTCGTCGTATTCTTAGACGTTACTCCAAACCTAAGTCGCAACGTTCTATTATAGGCTGCTCTTAGAGACTTTCGCGATTCGACTACCATTTTCATTACTCACTACATAGACTTAAGGTGAGTCATAGCCCCTACTCTTTTCGTACTTGTTTTAAACTCTTGGGGGGGATACATGTTCAACTACTTGCTTACTTGTACAAATACTCAAAACGTTTATACGTGACTGTGTTATACTTGATTGTCTTATACTTGATGGCATTATACTTGATCTAATACATACATGACTGTCTTTTATCTTTGGGAAGTGGCTCCCAGTTGTCTTTGGGAATTGGCTCCCAGTTGTCTTTGGGAATTGACTCCCAGTTGTCTTTGATACATCCTAACATTTGCGAATGTTTGGATACATCATAAAAGTGAGGTCTTCGGAGATGAAGTAGAGACTCACTACTAATTGCTTAATTGTCTTGATGAACTTATACATGTCTTTATTATACTATATTTGTAGCAGTGGGTTGTGAACACACAGGTTACAAGTCTCTTATGGCGGGACTTGTAACTGAGTGGATTCACGATGCCTTTGCTGTGTGAACATTCTTTTAAGGCTTTTCAACTGTTTTAAGACAAACTCTATGAACTCACCAACCATTGTGTTGACACTTTAGCATGTTATCTCAGGTCTATAAGGCGATAGCTAGTGCATGGAACTTAGAGTCAAGCTGCATATTCTGAAGACTTACGCTTTTATCATTTACCATTCAAAACACTTGTATACATTTATGTATCATACTTTGGAATCTCATGTTTGTAACTTTGAATTCATTAATCGAATGGTAACTTTTCAAAACGTCTCATTTAGAGTTCGTTTTCTATAACTTGTACTTTGTATTATGAAGTAGCACCCCTATGACACAGTCTTCCGCTGCGGTATTTTGGGGGTGTTACAATATGAGATACATAAAACATGAGAAAGAAACTGTTATCATAAAGGATAAGGAAAAAAAATTTCCAAATCCGAAAAAGTGTATAAAAACAGTTTCAAAAAACATAAATCGAACCACAAAAATCCATAAAGTAATGACCTGGCTCGTTATACCAATTGTAGGACCGAAAGTATCCATGATTTATGTGATTCGGGAGGTCGAGGTTGATGATTATTGATGAACTCCATATTTAGTTTAGAGAGAGAAAGTAGAGAGAGGGTGAAGAAAAAGGATATGATTAATAACAAATGAAAGATACACAATTTCCCACACCCCTCATGGAGAGTCATGAGGGGTATTTATAGGCTCATAACAACAATACTATGCCTAGTGTACAATAATAGTCCCTAAAGGTACTACTTGTTACTAATCTAGTCCATTTCACGTATGTGACGTTATCTTTATAAAAGAGCGAGGCTAACATTAATTGTTAAGAATAATCCATGAAAAGTGCATGTTTGCATGGATTTTATTTTGTGAAAATTTAAATGGTTTAAATTGGATATATACATTAAATGTTAAGTTATATCGAAACATGTAAATTTATTAATAGATGTCGAATTGGGGAAGACTCAAATATTAAGTAATCAATTATGTGATATGTGGTATTTGTTTAGTTTTGGCTTACGCAATCGATTTATCGATGTATGTGGCTCTTTTTCCTAGAAGAAGAAAGCCTTAATTGAATAAATACATTATACACCTAGACTTGATTATTAATAGGACTATTGAATAAAATTTGCATGTGGCTACATATTTTATACATATTTAATTGTTATGTTATGTATATGTTTATTTGGTTGTTTTATTTTTTATTTTATATTACTTGTTTTTGTTTATTATTATATTAGACATGTTTATAAACGAAAAGGGTAATTTTGAATAGAAAAATAATATGGACTAAATAAATGGCGAAATTGTTTTGGTTTTAAGAGTTTAAATTTCAAAAGATTGGTTGATTGATGTTTTTGTACGTAATGGTTAACTAGGCCCGACCGAAGTTTACACACTACAAGATGGGTATAAGGTTGGCTTCGCATTAAATTGTGGCCTTAGATAGACAACATTCTGTCTTAACGCTCGTTTGTGTATAAATTAGACTTACCGAACAACCATTACATGTACACTGTCATCTTAAGGGTGAATTCACCACAATTCCATAATGATTATCCGAAACACTATGCCTTAGGGCTTATGCAAAAGTACGATATAGTGGACGATAATTGTTGGTAATTCTTTAATTGGTAAACCCGATACCTCAATCAAAACTTTGCTATTTTACTCTTAGTGAATTGGTAATAAAATTGTTTTATAAAACCAATGTTATGAAGTTGTATGCATGCTTCTTCATACATTATTTGATTACACGTCAAATTTAATACCTTTATAAAATTAAGTCAAATGTCATCTAATTAAGAACACTTGAAGTTGTAATTTACATCATGTGAGAACTTGGCGAGATTGCAATGGAGAGGTAAATTTCATAATTTCATTGCTAGCAGATCAACTGATGTAATGGATTTATGAGTTTGCAGTTTTTAAGTTAGACACTTACATTGAGTAGGAAGTGAGAGCTTGGACTCAAGGCATTAGATGGGGATGAAACATGCTTACTTTGCAAAAGTTTTGTGAAAATAAATCCCATAATGATCTAGGAATTGCAATATGATATTGGCAATTATTGTTCGACAATTACCTTGTTGAATACTATCATTACTAGCAGATCAACTGATGTAATGGTACTATGTCAATTTGGATCCTAGCTTTAAGAAAATACTATGGTTTATATGAATATTTACCAATGGATATTTTATTTTCTTAAAGATCTAATTATCGAAAATACTGAAATTGAATTCTGTAATTCGTTTTAATGTATTAATGCAACGTTTAAACCGTAAACGCACTTTGGGCTTTGGTAAATTGATTCCGTTCTGTTTTCAAACAAATGTTTGATTAAGAATAATTTACTTAAAAGACAAAAGAAGTATCCTTTCTATGAAAGAAGAGTGAGATACAATCTTATTTCTTTTCATGAATGAAAAGGATAATAGGAATATTAGATATGTCTAAATTCTAATATAACTCATAGCAAATTTTTAACAGTTAAGAAAATTGCGCATATTTTCGATAGGGATTTAATCATCCTCATTCGGTGATTAAATTCTTAATAACAAATATGATATTTGGTTAATAGAAAATTATGTATGACATTTTATGAGTTACGTAGTATTATAATTAGAAGCTAGACTAATTACCGCATAATGGTAAAAGAGAAACTAGTTTATTCATCTAGTTGTTTTGACAATTTGAAAGGTACTACATACATTGTAGGATGGTAGACCTATTAAGGAAGAAATTGCATGCCTAATTTTTCAAGTTAATAGCATTTGGTGGATAGTCCATCATTTACAAAGTAGAATACACTCTTTAGTGCATAAGTAATTGTTACGTATGGACATTCAAAGGTGTAGGAAAGTTAAAAGCACACTATTTTCTTTCACTGGATATGAAACATTTACAATGTTGTCAAATTCAGTGGGAGTATTGTACTTATTACTGAATAAGAAATTATTGTAATGATCTTTAATTCAGTGGGAGTTACAAGCTTTGACATCTTGGTAGCTAAAGATAATTATTTTTCATGTGTAGACACTCATACTTTTAAGGATAGTCTTGTACGTTTCCTTACTAGACATTGTTGTTCTACATCTTCTTGTTATGCTAAAATCTATGACACAATCATATTGATCACATAAACAAATGCATGGCGTGTTGTTTATCAACTATATGAGGTTGTTCCATGCACAAGTGGGAGAAATGTTATCTTTAATGTGTGCAAGAAACAACTCATAAAGATATGATTTAATGGATTCTCTTGACTGCAAGGTAGGAGAATAACGTTCTAATATGAATTATACTAATCTAATTCAAGAAACACTTGGTGTTACAATTTATGTTATGTGAGAGCTTAGCTAGATTGCAACAACAATGTGAATTTCATATTTTCATTACTAGCAGATCAACTGATGTAATTGAACTATGAGAATTTACAGTTTCTAAATTAGATACCTATTAGAACATGTGTCAATATGATATCAAGACTACTTTAATTTATATATTTATGAATTCTTGGAATGACATAAATTAATAAAGTAATCTAATGCTACTTCAATCTAAATATTTATGTGTTCTTGGAATGATATAAATAAATGAAGAAATAATGTTATTTATATTATTGTGAAGTAATAAATTAACTTGAAATTACTATTGAAACCAAGAGATGGTGTTCATAATTACTTTAGTTAAACATGTTTATGTTTCATTGAAAAGATATAAACATAAAGTCTTTTAATTGTTACAAGACTTATAACAAAGTACGACGTTATCTTGTTATGTTTTTTAACTAAGACATATACATGAAGTTATTAAATTGTTCAATAACTTATAACGTATAGTGGGATTATAACAGTTTATGTTTTCTTGTAAATACATGGACATGAAGTGACTTTGTAAAAAGTACTTGTATTATAAAGCATGTAATTGGCTTGAAAAATATTATTATACCATTAAAATGACTTAGTTGTTAAATAGACAAGTCAAAAGGAATATGGTTATCTTAAATATTGTTAGATTGTCTTACAATATTAATACTAATGAAATACCAAATGTTTATGGTATGTTCAGTTAGGAAAATCAAACTCTTGTAATATTGATTGATTAAAGATAACTATGACTTCTTTTCTTCCAAAAGTTATCAAGGTTAAAATATTAAGTATGGCTTGGACATATTTAATAAAACTCCAATCTAGAAGATTAATAAGACATCATCATATGATGGAATGTGATGAATTACATTAAGTCTTAAACTGAAGTTCTAAATTTGTTTAACTGCTTATGAAGAGGTTATTAAGAAAGTAAAGTCAGGAACAGTGAATAAGTATTTGTAATATCCCAAAAGAGAACATTGTATTGTTGCTTTATTTGCTAAGTATTTAAAGATAGTCTTTAAATTACTAAAAGCAAGTGGGAGTTTTGATCTTTAAAAGATAAAATTACAAGATATATAATCTTCTAAAATACACTAGTAAATATCATGATGAAGTTTGACATTTGAATGTTAAATCTCAAGATGATAATAAAGTTTGACATTTAAATGTTAAATCTCAAGGTGATGGAATTCTCATTCATAGATTAGCAAAAATATCTCATATATTTGATTAATATGCTGAGGGCTATGATTTACAAGATTATTGTAAACCTGATAATCATTATGATACATTATCAAATATGTAATTGGGTAAAATATACATGATATGAATGATTAAGATGATGTCCATAAAGATAATCAATTTTAGAAATATGGTTTATTTTAATAGTTAGACTAGAAAATGAAGATGAGTTTTTTCAAAGATTAGGTAACCCTTGTGGTTTAAATCTTTGTATAGAAATCATATGGACAATATTGTGCACGTATTTAATGCATGTTTTATGACAAGATTATTAATCACACTTAAGCAATTATCTGTGATTGAATATTATTTTCTAAATACATTAAATATATAAAGATTATGATTGTCATGTTTATGAAATTGACAATGGAATATCAAAACTCTTTCTTGAGTGATTACTTGAGCGAGGACGATAAGTAATTAAAAGGAGTTTATGAATTCAAATAAATCTTTAGTCGTGTACAAAGTGCAATAATCTATGGATGGATAAATGCATGCATCTAGAAGACTATTCTTATGTTTAATTATTAAATCCATTTTTTGATTTATAATTAAAATAAGATAATTTATAAGTACTCATAAAAGCTAGTGGGAGTATTATGTTTAATTTCTTAAATCATATATGTTGTAGAACATATAAAAAGTAACATTCCGTATAAGTTAAAAGTTAAGTCTTAGAATGGAATGAAACTTTACTTGTAAGATTTAGAAAATAAGACGTACAACCTTGGAATGAATGTTTATTGTTGAAACATGAGCGGTAAATGAATCTAATATAACATGATATATTATTTAGAAAGTCTAAATAGATATGTATGGCATGAATAAAATCTAAGTATGACTCAAAGATTTTTCAAGAACATCATGTTTTGTTGTATCATGCTTGATTACAAGATGATTTTGCAATATTAATATCTAATTAAAAGTTATTAGATAACTTGTGTAATATTCTAAAAAGAATATGTTTGATTATAGAATCACATCCTAAATCTGGAACAACTTCCAAATTCTATAGATGAACAATTTTTCAATTATTGTGAAAATTGTCATAGCCAACAAACTTGAAAGTTTGAAGGGCATCAAACATTACACAATAGATATTAATGTTTACGGAAAATGTTTAAGAGCATGTTGTTGTTTGCATACAATAATGCTAATGAAATTGAGATGACACTCAATACTAGTTATGGTAAGGATTTCATCCTTGGCTATATGTACTAGTTGTGCTTACTAAAAGCAGAAGTTGTATTATACATTAAGAGAATAAGAATACTTTAAACTTTTAAATGTTTAGAAGTTTAATTATCATAAATTGGTGGTTAAGGATGTCACACATTTCATAAAATATTATAAGGCATTATCAAAATAGTTGAGTATGCACATACAAGAACTTCAATAGTTGAATTCTTGAAATAAGTATTCTTAAAATTCCAATAGATCAAAGTTGAATTATTTATGACTTTTCAACAAGTATGAATGTCATTGCTTGAGACATAATTCATCAACAAGAGTTATCATGCATTGATCTATTTAGTATTTGGATAAGGGATATTAAACAATTATTATAATAAATTTAAATACATTGTATGTTTAATTTATAATATATTGTATCCTATATTTGTATGTTTAATCCATGAATAAATGCTATTCTAAAATTGTCCGTTGTCAGTTAATAATATGAGAATATTATTAAATCAAGACAAATCTGAAGGTTGGTATAATATACTTAAAGTATATTGATGCGTAGTCATGTCATTTCAGATGATATTCAATGATACCGAATATAGGACTTATCCCAACTACATGATGTTACTTTATGGATCATGTCATTAAGTAAATCATGAGAAGTTATCCTCAGACTTGAGATGCAAGATAAGTGTCATGAATGTAGTACATTTTTGTGGAACAACTTAATGCTATACGTAACTGGTAGTCATAAGGGTTGTTTTCGAAAGTGTTACAAAGTTTGTGGGTTTTGCTAGTAGTCAAGATAGAATTTGTTCCTTCAAAATTATTTTTGGAGTTTAATACTACTGGGCCCCTCGTAGGGTTGGTAAGATGCATGTGCGGCCGCACCCAATATCTCCCCTGAATATGTTCAGAAGATTTGGTAATCTTGATCAATCATAAACAACGAGAAACAAAATGGTTAATTAAGGAATGACTTTAATCCATATTCTTATTAACGTGGTATTAGAAACAAAAGGATAATAATAATAAGAAATCATTAAAAGGTTTTTCCAGGAGCCTTACTCGAGATCGTACTAGAGGCATCGAAGTGTTGCTAGACGCTAACCGATGTGATTACACTATTAAAATATGTCCAAGTGGGAGCTGTTAGATTATGGACATTATTTTAGCAGTCGTATGTTAGGATCGAACTCGAGATCACGGGATTGCACACTTTACGTATGAGAGTTAAAGTTTAATAATTAAATGTAAACGTTTATATTTAATTATTTATTACACAAATATATAATGATTATTTAGTATTTAAGATAAATGACTAATGATCATTAGACGAATAAAAGGAAAGTAATGTGTATGATTTATTGGCAAATCAAGAAAGATCCGGAAGCCCTATTTGGGCTTATGGCCGATCGGTGGGGGATGGGGAAACGCATTCCTCATCTAACTTGAGCTCCAAGTAAACTATACTATATAAACAAGGTTAGGGATTCATTGTTTGTATCTCTTGTGCACACACACAAACCCTAAACTTGTTTTCCTCTCCTTGTTTTCTTGTAATCGATCAAACATACACCCTCAAAGGGTTGATCAATTTTCTTCATTAAACAAAAGGTTTTGGTTTAATTTTGTGTTCTAAAAACTAGTATTACTTTAACTTGTTTTAGTACGTGTGTACAAGAATGTGATTCAAACATACTATTGTTTGATTCTTGGATTGAATTACAAAAGAGGTAAGGGTTAATTCTTATAATCCACATAAACCCTAATTAGGGTTCTTGAATTGAAGATTGCAATTGATTCTTGTTCGGGCTAGAATCACAAAAGTATGTTTACTATTTATTGTTGATTAATTACTTACATGTTATATGATCTTGTTATAATGCTTCCGCATATGCTCTCTTGATGTGTTTGATTTATTTTATATGATTGTCATGATATTATAATTCCAACAGATTGAACATTACTTATTATAAGTATTTTAAGTTTTATGCAAAAATATTTTTTCTTTATATGTGGTAAAGATAAATAAAATGGTACGTCGTTAATCTTCACAAGAACATAGAGTATCATAAATTAAAAGCAAAATAGTTCATTAAATGAAAAACTGTTTTTTGTTTTTATTAGAGGTATAATTTGGCTTGCCCATTGATTAACCAATTAATTACAATATAAAATCCCTTAAGAATAATTTCATATACAAATTACAAAAGGGGCTAGGTCTACTAACGAAATATAAAGCCTAAGGCATGTGAAGTCTAATATTCGGTTAACACTCTCACGTAGTTTGAGTTGAAAAACACCAAACACTCAAATTGATGAGAAATTCCTCAAAGAGCATAGATGGTAAAGCCTTGGTGAAAATATTGGCATACTGATAAAGGGATGACACATGAAAAACGCGAACCTTGTCTCAAGCAACCATATCATGAAAAAAATATATATCATTCTTAATTATTTTGTTCTGCAAATGTTGAATATTATTAGTGGTAAAATAAATGACATTAACATAGACACAATAGACAAGGGTGGAAAACATAACCCCTTAGTTAACCAACTAATTACAATAACTAGTGGCAGAGCTACAATGTTATTATTATTATTATTATTATTATTATTATTATTATTATTATTATTATTTAATTTTTGACAGAGGCAAAGCGTGTACATGAGTTCATTTTGAAAGGACCAAAGTAGTAAAATCTTATAATAAATGTTCTGAACAAAAATAGTCATATTTTATGCACGGTATTCCAAATCATGGGAGGGCCACAACCCTCCTCCTTGGTCTTCACATAGCTCCGCCTGTGACAATTAGGGGTGTAAATGAGCCGAGTCTAACCAAGCTCAAGCTCGACTCGAATATTGTAGCTCGAGCTCGAAACTCGAGTCGAGCTCGGTCGAGCTTTATATTTTGAGCTCGAGATCGACTCGTCATATAAAACTCGAGCTCGAAACTCGACTCGAGCTCGTTTATTTCTACATTCCATGCTCGAACTTGATAAATATTCGGTATATCAAGCTCGGCTCGACTCGATTTGTATAAAAATTAAGTAAATGTATGTATATGAAAGGGTAAAAGTGTAATTTAATCGAAGCTCGTTAAGGCTCGCGAGCTTCACGAGCCAACTATTTTGGAGCTCGAGCTCGACTCGACAATAAACTCGAGTAGCTCGAACTCGAGCTCGACTCATTTAAATCGAGTCGATTTCGAGTAGTTTAAGAGTTGATCTTGAATAACTCGCGAGTTATCTTGTCTCGTTTACACCTATAGTGACAATAACCCCTTAGAATTATTGATTAATTTCATATATCACCCTACTTTCATAATTAATTTCATATATATACCCAATGTGCAAGCATTGAATGCATAAAGTACAATATTTTTAAAGCATGTTTGGGTAGATATGAAATTTCCAAATTTAAGTAGGGGAGATATGAAATTGCCCCTAGAATTATTTACTTGTCCATTAATTAACCAACTATTTACACTATATAACCCTTTGGAATTGTTCTAAGTACAAATCACAAAAATAGACTTGTCCTACACTCCTACGAACTAAATAGGGTAAAATGCAAAAATGGTCCCTAAACGTTCACGAAATCGCAAATATGGGACCGAGACAAAAAGACACGCAAAAAAGCCACTAACGTTACGCAAATTTGCAAAAAAACCACCGAGAGCGCTTTTTTGCTAACTTCCGTTAGTTTTTCTGTTAGTCAATGGTATTATCGCCATTTCACTCGTTTCCCGCCTTTGACTACCCACACTTTATTTGAATGACCAAATTTACAAAGTTATAGCTTAAGTTTTGGAGCCAAAAACACACGTGGCATCCGAAGAGATTAACCTTTCCCTTCTTTTTGTGTAACTAACCTAAGCGATTGCATAGGGACTATTCAGTTCATCTTTATCTCGCTTATTTAAATACACCAAACCATACACACATTCCACCAAAACACACATAATCCCAACGATCAAAACAACCCACAATGGCAAACAATGGTAAAGGGAAGGGCATCTATATTGGTACCGAGGAAGAGGAATTTGACAAAGTTTTAAAAACCTAATATCTAAATGATTTACTTCTTGATGCATATGGCGCAGAACCAATTGATGAGTATGGTTCTTATAGGCAGATTCCTAAGAAGTTGAGAACTCAGATTCTTACCTATCTTAGGAAACAAGATGGCTACTATGAAGCGCTTTTGAGTGATGAGGAGGAGGAGGAGAAGGAAGAGACTGTGGATACCGTTTTACCAAAGTTTGATGATTTGGGAGAGAGGATTTCCCGTCTTGAAGTTGTGTTTAAGTATCTGAAGGATAAGAAGGACAAGAAAGAAAAAGAATTGAAGAAAAGGAAGAAAAGGGGTGATGCGGAAGGTAGCGGTTCCAACTACTATACTAGTGTGGTTAGATAAATTTTGGGTCATGTAATGGTTGTGAACTCGTATGATCAATGAAAGTATCGATCTTTATGTTACTAATATGTTTGTGTTTCAATTTTTGATCTTTATGTTTGTGTTTCAACATTCACAAGGTACAATGATACAACTTATGTAGAAATGATTAGATAGGGGCTGTTTGGCATGAGTGTATACATCACTCCCATTTAACATTTGTAGGTTGACTTTGGAAAGTCAAAATGCAATTGGTACGTTGACAAGTTAATAAACCATATTTAAACACATAAGATTCATTTCATTCATTAAACCATAACCATAATTTTACAAAAGTAACCCACCCTAACCTACATAAACCAAACCCCTCACTTCCTCAGGTATTCCCTCTTTGTATTAAGACTGAGTGTTTTGATGGGTGATTGACCCATTGTACTAAAAATACTCTTTCTAAGAAATGACTAAGTTATCAATTGACCCATTTTAACAGTTACATCCCAACTCCTCAATACATACAACATGAATAGACAAACACAGACATATAACATGAATAAAGAAAAGACATACATATAACATTGTTCAAAAAACAATAAAGTTAAATATAGAGTACAAACATAGAATCCAAAAGACAGTCATGTAGTACTTGGAGTTGCATGCTCATCATCTGACTTCTTCTTTTTAGTTGGCCTGTCAACCTGAGGTCTGTGAATGGGTGTATTATTACTGTTGTAGAGTCAATTCTTGGCCAGTATCTTCGGCTAGAACAGCCATTGATCTTGAATGAGTACATACGCACCCATGTTTCTAGTTTGTAAGCAGCATGAACCCACTCTTCAGGTATACCAACTGCTCTTCCATCCTCATTCATGTAGTTTATTGCAGTCACAACACGTTTACATGGTATTCCAGTCAGCTTCCACTTCCTACAACCATACTCCTTCCTATCCATGTTAACAACACAATGATCCTCGTTAGGCACATATACTTTATATAAAGAAGCTTCAATCCATTCAACAACGCAATCAGTAGCTTCTTTTTTTATTGCATCAAACATGGCTTGCACAGTAGGAGTAAGTTGTCCAACACTCTTTTCTATTATTTGCTGAACAACCACAATCCTCTTGATGAGGCGAAAAGTGTTACGCTTTTAATGGTCATTTAAGCCCTAAGTCATGATTATTTGATCAAATATTTCCTCAAATCATTCCTTTTGTCATTTTAGGTACTTTGGAGAAGAAATCTGGAAAAGGAAATATTTTGGACGTTTTTGGAGCGAAAAGTGAAGAAAACGGCAAAGTTTCCAAAATCAAGCTGGAAATAGTACCTGACGGTGTCACGCTTTTCATGTGACGGTGTCATGTGTTGGCAAAGAGGTGGATATAAAGTTTACACGAGATGCTCCAGAATGTTTTTTGGACTTAACAAGTGACAGTGTCATGATTTGGGATGCCAAGGCCGTCAAGAGCAAATTAACAAGTGACGGCCATATGAAGATTTACACGTGATGGCGTCAAATCTAGATCTAGGCAATCCGAGAATAGCATTGGCGGCTAGTTGACGGCGTCAGAATTACAACGTGACTCCGTCAGACGTGTAATTTCTATATACAGTTTTCTAATTTTCATTCATTAGGGAGAGAACTTTTGGAGGAACTTCACCACAAACCCTAGGTCGAATTTTCACCTTCTTGTAAGGGTTTCAAACCCTTCTTTCATCCATGTTTGAATAAAGATAAGTCTTCTAATAATCATTCAATATGCCAATGTGTTGTTTGATTCTATCTTATGCTTGTCTTTACTTTAACATGTTAGGCTAGGTTTGTTTGTGTTTGCTTAAATGTAATGAAACCTAGCTAGTGATTGTTGGTTGATTGTTTGTTATTAAATGTTGATGATGAATGATTTCGATATTAGGCTTAAGAAAACTGGCTAATTTCCATTTGGTAACTTGCTTGAATATCTTAAGAAACATGAATCGGATGTGTACTACGATTTTAATGGTTGTATTTAATGCATGAGTGACTACTAAGGATGCCATGTTCGGAGCTAGTTGTCGGCTCGACATAGGAAGAGGTAGAAGGTTATAGAGTTGGGGAAGATCGTACACGGCCCCACGAATGGTATTAAGGAATATAACCCGTCATCCAAGCAATTGTAACAAACTATTCAATTAATGAAAGATAGCTAGGGAGTAGCGAAATCTAAGTAAACACGTTTCTCTCATTATTGTTTTTCTCACATTTACTTTCTTGTTATTTTATTTTTATTGCATTTGTAGTTAATTGGGTTAGTTGACTAGCAACTAATTCCACCCACTCTTTCAATACCTGAGATTTTTACTTGCTTTCCATAAAATATAAAAGTACAAAAAGAATCATCCCTCGACTCTAGACCTAGTTTAATTAAGTTTTGATCCTAACGACACTATCCCCCGAGAGAACGATCAATCCCCCGGTACTTGCCACTACACTATACTACATCGGTCAGGTACACTGCCTGGTGGGGATTTCAAGCTTCTCGAGATCCCTCGAGAGGTAAAACCTTTTGCGTAGGCGCAATCCCATGCATCAAGTTTTTGGCACCGCTGCCGGGGAATAGTTATTGTTTAGGTTGAAATTTCTTTTTATTAGGTATACTTGCTAGATTCCTTTCTAGTAAGATTTTTATTTTATTTTTATAGGTTTTCTTTAGTCTATCTTATTTCTTTATTCCTTTGTTCGTAACTATTACCATCCGTCATCATGGAAGGTGGTAATATCTTTGAACCCATCAAACTACCAAAACAAAACCCACCACAACCAAACCAACCTCCTAGACCCCGCACTTTAGGAGAGTACTCCCGTCCTAGCCACCAAGGCTATCGAAACACAATTGAGCTCACTTAAGGAGCCAATTTGTCTCTCTTGCGATCCGACACCATCCGGTTGGTGCAAAGCGGATGTGCATTCCATGGACTTCGTTCCGAAGATCCTAATCAACATCTCAAGGATTTCCTTAAAATCGTAGATTCTATAGATCTTGATGTTGAAACTCGAGAGACGACCCGATTGCGTCTCTTCCAATTCTCTCTACGTGACTAAGCTAGTTAATGGCTTGAGCGTTTACCCGCGGGATCCATCACCTCTTAGGATGATCTTACCACTCGTTTTCTTGCTCAATTTTTCCCACCTGGGAGAACCACCAAGCTAAGAAATGACATTATGTTCCAACAACATCAAGGTGAAACCCTTTATGAAGCATGGAGTCGTTTCAAGGACTTGCTCCAAAAAGTCCCTCATCATGGTATAGATATTTGGCTCCAAGTCCAAATCTCCTATGACCATATCAATCTCTCCACAAGGCAAACCATTAGCCAAGCGGCCGGTGGTAAGCTACGTGATCGAAGTGCGGAAGAATCATGGGAACTCATAGAAGATCTTGCTCTCTGTGACAACGAAAGTTGGAATGATCCCCGTGATTTGAACAAAACGGTCAAGGCAATATCTTTGCCTTCGAACAATTCAAGCACTCCCGACCGTAGGATCATGGAACTTGAAGACCAAGTCAAGTTTCTCATGAAATCCTACGAAGCTCCTAAACCTTCAAGCCAAGTGAACAAAATCACTTCTTCATGCAAATTATGTAGTGGTCCTCACGACACTCATGATTGCATGGAACTCCCTGAACAAGCTTTTGCGGATTACGCATCCTCGCGTACCGACAGAGCGGGAGACAAGTGGTACACTTTCAAACCCGAGCCTAACCCTTATGGTGATTCATACAACCCCTCTTGGAAAAATCACCCAAACTTTAGGTGGAAACAAAACCAAAATGCACCCCAAAATAATTCTTCCACTCCACCTAATCGCTACCAATCAAACGGTCCACCCCCTAACCATACTTTCAACAACAATCCTTCCAACAACTATGGTAGCACCAATAATTTTGAAGGGTTGATGTCTAAATTTATGGCATCTCAAGAAGCTCGTATGGCTAAGTTTGAATCTGAATTCAATCAACAACAAACGGAGATGACCAATAAAATTGACAACTTATTGAAAGCTCTTAACAATCAAGTGTTGATCACGCCAAATAAGGACACTAGGAACACTAATCGTGGAACCCAAATTAAGGATCCGTCATCATCCAAGCATGTCCACTTTGTTAATGTTGTTACTATTAAACCAATCGATAAGGATAGGGAAGAAGATGATGTAGATAAGGTTGGAATTGATAGTGAATTTAAGAAGGAGGATAATAAGGAAGGAAAGGTAGAGGAAGCAGAGAATGTAGAGAACTATTTTGATAGGTTACCGACTAAGGAAGAACGCGCATACCATAAGGATATATTCGATGACCCCAAGACACCATACGTCCTAAGTTCACCAATCATCAAGCAGGAGATCCCTCTAATATCAATATACAGTGCAACATTGGGCATGTGCATGTGTCGAGAGCCTACATCGATCTTAAATCTCCTGTAAACCTTGTGACTAGGCTCCATTATAATTGGATAATGAAAAAGCAACTCGGACCTAGGATATTTTCCAACACGGGTTGGATGAGTAACTTTGTAGGAAGAGTAAAGGGATTGCATGTGCTTGTAGGAAATTTCACATATGTTACCGATTTTGTGGTTGTAGAAGATATTTGTCCAGTAATAGATAGTTGCCTAACTCAAGTAGTGTTTGGAAAGCCGTTTGTTGAAGCCTCTAAAATAAATTATGACCCATCCTTAGGGATAGTTAGGTTCAAGGACAAAACCGATGAAATGCCATATAAGATAGATCAATACGGACTTCTATCGAATCTTGAGAAAGAGCACAAGCAAGCGGTTTACAATAGGAATGATCAGGATAGACATAGAGGAGTTAACCATGTAATGAGAAAAATACTTGGCTTCTACTAAGAATGCTTGCAACTAGGTCCGGAATATAAAACCAAACCTGAGGATGACCTAGAAACCATGACTAATGACGAGGTCACGTGATAGCCCGTGACTTTGAGTCTAGCTACAAGACTCGTAAATAAACAAAAGCGCTTCTTGGGAGGCAACCCAAGCTTTATTTGTTTGCTTGTTTGGTTGTTTGATTTTATTTGTTTCCGTATGCATGTTTTATTTTTATTGTTTGTGGCTCATGTTTCAAAGTAAATTGTGAAAATGCTTGATTTTTTTTAACTTCGTCTTGATTACATATAAAGGTATTTTGAAAAAGATAAGTGTAAGGGAAATCTAAATTCGTTTCTAAGAACGAGATTGAACATGACTCATAACGATATTAAACGAACATGCATATTAGTATTGTTTGAGTCAAATGCTTGTATCGAGTCATAATGATGTTTTGCAGGATTTCCAGGAATTAAGGCGTGAGTTTTTTCAGAAATTTTCCGGAAACTTAACATAAAATTTCTGCAGGTCACTTCTGACGACGTCAGGATTATAACCTAACGGCGTCAAGTGTAAAATTCTGGAAATTTTGCAAGTTTTGTTTTTCTGCCGGAGTCTTAGAGTTTTTGTTAAATCTTTAGTTTTATAAACTCCAGGAAATCTGCAAATATTCATTCCACAAGCATTATATCTTAATTTGCTTTCTAGGATTTTATTATATATTGAGTTTGCCGCCGATTTTACGCGAGGTTTGCCATGATTGTTTTCTCAGGTTTAACAGGTTATATTGAACAAGAAGATGATTTATATTTCTGGAGGAAAGCTTTCAACGTTCATTTTCTTAGAGGAGGATCTAACCATGTTATCACATTATCCACACCGAACGAATCAGGGGAGTATTTGTTTCATTCTTTTACCTTCATTACTTTTACATCATTTTAATTAAACATTGGGGACAATGTTCAGCCTAAGTGTAAGGAGAGGGTAAATGATGATACCTTAGAGAATGCAATTGCACTTGAT
The DNA here is from genome assembly GCA_030686995.1 of Artemisia argyi. NCBI lineage: Eukaryota > Viridiplantae > Streptophyta > Magnoliopsida > Asterales > Asteraceae > Artemisia > Artemisia argyi. Next base: position 58,214,147 of record CM060680.1, on the reverse strand, counting down.
TTTGTTTGTTCAATAGTAGGTGTGTAATAAAACTAAGAGAAACACTTGTTAGGGTAATTTTAGCGCCAAATTTAAATTTTTTTACAACATATTGATGAGTGTGTAAATACTAATCATTTTTTGTCTTATCTGAACTGCCAAAACATCCAAAAACACTCAAATATGCATCAAAATACTAAAAATATATCAGGATTGTGTTTTATGTGTTTCAGATGCAAAATGATTAAAAACATATGAAAAATGAACAAAGTTTGCATAATTGGCAGTTTCAATCCCTCAACTTTCAAAACTTGTCAAATCTAGTCCCCAAGCATTTATTTTAGAAGAAAAGTCACCAAAGGTCCTTTTGAAATCATAAATAATCATATTATTCTTTGGTGTAAAGTTTCATAAAATTATAAGTTTAGTCCCTATGCTTTGCAAAATTGTCAAAAATGGTCCCTGGGATTTAAAAACTTTGAAAAAATCAATTTTGGTCCTTGTGCTATTCTTCTATGGCAAAAGTGGTCCTTGGATGGAGAGTTTGGAGAAATTACATGTTTGGTCCCTAGAGTTTCAAAAGATGGTAGAATTGGTCCCTAGGTGTTCAAAAGTGATAAAAGGGAATTGTGGTCCTTTGGTTATTCAAGTATGGCAAGAATAGTCCCTCATACATCTTTGGGAAAATTACAAATCCAGTCCCTCACTTTCGGCTTAATTACAAAATTGGTCCTTGATACTTATTACTACAAACCAAACCGGACCCTTAGTATTAAACCTAAAATAAACAACCCAATCCAATCCTTACCCAAGCCCAAGTCAGAAGCCCAGTACAACACCCTTTTTTAATACAAAACGCAGGGTCAAACTATTGACCCTGGTCAATACCGGTCAAACCAAACCACTATTCACCATCTCCCCCACCACCTCTGCAATACCACTCCACCCACTATCACCACTTGCGGAACTTAATCATCACCACCCCACACCCTCTGCAACCCTCCTTTCACCTCACATTAAATGCTCCCACCCCAATTGCACCTAAAACAAAGATACGGCCAAAACTGTCTTTGCCGCCAAAAATGCATCAACGGCTAGGATGCATTTCAATGATCCAATAGTTTTATTAATTTTTATTTAACAACAGTACCTTTTTATATTTTTTTTAGGTTTTATAAATCATTAAGTATTTTTAGAAAATAGTTTCTTAATTACTACTGTTCATTTCCTATTTTTCTTAATTAATTTAGTTAATTAGATTTTAATTAATAAATAAGTAATTAATTAGTAAATTATTCTAAATATAATTTTTATAAACTTTTTATAATTTTTTAGAATTCTTGTGATGGTTAATTAGTTTTATAAATTTTTCCATAATTTTCTAAGTCATTTAGGTATTATTAGTAATTAAAAAGTAGTTTTAAATTAGTTTTTATTAATTATTAAATAGTTAAATTAGTTTTTAATTAATAAAAAAATAATAAAATAATCTAAAAAAATAATTTTCTTTTTAATTAAATTTTCTTTTAATATTAAGTTTGTAAAAGTTTCATTTTCACCCCCTGTAGTTTAAATTAGCTTAAAACTCACCTTTTTCTCTGTCTGTAAACATTTCTGATTTATAATTTGCTTACGTTTTATTATATCTGTGTTTCTGAATTGTTAATACTATTTTATTACCTTCATACCAAATAATCAGTAGGATAATCAAATCCAAATCTTCATTGGTTACTGTCCTCAGTACCATTCATTCTCGAAAACGTTTAAAATACAATTTCAATCTCGTTGGGACTTAACGACCCGAGGATTTCCTTGTACTTCCACGGATTTAATACTTGCACTTTCTCCTAGATGGGCCTATCAACTGCACTCGGTTGACTGGTTGATTTAGGAGGAGTCACATATAGGAGTGAAGCTTTAGCCTTAATAAGCGTCTCATTGATAGGAGTTGTATGACTAGCACGAAAAACCGTACCACTCAAATTTTCCACCCCAAATATGTGAGGTTCGCCCCTAGATTTGTTAGGAAAAGATGCTTATGAGTGTACCGGTAATACTTAGATTCTAAAACTTGTAATAGTGATGCATCCCGAGACCGCTAGTGAGACTACATTCGTGTAGTAGGATTTACTACATGATAAGAGGCATTAGGATAACCCTTGTGTTAAACCCGTATCATAATTACTTGACCAATAAAGTCAATATACTTGACTAGTAAAGTCAATTAATTTTCCCATTTGCGATGTACTTATTTTTAGTACACGATACTCCTAGTACACCCCTCCGAGCCTATCTTTTTCGTTTCTAACTTTAAGCATTTTACTTAAAGGAAGAATTTGTTTACAATCCACCCCAAGTGTACACCCAAATCACCTTAGCCTTCCTTGTATGCACTCATCTTTAGTGCATTATTGTTACATGTTTAAACCCTTAGTTAATTGTCTAATTGATTACATGGTTGCTAAGTCGAGTCATATCTTGTACATATTGTTTTGCGACGATTGGGACTCATGGTAAAGTACTTTTGTTACGGAGTATTGGGGAAGACGTCAATTATTACCCCCATATGTGCGTTAAATATCTAAAAAGTACTCCAGGTGTTTTGATTATCCTAATTCGAGTCATTAGAATAGTTGATTGTAAAGTATGTAAAAGTTCAAGCGTAAGGGGAATGCAAATTCCCTACGATGTATTATTTTGGATGGTAGGGCAAGAGTGTATGCACTAAAAAAAAAAAAAAAATAAATAAAAATAAAAAAAACTAATGGACTACCATCCCGTTTCCTTTTATGTTTATTTTATATTTTTATAGTTTTCATTAGTTTAAGTCGAGTCGAGTCTTGGTTTAGCAACGCCACATTGTACATGTAATTGACCAAGATGATTAACTCGCCACCAGTAAAGATTGCCTTTATCCAACAAAACCGTGTTTATCATATCCCTACACCTCACGTTATAACCTTTTAAAAGATTTTTTTTTTTTTTTTTTTTTTTTTTTTTTTTTTTTTTTTTTTTTAAGGTAAATTTTATAGCCACAAAAAGAAATATATACAGAAACCGACCCATGGCAACCATGAACATACTCATGGAGCATAAGGTGGGCTAGTACAACACAAAATCAAACAATAAATACTAAACACTAATACAGAAAACTATAAACCTATAACAATCCATGAATTCCAGAAAAACACAAAAGCCCACCAACCAGAAGCATAACTAGAAGCCCAACACAGCAAATCCACAAACCTCCTAAGCTACATAATCCATGACAGAGAATACCCAAACAAAGAGAAATACAGGCAAACCAAAATGCCAACAGAATCCAAACCATAAACCAAATAGGAAACCAGTATGAGCCTACTAAATTGGAAACAAAAGACAAACTCAACAAAAGTGAGCAGAACTTCAACTACACATGCATCACCAGAGCAGAGTAGCTTTTAAATCCCAAGTTTTCAGCCACCAGCAAAGATTGCCTTTATCCAACAAAATCGTGTTTATCATATCCCTACACCTCACGTTATAACCTTTTAAAAGACCTCTTTGATAGTTTATCGTAGGTGCTTACGTCAAGTGGTGGAGGTTTGATCCTTTCCCAAGCCTATGGTAATCTATGTGCTATGACAGCTAGTGAGAGATATTTTTCATTTTCAGTTGTGATATATGTACTTTTATTACACCCGAGAGATGTGAGTATCTAAACACTATTTGTGAGGTGCTAGTGTATAATTTTCGTGCTTGTTTTGGTTGAAGTGGAACGATTATTTGTTGTAATTACTTTTATATTAGTGTTAAATGACCCCTAGCTTGTATTTTAATTAGAATAAAAGCGCATTTGCTTGAGGATAAGCAAATCTCAAATGTAAGGGTATTTGATGAGGCGAAAAGTGTTACACTTTTAGGGGGTCATTTAAGCCCTAAGTCGTGATTATTTGATCAAATATTGCCTCAAATCATTCCTTTTGTTATTTTAGGTACTTTGGAGAAGAAATCTGGAAAAGGAAACACTTTGGACGTTTTTGGAGCGAAAAGTGAAGAAAACGGCAAAGTTTCCAAAATCAAGCTGGAAATAGTACCTGACGGCGTCACGCTTTGCATGTGACAGCGTCATGTGTTGGCAAAAAGGTGGATATAAAGTTTACACGAGACGCACCAGAATGTTTTTTGGACTTAACAAGTGATGGCGTCATGCTTTAGGATGCCAAGGCCATCAAGAGCAAATTAACAAGTGACGGCCATATGAAGATTTACATGTGACGGCGTCAGATCTGGATCTAGGCAATTCGAGAAGAGTATTGGCGGCTAGTTGACGGCGCCAGAATTACAACGTGACGCCGTCAGATGTGTAATCTCTATATATAGTTTTCTAATTTTCATTCATTAGGGAGAGAACTTTTGGAGGAACTTTACCACAAACCCTAGGTCGAATTTTCACCTTCTTGTAAGGGTTTCAAACCCTTCTTTCATCCATGTTTGAATAAAGATAAGTCTTCCAATAATCATTCAATATGTCTATGTGTTGTTTGATTCTATCTTATGCTTGTCTTTACTTTAACATGTTAGGCTAGGTTTGTTTATGTTTGCTTAGATGTAATGAAACCTAGCTGTTGATTGTTGGTTGATTGTTTGTTATTAATTGTTGTGGATGAATGATTTCGATGTTAGGCTTAAGAAAACTGGCTAATCTTCATTTGGTAACTTGTTTGAACGTCTTAAGAAACATGAATCGGATGTGTACTACGATTTTAATGGTTGTATTTAATGCATGAGTGACTACTAAGGATACCATGTTAGGAGCTAGTTGTCGGCTTGATATATGAAGAGGTAGAAGCTTATAAAGTTGGGGAAGATCGTACACGGCCTCACGAATGGTATTATGGAATATAACCCGTCATCCACGCAATTGTAACAAACTATTCAATTAATGAAAGATAGCTAGGGAGTAGTGAAATCTAAGTAAACACGTTTCTCTCATTATTGTTTTTCTCACATTTACTTTCTTGTTATTTTATTTTTATTGCATTTGTAGTTAATTGGGTTAGTTGACTAGCAACTAATTCTGCCCACTCTTCCAATACATGAGATTTTTACTTACTTTCCATAAAATATAAAAATACAAAAAGAATCATCGCTCACCTCTAGATCTAGTTTAATTAAATTTTGATCCTGACGACACTATTCCCAGAGAGAACGATCAATCCCCCGGTACTTGCCACTACACTATACTACATCGGTCAGGTACACTGCCTAGTGGGGATTGCAAGCTTCTCGAGATCCCTTGAGAAGTAAAACCTTTTATGTAGGCGCAATCCCACGCATCACCTCTTCATCAAGTACTCCCTGATATATTCATGCACTGTGTCTTACCGTATCGTTCAAAGGCACGAACGATCGATGTAATCTAACCGGAACTATACGTTAATTTGAATATAGGTGTTCGGCTTAATTTGGTAAAGAGTTGGCGGCAACAATGAGGGTTGTATCTGAAGTTAAAGGGGTATATTAGTCATTTCATGCGATAATACCCTTGACTAACGGAAAAACTAACGGAAGTTTGCAAAAAAGCGCTCTCGGTGGTTTTTTTTGCAAATTTGCGTAATGTTAGTGGCTTTTTTGCGTGCCTTTTTATCTCGATCTTATATTTGCGATTTCGTGATAGTTTAGAGACATTTTTGCATTTTACCCAACTAAATACAAAGGCCAAAGACATCTGAAGTTTAATATTCGGTTAACACTTTTGGGGGCCTTCGATCTTCCGTTGTACGTTTTTTTAGGGTGGTTGTGTCCTTTTTGTGTTTGATTTTTAGCTGTCATTTATCACAAGTTTAATTATTAAATATAAAACTATAGATCAAGTTTAATTATTAAAAATAAAACTATAAATTAACTATATGAGGAAAGTGAATATGAGTTTGTTAGACATGTAACTTTAGATGAAAAACCAATGAAAACTACTACATTTCAATTCAAAATCATACATAACTACCAATGAAAACTACTTCATTTCAATTCAAAATCATACAAAACTACGTAGTTTAGACTAATAGACCTCAAACTAGATCACATAGATTTACTCATCCACAAAAATACTCGTTCCCCCAACTTATGAATTGGAAATAGATATTCCTTAGTACACTCTTCGTAGAAAATGAAAGCCAACACCATCATTTTATAATAAGATAATCTTTAACCATCTTTATAACAATTCTTGATTGAGATTCACTTGAAATTTTAATGGGATTTCGTCCAAACTACATAGTTTATAGTTTTTATTGGTTTTTCATCTAAAACTAAATAACTTAATATGAAAAGATGCATGGGATTCACTTAAGCATTAAGAAGAATGTAACTTTTAATTTAACAAACAAGTCAACCATTTGATGAAAAAAATATCTGGAAGGATTAAAATTTGGCATTACTTCATATTGAAAATTGTGATCTAAGAAACCTTTCTAGGGTAATTATAGAGTTTGTAGTAACTAAGCAATGATCACTTTCTTAATATCCATCATAAGGCTTTCCAACTCCCAACTAACAACACCACCCAACCCTTCACCTTTAAGTTACACACACCCTATTTACAATCATTCTAAAGTTGGCGAAACTCTATATGTGATCGTTGTTGGTACATATATAATATAAAGTTTGGATTACTTTTATAGTTTTAGTAGTGTAAAGAAAGTAAAGGTACGTTATTGTATTATACATCCTAAAGAAAATATTGTGACCATGCACTTTCAAAAACATATAGTAATATTTTGAGAAAATGAAAGAAGTTATTTTGGTGGATCCCCTAGAAAAGGACAAATATAATACATTAGAGAAATTATTGATATGACCAAAGCTAAATGTATGCTTAAAAATAAAATGTGTGAAAATAGTTTATTTGTTTAGCAAGAAATGAGTCTCTGTATTGCAACCAATAAGTAATTGACATTTGGATTAGACATAAAATTAAGCATGTTTTTAGTATCACAATCATTTTTCATTAAATTAATAAGTATTGTAGCTCAAAATCTTAAACCGGCCCGTTAGGTTATGTTCAGTTGTGGAAAAGTTTTTTAATTTTTCCATTTCTATGTTTTTATGAAATTGGCTATGTTCTTTTTCACCAAAATAGTATTGAAAATTTAGACAACGTGTTTAGACGGTGTTGCATTTTTTACTTTAGAAATTAAGAGTGGGAATGTAAAACCTGAAAAGTAAATATTTCACTTTTCTACTTATGAAATCATGTTTCAACTTATAAAACTAGATTTTCTATTTTCTGAAAAAAAAAAAAAAAAAAAAAAAAAAAAAAAAAAAAAAAACTATCTAAAGAAAAGTTAATTTAAACATGTTTTTCTGTTTTCTTAAATATAATGAAATTTCTGAAAATCAAAGCTTTTTTCTACAACTAAACATGCCCTTAATTTCGATCTCAGATGAAAGGAAAACAGTGTGTAGTAACTTTTTTATATCCAAAATAAGATTGGCTAACTTGTGCTCTTAAATAACAAGTTAGACATACCTTTCAACAATTCAATAACTACAATACTTGCACAAATATGTAACTTATCTTGTTAAAAGTTAAATTTTTTTCTTAATTAATGCCTTCATTGTTAGTCGAAAACTACAATTCCATCATATCATGTGTCAAATTAAAGGTAGTGTTCTTATCAAAGATTTTGTTAGACCAAAGAGTAATAATATTACTTGTAACAAACACTTTCTTCAATAAACTAGAAATTATATTAAAATCTCCACAGTCAACCCCTATATTTCTAATCAAAATCTAAAACCATCCCTCATCCATTATCCCACTCTTCTTTTCCTTTGCTATAAAAAAACATTAACCATTTAGTTCTTCACCAACTTAAAAATGGCTTCTTCAAGATTCATCAAGTGTGTGACCGTTGGTGATGGGGCAGTCGGAAAGACGTGCATGCTCATTTCGTACACGAGCAACACCTTTCCAACGGTACATACATTGTTCATCAGATCGCACACTATAAGTTACATTATGCATGCATGAATTACAAACTTTTAATTCAGTGTGCAACTTTCTGATCATGTTTGCATTTGTGCATGTAGGATTATGTTCCTACGGTTTTTGACAACTTCAGTGCCAATGTGGTTGTGGGTGAAAGGACCGTCAATCTCGGCCTATGGGACACTGCAGGTTGGTAAACTTAGACTATAACTATACAATTTTTATGTGGATATACCATGTCGTATTCCTTTTTAATTGACAAACAAAATAAACTTTTTTTTTTCAGGACAAGAGGATTACAACAGGTTGAGGCCTCTAAGTTACAGGGGTGCCGATGTCTTTGTGTTGGCATTCTCTCTTATTAGCAAAGCTAGCTATGAAAACATCTCCAAGAAGGTTGGACAATACTTATATATTAAGCAATGCAACCTTTAGTTTATATTTACCCATATTATTTACATTCATGCTAATATTTATATATAGTTTACATACATGTTTCTCTTACTTATTATGAAATTAAGTATGAAAATTGAAAACTTGTTTTAATCGTTTCAGTGGATATCTGAGCTAAGACATTACGCCCCAAATGTTCCCATCGTGTTGGTTGGAACCAAGCTAGGTAATATAGAATATTCATATGATTAATTACTCGTTCGTTATACGTGATTTTCATATAAGAGGACTATACATATATAAATATATAATACACACTATATACATAGAAACTGGTAAAAACTTGTGCAAGCCATACATGTATGGTGGTTCTTAAAATTTCTAATGTTTGAGTCGATTTACAACCCCAAGTAATTTACTCATTGTGCCTTTTAATACTCAAATTTATTTAGACTTGCGTGACGACAAGCAATATCTGAGTGATCATCCAAATGCCACACCAATCACGACATCTCAGGCAAGTACTTCAATTCATCGTACTTTTTTAGGCTCCATTTTAGTATCGTCTTAAATGAGACAAACATTATTAACTCAAAATCAAAAGAAGCTAATAGTGTCATAATTTTACAAAAAACTACTCGTGCAGGGAGAAGAGCTCAAGAAGATGATAGGCGCAGTCATGTACATTGAATGTAGTTCCAAAACTCAACAGGTTCGCTCATTCAAAATGCCTCATTACGATTTACATATGATACACGAAAAAAAAAATGTAACTTTTAAAAGGTTTTAAGCGATAAAAATTTTGTAGCCACACGAAGATTTTTAAAAGGCTTATGCATTATATTTGAGAAAGTTTTCCACGTATTTAAAGTATTGGTTTTATAAGAACTATGAAATACAATTGTGATGAAAGTAATTCACACCAAAAGGTTGATAACAAATGATAAAACAATATCTTATGCAGAATGTGAAGGCTGTGTTTGATGCTGCAATACGGTTTGTTCTTCAACCACAAAAACTGAAGAAAAGGCGAAAGAAGCTACGACTGTGTCTATGTGTGTAGATCGGATTGGTGTGTTACACAAAACCAGTTTCTTTTTTTCTTGTAAACGATAAACTTATATTTGTATTAGTCCCGGCCGATAAGGGTGACTTTCTTTATATATTCTTTATGGTTTTTATCATTGTTACCAGTGTAATAAGACAACAAATTATGTATTTAATACATAGAATCTTATATTCGTTAATGTTTTGTTCTCTATGGTAGTTGGGACTTATAAGTGCATGTATATATATGTTAGAATACATCTGACAGTTCATTTGATTTTTGTGTATATAGCATGATTCTATGAATTATGCTAATACTTTTATGGAATTTGCTAAGAACAAACTTATGGTTTTGTTTAAGCATTTCTTAATTAACAATGTTTTCAAAATAAAACTCATTATTTTCATAAACACGTGATTTTAAGGCATATAGTTACTACGTAGTAGTTACTGTAAATGAGTTTTAATAAGACATTTATTAGTCAAGTGAGTTTTTTAGATTTAAAAATGTTTTTAGTAAGATAAGCTTAACAATAACTCATAGTAGTATTGATGTTAGCAAATCCAATTATTTAGCCCAAATAATTGCAGGCCCATTTATCGCATTTTTATCTTCATCAGTAGACTTAACTAATGACGAAAATTAAATATTCTCAAGATTGATTCTATTATGATTATTCGTAATCGACTTTTTAATAGAAGACAATTTTTTGAGGACAAACAAAATAGTAATGTGGTCGATAACAACGGGATGGGTGGAATAGTATTAATTTAATAAAGTTGAGTTTAGATCAAATATGAAACATAAATAAAATGAAAATGGTAGAAAAACAACAAGGCGTACTTTATATAGACCTACAAAAATATATTTATATTATATTTAATTTCTTTCTCATGTGTGACTAAAATTGTTTGCTCCTTCTTTAATTTCATTTTTTTTCTCACTAAAATTAGTCATACACGTTGTATTTATTTATATTAAAAAGTTGCTAAGCTTTTTAACCACCCAACAAGGCAACAACCTCAAATTTGTCTTTAGCTGTAATCCTAAGCATTTCACGACAATAAGAAAACCGAATTATAAAAAGGTTTCTTTAAATATTCGTTTCACAAGCGTACAGACACACTTATCTTTGGTTTTTATATTTTATCATTTGCTTAGTTGTTTAGGATTTAGACAATTGGTTCAACTAGAATCGGTAATTTCTCATGCTTAATTATCATTAATGATAAAATATAAATACATCACGAAGTTTTACATAATAAGATAACTAGCATGAGATAAGTCTAATAATAAATAATAACAATGCATGGGTTGATAATCATTCGGCTAATACTCCTTCACAGTTAGAACAGGAGGTCTTCGAACGTTCAAATTGGAACGAAACTCAAGAAATAAGGCACTTGGAAGACCTTTGGTGAAGATATCCGCATATTGATACCGAGACGGGATGTGTAAAATAAGAACTTGCCCAAACAAAATGTATACCTATCTCGATATGCTTAGTACGTTGGTGTTGTACCGAATTAGTAGAAAGGTAAACAACACTGACATTATCACAACAAACAAGCGTAACAGTATGCAAAGGAGCATGCAATTCCCGCAAAAGATCGAATAATCCAGGGAGTTTCAGCGACAACATTAGCAACACCCTGATATTCAGCCTCTACTCTAGAACAAGATAAAGTAACATGTCGGTTAGCAGACCGTGATAATATATTATCCTCAAGAAAAACTCAATACCCAGAAGTGGATCCTCAAGAAAAACTCAATCAGCATAGGTGTATGCAGTAAGTTGAGTGGTAGTAGAAACATGTAGTTGAATGCCATGATCAAGAGTACAACGAACATACAGAATAATCTGGTTCAAAGCTGCAAGATAAGGCTCACGGGGATCATGCATATAAAGACAAACCTGTTGAACAAAGTAAGAAATTTCTGGTTGTGTGAAGTTAAGATACTGAAGAGCACCTGCAAAGCTACGATACAAGGCGGAATCAGAAATCGGATCCCCTTCAGGACTTAACTTGGAGTCAGTATCAACCAGAGTCCTGCAAGGATTGCAATGCTGCATGTGGGGTTCTCTCAAGTATTTACTCAACATGTTTATATTGCAATTGAAACATGCCTGCCGAAGTCCACTAAACCGATATGCCAAGGAAATAATTAAGAGAGCCAATGTTGGTCATAGAAACTTGCCATGTAAGGAGCTGATGACCCGTTGTAGAAATGTTTTAGAAGATGTTGTAAGAATGATATCATCGACATATAATAATAAATAAGCAATGTCAGTCCCGGGATGAAAAATAAACAACGAGGAGTCGGTTTTGTTGTGCTGAAAATCGATGATAAGGCGAAAAATGAACCGTTTTTAGGGGATCATTTAAGCCCGGAATTGAATTTATTTGATCAAATATTGCCCTAAATCGTTCCTTTTGTGATTTTAGGTACTTTTGGAGTGAATTCTGGAAAATGAAGCATTTTGGACGTTTTTGGAGCATAAAAGTGAAGAAAACGACAAAGTTTTAATTTTCCTTGCTGGGAATCGTACCTGACGACGTCAAGAGCATTTTGATGACGCCATCAAGAGTAAAAGTGGTGACGATCCAGAAGAAACGTGACGGCGTCACCCAAGGCCGTCGCGTGTTAACTTGTCAAAACTTGCGCGCGGAGTAGCTGATATTGTTTTGGTCATAACTTTTGCATACGGACTCAGATTTGGGTGATTCAAAAGCCCACACGAAGAGGACGAAGAGATCTACAATTTGGTGAAAAAATGGTCGTGACGCCTTCAAGTGTAACGGGCTGACGCCTTCAAGTGTAACGGGCTGACGCCGTCAAGATGGGCCGACAGAAAATTAGCCTATAAATAGAACATCATAACTTTACTTTTTGTAAGCCCTAAACCCTAAGGTCGATTCCTGGGTTTAGGTAGGTGTTTTTCCAGCAACTTAGAGGGTTTCAATCACTCCATAAACATCATGTATTGGTTTGATGATTCTATCTCAATAATGTCTTTTATTATTATTGTTGTTTGCTCTTCTTTGATTATGTTTTGCTAATTCACCTTGTGTCTACTTATGATTATGTGAAACTTGTATATAATTGATTAGATCTTATTGATTCCTTGTTGATGTTTGTGTCTATCTTCATCAATTAGGGTGTGACACTTCGATAGATCTAATTGGTTTAGCTTATAATTCTTGATTCCTATTGTCTCTTGTTTGGTTGATTGTATTCAATGTTAGGCTTAAGAAAACTGGCAGACTTCCATAGGGTAACATGCTTGAACGTCTTAAGAAACATGAACCGATGTGTACTAGGTTTTTATGGTTGTATTTAACGCATGAGGGAATTCTAATGATCCCATGTTAGGAGCTTCTTAGCCGGCTCGACATAGGAGTGAAGTAGGAGCTTATAGGATTGGGGAAGTAAGTACGCCACCCCATGAATGATATTAAGGAATACAACCCGTCAATTAAAGCAAGGTGTGACAATTCAATAGGTAGAATGGGATAGCTAGCAAGGAGTAACATATCATAGGTAGACATGCTTCACTTATCTTGTAGAACCTTAGTTTATTTTTCTTGCACTTTACTTTAATTAGTAGCTTTTGTGTTAGATGATTAACAACTAATTCCGCCCCTCCTTCCAAAACCCGAGATTTTTACTTGCTTTTCATAAAATATAAAAATACAAAAAGAATCATCCTTCACCTCTAGACCTAGTTAGATTAATTTCAATCCTAACGACACTATTCCTGAGTTGAACGATCAATCCCCCGGTACTTGTGATGAGTGCTCAAACACTCATCATTTTTGGTCAAATCTGAACTGCAAAACATACAAAAACACTCAGTAATGCATCAAAATACTGAAAATATTTCAAAATTGTGTTTTATATGTTTTAGATGCAAAAAGAGTAAAAACAGATGAAAAACGTACAAAGTTTGCAAAATTGGCAGTTTCAGTCCTCCAACTTTCATAAAATGTCAAAACTAGTCCCTGGTCATTCAAAATATGGAAAATTATCACCAAAGGTCCTTTTGAAATCATAAGTTGTCATATTTAGTCCTTTGGTGAAAAATCTCAAAAGTTTTGGAAATTTACAAGTTTAGTCCCTGGAGTTTTGGAAATTGGCAATATTGGTCCCTGGTGGGATATTTTTTAATGAAAAAATCAATTTTGGTCCTTATGCTATTAATCTTTGGCAGGAATGTTCCTTGGGTGGCAAGTTTAGTGAAATTACATGATTGGTCCCTGGAGTTTGAAAGTTTGGCAGAAAAGGTCCCCGTATACAAAATTTGGAAAATTATCAAATGGGACCTTGAATTATTCATACTTGGCATAAATCACCCTTATGAGCAACTTTGGGAAAGATGGCAATTTCAGCCCCTGGAATTTTAGAAAAATACATGAATGGTCCTTGTGATATCTAAGCTTAAATAAACATAACCAAACCAAATCCAAACCATAACCTGATCCACAAATAAACCCCAGCCCAATCCTACCCTAGGCCCAACCAAAGCCCACCCCCGTTTAATATATTACCCCGGTCAAACCCCAGGTCAAACCAAGACCCTGACCACTATTCACCCTTCACTTTCCCTGGTTTCCCTCCTCTGTGTCTCCCTCCTCCTCTCCAACTCCACCAATTCCTCACCAACCCTTCATAAATACCTCTCACCAACTCAAACCAACACCCCTCCTCATTAATACCTCACCTAAACCACTAAAACTCTCCCAATTCAGTTTCTCGCCAAAACCCAATCAAAGTCCAAGATCAAATTCTGTCATCCAATGGCTGAGAAAAGAAGTGGGAAAGACATAGAGACACCCCAGCGCTTATAAAAGAAAAAAGAAAATGAAGTGAAAATTATTAATTAGTGGTAGAATAGTTGTAGTGTATTTTGTATGTCGAATTAGTAATTTTTAAAAGTTCTAGTGTATTTCAAAGCTTTCAAGATTGTATTTCTACTATTCTAAGTATAGTATTAACCTTTTTAATTATCAATTCCAAAGTTTTAGTTGATTCTGAGTATTATGCAATCTCCTTTAATTTCAAAAATCTCAAATATGTTAATTGTTGTTTCTAGTTGTTATTTTGAACTCATTAAGCTCACTTAAGTTCCTCATAAAGCTTCTGAAAGCTTTTAGAGACTTTTAAACCAGTAGTAGTATGAAAACTCAAAAAACTCATAAAAATAAAATAAAATAGACATAAAATAAGAAACACAGGTTCAAGATCAAGGGTTGTAAAGCAGAGGTGAAGGAAGAATGAAGAAGGGTTAGAGACCTCATGGGAGGTCAATAGGATTGGTTTTAAGTTTCTTGTTCTAGTTTTCAGCCTGGCTAAGCATTATTGTAAGCAATCCCATTTTTTTTGCATTCACTGTTTGTAGGTTTTACTAGTTGCTCAATTCAGTTGTTTATGCTTGTTAAATGTAAGTAAAAGTTAAGGGTTCAGTTTCATGGTGAAATTCATTGGTTTGCTTTAATAATCTGTCATATCAGTTTAGTATAGGAGTGTTTGGATCAGTGAACTCCACCACTGTTTCCTGTGTTCCAAGTGTTGTTTGTGACTCAAACATACCACATTAGGTCCCAATAGGATATTAAAAGCATCAAACCTCATTGCTATTTGGACAAAAGTAAAAATCTCTTTTAAATCTTCATAACTGTCCACTGTTGTGGATTTTGTGATCCATATACCTCCATTTTAGTTCATAAGTCATAGCTATAGGCTACTTTAGATTCATTCCATCTTATTTCATCTTATTTAATCAGTAGAGTAGGATTGAAACTCAAAATAGTCAAATTTCAAGTTCATTCAAAAAAGTCAAAGGTTCATGTTTGGCAGTATTCCAATATTTCCAAGAATTATGTGGAATTTTGTATTAGGTTTTAGGATCTGAGCTTGTTAGGACTTGTAGTCCACCAGCTCATCTTCAAGATCCCACACTCCTTCTATTTTTGTGAATTTTTATGTGGGGTCCAAACCTGCTCAAAGATACTTGCAGGGCAAGGTGATGCCCTGCTACACAGATCCATGACCAGACCCCCAACTTCCATGAGCTCTCATGAGCTTATCAGTGGGTCCCAGTGAGTGCTTCTTGGCTTATTGCAGAGCCTGCTAGTCCAGCTTTTAGGTTCAGCTTATTGTTTGGGGTTCCAACTTCCCATGTGGGCCCCACCGGCCTCCCAAGTTGCCCCAGTTGCCTGTGTTGGACTGTGGTGAATGTAGGATTGCTTATTGCTTATTCCAACTTATATAGTGTGCTTATTTGTTGTTTTTGCTTATTTCCAAGTTCCCTCAACCTAGTATAGTTTATTTTATCCTCGTGGGTCCATTGTTAGCTTATTTGAAGCTTATAGCTTGGCAGTTTGACCAAAGTCAACTGTCAAAGCAATAAGCACTTGTTGTGCTTATTTTTAAGCTTCAGCCCTTGCCCCTTCACAAAAGTTTCATGTTTCTAGTATTTTAATAGTTTCCAAAAAAGAAAATCCAGAAAATCCAATTTAAAAACAAGTGATAGTTTCTATTTAATTTGATTTATATTTTTAATTTTCATTTTTAGATTTTTATTAAGTAACCTACATTTTTATATTTTTCTTAATTTCTTTTTAGTATTTTTAATAATTTAAATTAGTTTAATTAGGTAAGTAATATTAAATTAGTAATTAATTAATATAAAAATCACAAAAAGACAAAAATACATATTTTTAGTTTTAAAATTAGTTTTTAGTTATTTTATAATTTTAGAAACTTAATTTTCATTTTTCTAGTATTAAATTAATATTAAATTGTATTTAAAGTATTTAAATATTAATAATTAGTATTAATTAGTAATTAATCAATAACAAGTAATTAATTAGTGTAAAAATTTATTTTCTTTTTATTCAAATTTTCTTTTATCCTTTAGTTTGTATAAAAGTCATTTTCACCCCCTGGGGGTTTTTAGATTTCAGTTTTCACTTTTTATTTCGTATGTTCGCGTAAATTTAATCTGAACGTACACGTTTTTAGTTATTAAACGTTTTTAGGTATCTAACTTTCACGTAATTATCTATATAGCTTGTTTAAGCTATTTCTTTGTAGATTCCTTAGTATAACCAATCTCAAACCCTTTTCTGTCCAAATTCACCCGATCACAGATCCGTTTGATAACAATTCACACCTTGTCGGGACATAACGACCCGGGGAAACCCTATATTCCGCGGAGTTTTGACTCTAGGCAGTTTGACTTAGTTGACCATTCCTTTGGTCAATCTAGGTTGACTGTTCTGAGCCAATAAAAATTTGGCGCCGCTGCCGGGGAGGTGTGCGCGCTATTCTAAACGGTTTTGCGTATTGGTGAATCGGGATATACATTCATTTTATATTTACCACCCTTGTTCATAATATCTTCTTATTTTCATATAAAAAAACAAAACTGTTCCCGAAAACATTTTAAATCAGTTTTCAACGAACACAAAAAACACAAAAACAATTTCTTTCTTATTTGTACAAAATGTTTATCCAAAAATCCAAAAACATTCTCCTTTACCCTCTCACATCTTTGATTCTTCATCCCTACCCCTCCCTAACCTTTTGATTCTTTTTATGTCTCATCCACACCTTCTTATTTGCCATTGGTGTGGTAATCCTTATAATGGTGGCAATTGCCCCAGCTGTGGCATGGTAGAGTCTGGAAACGGGTCTGTCTATAACCAGAATCCCTATTCCTACCATGACACGACTGATTCATTCCATCAGTTACCACACCATGAGACTCAGCAGTTTTACTGTTGTGAGTACTGTGGTGGTTCACACTACAGTTCTGATTATCAATCGGGAAACACGCTAGTTTATGAGCAGTTTCGTGATAACAATTATGACTC
Organism: Artemisia argyi; assembly: GCA_030686995.1. Taxonomy (NCBI): domain Eukaryota; kingdom Viridiplantae; phylum Streptophyta; class Magnoliopsida; order Asterales; family Asteraceae; genus Artemisia; species Artemisia argyi. The sequence goes on along the minus strand of CM060680.1, from coordinate 58,196,875 downwards.
TAACACATACGACTCACAGCCACATCAGTTTTACTATTGTGATTACTGTGGAGGTCCACACTTCAGTTCCGATTGTCAAACAAGGAATCTATTTCCTTATAACAATTTTGACACATCGTATGTCTCGTGAGGAAAGAGTGGTGGATAAATTATATGCTCAAACGGGTGTACTCCTTTCATCATGACCTTACCTAGTTCAAATTGGTCAATGGATGAATTGAAGTTTTCTCCTAAAAAGGTATCATCTTCTATCAATTTCGAGAGACTCCTAGTTGGGAATCCATCTTAACCTAATAAACCCGGTTTAAACCCATAATGTTTCTTGTGATCAATCATAAATGCGTAACGTAATTAAGGTCATGGTTTACTCCAATATTAGCTTCCACTACACAAGGCTTAGAGTCTACTACCTTTGTAAAACCCAGAAATTTTAAACATGTAAAATACCCAAAATACCCCTCTAATTTTTAAAATTTTTGAAGAGGCGGACAATAATTAAAGATATTTTATTATATTATAACCTAAATGTCTAAACATTAATACTTGGACAAAACACATTATTACAATTTATAAAATTTATGATAACTTAATCTATATAATTTAGCATAAACAAAAAAAAAAATACATCACACGTTTGGAAGATATATGCTAGGCCGAATTATTTTGTAAATATGTGGCGCACACTAATTTCAAAATTTGGAAACTAAATTTGTGATAATCCTCACTTAATCACCTCACTTAAATCACTCCATAATATTCGGCATTATGACATTCCCATTTACCCAAGGCCACGGCACATGCCTCTCACCTTGTCAATCCATGCGTTTTAATATCAAGATTTACGTATTATCTATCTTTTCCTAAAATAAAAGACGCTTCTTTCCTTAGCACACACGATTTGACAGTAGTACATATTATATATATATTCTCTTTGATAAAACCGACCTCCACCTTTTTAGCCATAATTCACGCCTTCCCTTTTTACTCCACACATATTTCTCTTTGAAGATCCGAATATACTCTCATTGATATGGATATCAACATGCACAGCCTCTTAAATCACCATGCATATCTTTTTTCTCAAAACAATACACGACATGCCCTCCATGTACAAGGAGTGTTCGCGCAGCCTTCGAAGGTGATCTAGACGTGGTGATTCGGTTCGAAAAGGGGTCTCGCACATGGGTTTATCTCATTCGAAAGGTGGTTCGTACGTGGGGGTCTAATTTCTGTCCGAAGGTAAATTGATTCTTGTCTCGGTGTGGTGGTGATCTAGTTGGTATTCGAGCGTGTTGTGTTTTCTTCGTGCGTCATGCTACAAGGGTAAAGTATCGACCCCTTGCTGTGATTCCTTCCATTTGAGTTTACTACACACGTACAACATAATCATGAATAATAATATTAATCGGCTTAAGTATTTATCATGCATGTTACATGTTTAAATCGTCACATGAAATCATAGAAGCTATCACATGAAATAACAACCTTTGGAACCTAATTAAATTCGATCTAGCTGTTTTAATCAATCTGTGGGATATACATGTTTCAATCTATAATGATTTCGACCTACACCTGTTTTTAAATGAATCTTTAACGAGCTAGAAAAATAAGAAAGAGTATGCATGCATGTCATTTTTTTTGAACGGAGATCTGATATAATCGACCTATGTCTTTGGTATTTTAACGTATGTTTTGCGCCTATGAACCTGGTTGATAACTGGTGTGAATCGACCTATGGATATGTATTTGAAATAGGCCTAATATATATATATATATATATATATATATATATATATATATATATATATATATATATATATATATATATATATATATATATATACTAGAACCGTATATTTGTATGATGACCTGGTGTTTCAACGTTTCTTTTAAAAATTATAAAAAGGTTTGTGAGTTGCTATTCGAATGGGGTTAGGGTATAATGAGGATGGTAAGCATGTCACAAATTTCTTTTATATTTTGAAGTAGTAAAACCAGGTCACGTGTGATTTGCCCTCAATTGTTTCTAAATTCAGTTATTATAAGTCCTAAAATCCATCTTGACACATTAAACCCTCAACTTTGTAATATTGACCCTTTAGACCTTCAACTTTACAATATTTCCATAAATAAACTCTAATCTATTATTATAGTTATTGTAAACTTCATGAAATGTCAACTTTGAATATAAACGACAAATCTTGCTAAAACGGGAAACTTACTAAGATACTAAATAAGGAAAGTTACTAAAAATGAAAAGTCAACTAAAGTGAAAAACCTGATTTAAAATAAGATATTAGTACTAAGACGATCATGTATTCGTGTAGATTCGCGGAAGAAGGAGTTTAATTCCGACCTTTATGTCTCTGTTATGTTTGCACTTGCGGTCTAAGGTACAGATATTCTAACCTTTCAGTAAGGTTTCTTATGACTCATGATCCGTTCCATTGCTAATATTATGGTTTCTGATCTTTATACGCCTGATATCCTTGGTTCATTTGATAGTATGATTTCGTATGAAGACCGTTTTAAAAATATAACCTGATGACTTTTGAGAAAAACTATTTTTGAAATGATTTCTGTGATTACGATAAGATGCCAGTTTTATATGAAGGTTTTAATGACTTTTACGAAATGTGTTTTTAAAGGAATACTTTTACGATAAAAAGGTTTTAAATAATTTTTAAAAGTCCTTAATCTGTTTTATTCTCTAAGATTCCTCAAGACTTTCTGTAACATCTTTCGATTATTTAACTTCAAATTTTGAACCTTTGCTATAAAACCTTTTTGCTATTATGACCCTTTGATTTGAACCTCATGATATGAACCTTTGATTTGAACCATTGCTACAATTCCTTTGTATGATCCATATTTGATCAATCCATTTTTGTCATGATTTGCTTGATATTTGTTGCATGCTATAGTTCTTATTCTTATAGCATTCCTATGCTCTATTTGTTGCCCATTATTTGATTAATTTGTAGCCAGTCATGGGGAGTCCATGGCCTTGCCACTGATGCACCAGTGGTATTGACACTATCTGTGGAGGTGGGTTTTAGTCCACATCGTTCCCTTTAAGCTAGCTATTTAGGCCTATAATTATTATTGTATATGTTTACTTAGCCTAGAGCTTTGTGCATATATATCTGTTTTTGCAGGGAGCGTATGGATGCATCCTAGGTACTTTGTTTCGTTTTGAATTTGGTGAATGGGTATGTGTGTGCAATACACTCCATTTCACATTTGGTACATCGAGCTAGCTACTCTATGTACAATTTGATATATAATTGTTGGGCATTTCTGTTACTTCTACTATATATGTGATTCTTGTTGTTCTAACTTCTTTGTTGTTTTTGACTTATGCTTTCCTTAGTTCTTTTGCTTACCCTTATGATTCGTTCCATTTTTCTTTGATTCATTTGATATCCCTTATACGTATTCCCTTTGATCGTGTTCTGTTGATTTTATCATATGTTCCATATTCTTTACTATTCGTCTCAACAGGTTTGCTTGGATTCATTTTAGATTCACTTTCGTTTCCCTTTCGTTATTAGCTTTTGTTTGTTTATATCTGTCCACTGGGCTTTTTAAGCTCAGCCGCATTTCTTTTCCTGCGGAAGGTTTTAGAAGGAAGCTGGGTTGGGTGAAGAGTGCTTAGGAGCTCTTAGTGGACTACACAGTTGATAGCTTACCATGGAGTAGAGAATAGACTTAGAGATTCCCTTTTGGTTCTAAGTTTGTAATTAGTTTGGAAGTTGTAATGTTTAGAATCAGTCCTTTATCTTTTCTTTAAAACTGTCTTGTGAACCTTGTGTTACTAATGTATTCCGCTTGCTTATGTTCTGATTTGACCCCATAATGTTACACTTTAGCCCTTTTCGGGTTGGGGTGTTACAATTATGGTATCAGAGCCCAGGCTGCGACTTGTAGTACATTAAACCTTGACCTGCGAAGTTTGGACCATTAAGTTTCCACTATAGGCGCTCATAAGACAACCTTTGAGAATTTGCTTTAGGATCTCCCCATAGGAACTTATGTTATTGCCGGTGAGGAATGGGTAGACTAGGGCATCTATGCAAGTGGCATTGCTTCCGTATCACTCTGATTCGTGCCTCTGCTCTTAGTTAAGCCTGATATGAACATTTGTTTCAGAAATTAGAAATTTTGCAACCTAAGTTTTGTAACCAAGTAAGTTTTAGTGCCTCGTGATCTACATGGATACCTTATGTCATTTAAGTTTCACTTTCTGATTTTGATCTTCATTCTGATTTGTTTGGTAAACGCTTTGATACCTTTTTGACCGTCCCGAAGGTCATTTAACCATAATGTCTTTAACACATTCCGTGAAATCATTACTTATGCTGGATATGAAATGTATCATCTGATACTACTTGAATCAGCATAATCCATTACTACTCCTATGAGAACTCTGGTGATTATTTACCACGGACAAGAGAAGGTTTGTTCCTTCCCTTCGAATGATGAACTTTGTCTGCCAATCAGTTCCTTTGGAAGGATATGATGTTAAGATTATCTCAGTATAGATTTGTTAGCTGAGCATGATGATACTTCATACATCTCTCTTTTGACAACCATACGATGTCCGTATTACCAATGATGCACACTCTACCTGTCACATGTACTAAGGAGCTAAGCAAGATTCCTACACCTTGAACTGTTCGCTTATCTATCTCAACACTCTGGATGAACCATGTACTTGACTTTGATATGTGAACTATCCGTATCTTTGACGGCCGTATACGTTCTACAAATCCGTTTATATTTTTTCATATATATCTAAAATTTGAGGACTTTGACTATGGATTTGCTTACTCCTTATAAGCTGCCATAGACTACCCTATCTGATTTGTAACATTTAGCATTCTTCTTCATCCTACTTTTGTTACGATGGCTCTCAATCACTTAAATCTATTAAGATTAATTCTACTATGGAGTTTCAAACTCCAGTATCATTTGATTGTCAAGTTACTCCTGACACTTGTTAGCATCCACTATTGGAGAGCTCTGGCATTGGAAGCATTTTGTTGTACAAAAGTTTCCGGTGTTCTCTGATGAACCTCTAGGTGTTTTCTCTCCTATTTGGGAAGTAGAGTTGGCATTGAACCGATCTTAGTTGATGAAACTTTTGTGCCATAGAAACTGAGGGATTGAAGGAATTGAAGGAATATGATTTTGTTTACTCTAAGGTTTTTCTTGGAATGCTCTTATTGGTTTATGAAGAAGAAAGAGAGAAGTATGCGACGGCGTATCGACTATCGTGAACTTAACCGTACCACTATCAGTAATCATTATCCGTTTCCGCATATAAATAATTGATTTGGTCCACCTTTCAAACTTCGTATCTGATTGCATCATTTTAGATTTGAAGGACTGAAGAAGCAGCCACAAGAACTTCTAAGAAGGGGGTTAACTAACCAAAGGTAACCTCCATGAAGTACTTCAGTTTTAATTCGTGATGAAGAATGTAGGTAATGTGAGGTGGATATGAATGTTTTCCCTAAATGATTTCTGAGACTGCCTTTGCACTCGTTATAACCTTTATGAGCTTGAATGTCACCAATTGTATTGGCTAATATAATCATGTTTTCGCGAGTGTTTGGATAAATTGTCATAGTATGACATTTTATTGTGCTTAGAGACAAAAGAGAAACGTGAAGACCATGTTCGTATTAAGTTAGAGTGACCTTTTGTTCTAGAAGAGTAGATTCGATTGGCGTTCAGAGGTCGTAGTAGACAACCAGACCGTAGGAGACGAACTATTCACCTCATAACCTGGAGTCGACAGCGGCGGTGTTTACCTTGAGGATTGGATAATACTTCTTGTAGGACAAGCATGGTGGCAAACATAGTAGAATGAAATCGAGCTGGCGAATTTCGAACTGTGCTAGAAGACCTGTAGAAGACACGTAGTCTTGCTTCTTTATTCATTAAAGTTGTACTAAGATGAATAGATCGCAGAAGCAGATTTGCAAATGGAAGGATGCACAATGATCATGTCAGAGATTCACGTTGCTACACCACAATTTCAAGAAGAGGTGCCGAAGGCTTGAGGGACCAGACTGAAGTTTATAATTCCTTTTTACCGTATGATCAGATGTATAAGCGTAGACAAGCTACTCGGATTTGGAAGAAGTTTTGAAATTATGTAATTGAATGGATGAATTTTGAAGCAAACATTTATGTTGGATGAGTTGATTTCTGTGAGGATGAAGTTATTGATGACGTAATTCACTTCTACTTAAACCACTTAAGCTTCCGTTATCCTTTGAATGATTTATGACCTCTATTAGTAATTACGTTCTGTGTTCATTCTGCGTATGTAGATGATGGTTTTGTTATGAGAATTCAGACGAATTGTGGAAGACCTGATGCTTTTGAGGACATGCTTCATTTGATGATACTTATTAGGTTTCGTTACATTATTTTTACGCTCTGTTTCTCTCATTTTGAATTCGTAATGATGTTGATTCGGACCTACCCTAGGAAGTAGAAGGACTATTAGGTGGCTAAGATAAGATGTTTATTCACGACTCGAGATAAAGTATGGTCATCATGAGGGCATATTTATATGATGCTAGTATTATGACGTCTGGCCAACGTGATAATACTTACATCATATAACGTGCACTTGTTGTAACCATAGGATATTTCGAGGAGTACCTTAGAAGCATTAGAATTTCTAATATCTGATTGAGATTATCCGCGATTATTGAGACTTTAGGTTCATTCTACCTATATGCTTAATCTGCCTTCATCGATGTATGGCTTGATACGTCTGGATACTCGACTTGCGTTTGTTGTCCTTTGTGCTTTTGATAAGAATCTTAGGTTCTGTTGTAGAGCTTTCTGCCGTTTGATGTTACCAAGCAATATGCTTGTCGGTATGGATTCGATCTGTTACTATAGAAGAGTACACCTATGTTTTGCTATATGTACATTTCAAATTCGCTGAATCTGTTTCATTATGATTTGCTATGAGTTAAGATAGGAGATTTTAGATTTTAAGAAAACAAGATATGTTTGTTTATGAGAATACCTTTGAAAGGTTATATTAAAGACGAGACTAATTGAGAATCTAAAGAGTTAAGCGTACATATCATCCTCAAATCTTCTGCGATTCGATACATTCTAATCTGATTTGTCTAATCAAATTCCACGGAAGAATATCCGTCAAATCCTATATCTTCCTTATATCTCTTCTGAGGGGATACGATTAACATCTTATACATTTGTATATTATTCCTTTGATCTGGAATTAGTACGATATGTTTTTTTTTCAGAGGAAGCCAAAGCTATTTTGATCGACAAAATTGAGTCATGAGAAACAAGTCGTTCACACTTCTGTTCACAGTCAGTTGTGTTCGTTTCGTTTCATTTCAATTTTCGAGGACGAAAATTTTCATTTTAGAAGGGAAGAATTGTAAAACCCAGAAATTTTAAACATGTAAAATACCCAAAATACCCCTCTAATTTTTAAAATTTTTGAAGAGGCGGACAATAATTAAAGTATTTTATTATATTATAACCTAAGTGCTAAACATTAATACTTGGACAAAACACATTATTACAATTTATAAAATTTATGATAACTTAATCTATATAATTTAGCATAAACAAAAAAAAAATACATCACACGTTTGGAAGATATATGCTAGGCCGAATTATTTTGTAAATATGTGGCACACACTAATTTCGAAATTTGGAAACTAAATTTGTGATAATCCTCACTTAATCACCTCACTTAAATCACTCCATAATATTCGGCATTATGACATTCCCATTTACCCAAGGCCACGACACATGCCTCTCACCTTGTCAATCCATACGTTTTAATATCAAGATTTACGTATTATCTATCTTTTCCTAAAATAAAAGACGCTTCTTTCCTTAACACACACGATTTGACAGTAGTACATATTATATATATATTCTCTTTGATAAAACCGACCTCCACCTTTTTAGCCATAATTCACGCCTTCCCTTTTTACTCCACACATATTTCTCTTTGAAGATCCGAATATACTCTCATTGATATGGATATCAACATGCACAGCCTCTTAAATCACCATGCGTATCTTTTTCTCAAAACAATACACGACATGCCCTCCATGTACAAGGAGTGTTCGCGCAGCCTTCGAAGGTGATCTAGACGTGGTGATTCGGTTCGAAAAGGGGTCTCGTACATGGGTTTATCTCATTCGAAAGGTGGTTCGTACGTGGGGGTCTAATTTCTGTCCGAGGGTAAATTGATTCTTGTCTCGGTGTGGTGGTGATCTAGTTGGTATTCGAGCGTGTTGTGTTTTCTTTCTTGCGTCATGCTACAAGGGTAAAGTATCGACCCGTTGCTGTGATTCCTTCCATTTGAGTTTACTACACACGTACAACATAATCATGAATAATAATATTAATCGGCTTAAGTATTTATCATGCATGTTACATGTTTAAATCGTTACATGAAATCATAGAAGCTATCACATGAAATAACAACCTTTGGAACCTAATTAAATTCGATCTAGCTGTTTTAATCGATCTGTGGGATATACATGTTTCAATCTATAATGATTTCGACCTACACCTGTTTTTAAATGAATCTTTAACGAGCTAGAAAAATAAGAAAGAGTATGCATGCATGTCATTTTTTTTGAACGGAGATCTGATATAATCGACCTATGTCTTTGGTATTTTAACGTGTGTTTTGCGCCTATGAACCTGGTTGATAACTGGTGTAAATCGACCTATGGATATGTATTTGAAATAGACCTAAAATATACATATATATATATATATATATATATATATATATATATATATATATATATATATATATATATATATATATATATACACTAGAACCGTATATTTGTATGATGACCTGGTGTTTCAACGTTTCTTTTAAAAATTATAAAAAGGTTTGTGAGTTGCTATTCGAATGGGGTTAGGGTATAATGAGGATGGTAAGCATGTCACCAATTTCTTTTATATTTCGAAGTAGTAAAACCAGGTCACGTGTGATTTGCCCTCAATTGTTTCTAAATTCAGTTATTATAAGTCCTAAAATCCATCTTGACACATTAAACCCTCAACTTTGTAATATTGACCCTTTAGACCTTCAACTTTACAATATTTCCATAAATAAACTCTAATCTATTATTATTGTTATTGTAAACTTCATGAAATGTCAACTTTGAATATAAACGACAAATCTTGCTAAAACGGGAAACTTACTAAGATACTAAATAAGGAAAGTTAATAAAAATGGAAAGTCGACTAAAGTGAAAAATCTGATTTAAAATAAGATATTAGTAATAAGACGATCATGTATTCGTGTAGATTCGCGGAAGAAGGAGTTTAATTCCGACCTTTATGTCTCTGTTATGTTTGCACTTGCGGTCTAAGGTACAGATATTCTAACCTTTCAGTAAGGTTTCTTATGACTCATGATCCGTTCCTTTGCCAATATTATGGTTTCTGATCTTTATACGCCTGATATCCTTGGTTCATTTGATAGTATGATTTCGTATGAAGACCGTTTTAAAAATATAACCTGATGACTTTTGAGAAAAACTATTTTTGAAATGATTTCTGTGATTACGATAAGATGCCAGTTTTATATGAAGGTTTTAATGACTTTTACGAAATGTGTTTTAAAGGAATACTTTTACGATAAAAAGGTTTTAAATAATTTTTAAAAGTCCTTAATCTGTTTTATTCTCTAAGATTCCTCAAGACTTTCTGTAACATCTTTCAATTATTTAACTTCAAATTTTGAACCTTTGCTATAAACCTTTTTGCTATTATGACCCTTTGATTTGAACCTCATGATATGAACCTTTGATTTGAACCATTGCTACAATTCCTTTGTATGATCCATATTTGATCAATCCATTTTTGTCATGATTTGCTAGATATTTGTTGCATGCTATAGTTCTTATTCTTATAGCATTCCTATGCTCTATTTGTTGCCCATTATTTGATTAATTTGTAGCCACTCATGGGGAGTCCATGGCCTTGCCACTGATGCACCAGTGGTATTGACACTATCTGTGGAGGTGGGTTTTAGTCCACAGCGTTCCCTTTAAGCTAGCTATTTAGGCCTATATTTATTATTGTATATGTTTACTTAGCCTAGAGCTTTGTGCATATATATCTGTTTTTGCAGGGAGCGTATGGATGCATCCTAGGTACTTTGTTTCGTTTTGAATTTGGTGAATGGGTATGTGTGTGCAATACACTCCATTTCACATTTGGTACATCGAGCTAGCTACTCTATGTACAATTTGATATATAATTGTTGGGCATTTCTGTTACTTCTACTATATATGTGATTCTTGTTGTTCTAACTTCTTTGTTGTTTTTGACTTATGCTTTCCTTAGTTCTTTTGCTTACCCTTATGATTCGTTCCATTTTTCTTTGATTCATTTGATATCCCTTATACGTATTCCCTTTGATCGTGTTCTGTTGATTTTATCATATGTTCCATATTCTTTACTATTCGTCTCAACAGGTTTGCTTGGATTCATTTTAGATTCACTTTCGTTTCCCTTTCGTTATTAGCTTTTGTTTGTTTATATCTGTCCACTGGGCTTTTTAAGCTCAGCCGCATTTCTTTTCCTGCGGAAGGTTTTAGAAGGAAGCTGGGTTGGGTGAAGAGTGCTTAGGAGCTCTTAGTGGACTACACAGTTGATAGCTTACCATGGAGTAGAGAATAGACTTAGAGATTCCCTTTTGGTTCTAAGTTTGTAATTAGTTTGGAAGTTGTAATGTTTAGAATTAGTCCTTTATCTTTTCTTTAAAACTGTTTTGTGAACCTTGTGTTACTAATGTATTCCGCTTGCTTATGTTTTGATTTGACCCCATAATGTTACACTTTAGCCCTTTTCGGGTTGGGGTGTTACAATTATGGTATCAGAGCCCAGGCTGCGACTTGTAGTACATTAAACCTTGACCTGCGAAGTTTGGACCATTAAGTTTCCACTGTAGGCGCTCATAAGACAACCTTTGAGAATTTGCTTTAGGATCTCCCCATAGGAACTTAAGTTATTGCCGGTGAGGAATGGGTAGACTAGGGCATCTATGCAAGTGGCATTGCTTCCGCATCACTCTGATTCGTGCCTCTGCTCTTAGTTAAGCCTGATATGAACATTTGTTTCAGAAGTTAGAAGTTTTGCAACCTAAGTTTTGTAACCAAGTAAGTTTTAGTGCCTCGTGATCTACATGGATACCTTACGTCATTTAATTTTCACTTTCTGATTTTGATCTTCATTCCGATTTGTTTGGTAAACGCTTTGATACCTTTTTGACCGTCCCGAAGGTCATTCAACCATAATGTCTTTAACATATTCCGTGAAATCATTACTTATGCTGGATATGAAATGTATCATCTGATACTACTTGAATCTGCATAATCTATTACTACTCCTATGAGAACTCTGGTGATTATTAACCACGGACAAGAGAAGGTTTGTTCCCTCCCTTCGAATGATGAACTTTGTCTGCCAATCAGTTCCTTTGGAAGGATATGATGTTAAGATTATCTCAGTATAGATTTGTTAGCTGAGCATGATGATACTTCATACATCTCTCTTTTGACAACCATACGATGTCCATATTACCAATGATGCACACTCTACCTGTCACATGTACTAAGGAGCTAAGCAAGATTCCCACACCTTGAACTGTTCGCTTATCTATCTCAACACTCTGGATGAACCATGTACTTGACTTTGATATGTGAACTATCCATATCTTTGACGGCCGTATACGTTCTGCAAATCCGTTTATATTTTTTCATATATATCTAAAATTTGAGGACTTTGACTATGGATTTGCTGACTCCTTATAAGCTGCCATAGACTACCCTATCTGATTTGTGACATTTAGCATTCTTCTTCATCCTACTTTTGTTACGATGGCTCTCAATCACTTAAATCTATATTAAGATTAATTCTGCTATGGAATTTCAAACTCCAGTATCATTTGATTGTCAAGTTACTCCTGACACTTGTTAGCATCTACTATTGGAGAGCTCTGACATTGGAAGCATTTTGTTGTACAAAAGTTTCCGGTGTTCTCTGATGAACCTCTAGGTGTTTTCTCTCCTATTTGGGAAGTAGAGTTGGCATTGAAGCGATCTTAGTTGATGAAACCTTTGTGCCATAGAAGCTGAGGGATTGAAGGAATTGAAGGAATATGATTTTGTTTACTCTAAGGTTTTTCTTGGAATGCTCCTATTGGTTTATGAAGAAGAAAGAGAGAAGTATGCGACGGGGTATCGACTATCGTGAACTTAACCGTACCACTATCAGTAATCATTATCCGTTTACGCATATAAATAATTGATTTGGTCCACCTTTCAAACTTCGTATCTGATTACATCATTTTAGATTTGAAGGACTGAAGAAGCAGCCACAAGAACTTCTAAGAAGGGGGTTAACTAACCAAAGGTAACCTCCATGAAGTACTTCAGTTTTAATTCGTGATGAAGAATGTAGGTAATGTGAGGTGGATATGAATGTTTTCCCTAAATGATTTCTGAGACTGCCTTTGCACTCGTTATAAGCTTTATGAGCTTGAATGTCACCAATTGTATTGGCTAATATAATCATGTTTTCGCGAGTGTTTGGATAAATTGTCATAGTAAGACATTTTATTGTGCTTAGAGACAAAAGAGAAACGTGAAGACCATGTTCGTATTAAGTTAGAGTGACCTTTTGTTCTAGAAGAGTAGATTCGATTGGCGTTCAGAGGTCGTAGTAGACAACCAGACCGTAGGAGACGAACTATTCACCTCATAACCTGGAGTCGACAGCGGCGGTGTTTACCTTGAGGATTGGATAATACTTCTTGCAGGACAAGCATGGTGGCAAACATAGTAGAATGAAATCGAGCTGGCGAATTTCGAACTGTGCTAGAAGACCTGTAGAAGACACGTAGTCTTGCTTCTTTATTCATTAAAGTTGTACTAAGATGAATAGATCGCAGAAGCAGATTTGCAAATGGAAGGATGCACAATGATCATGTCAGAGATTCACGTTGCTACACCACAATTTCAAGAAGAGGTGCCGAAGGCTTGAGGGACCAGACTGAAGTTTATAATTACTTTTTACCGTATGATCAGATGTATAAGCGTAGACAAACTACTCGGATTTGGAAGAAGTTTTGAAATTATGTTATTGAATGGATGAATTTTGAAGCAAACATTTATGTTGGATGAGTTGATTTCTGTGAGGATGAAGTTATTGATGACGTAATTCACTTCTACTTAAACCACTTAAGCTTCCGTTATACTTTGAATGATTTATGACCTCTATTAGTAATTACGTTCTGTGTTCATTCTGCGTATGTAGATGATGATTTTGTTATGAGAATTCGGACGAATTGTGGAAGACCTGATGCTTTTGAGGACATGCTTCATTTGATGACACTTATTAGGTTTCGTTACATTATTTTTACGCTCTGTTTCTCTCATTTTGAATTCGTAATGATGTTGATTCGGACCTACCCTAGGAAGTAGAAGGACTATTAGGTGGCTAAGATAAGATGTTTATTCATGACTCGAGATAAAGTATGGTCATCATGAGGGCATATTTATATGATGCTAGTATTATGACGTCTGGCCAACGTGATAATACTTACATCATAAAACGTGCACTTGTTGTAACCATAGGATATTTCGAGGAGTACCTTAGAAGCATTAGAATTTCTAATATCTGATTGAGATTATCCGCGATTATTGAGACTTTAGGTTCATTCTACCTATATGCGTAATCTGCCTTCATCGATGTATGGCTTGATACGTCTGGATACTCGACTTGCGTTTGTTGACCTTTGTGCTGTTGATAAGAATCTTAGGTTCTGTTGTAGAGCTTTCTGCCGTTTGATGTTACCAAGCAATATGCTTGTCGGTATGGATTCGATCTGTTACTATGGAAGAGTACACCTATGTTTTGCTATATGTACGTTTCACATTCGCTGAATCTGTTTCATTATGATTTGCTATGAGTTAAGATAGGAGATTTTAGATTTTAAGAAAACAAGATATGTTTGTTTATGAGAATACCTTTGAAAGGTTATATTAAAGACGAGACTAATTGAGAATCTAAAGAGTTAAGCGTACATATCATCCTCAAATCTTCTGCGATTCGATACATTCTAATCTGATTTGTCTAATCAAATTCCACGGAAGAATATCCGTCAAATCCTATATCTTCCTTGTATCTCTTCTGAGGGGATACGATTAACATCTTATACATTTGTATATTATTCCTTTGATCTGGAATTAGTACGATATGTTTTTTTTCGGAGGAAGCCAAAGCTATTTTGATCGACAAAATTGAGTCATGAGAAACAAGTTGTTCACACTTCTGTTCACAGTCCGTTGTGTTCGTTTCGTTTCATTTCAATTTTCGAGGACGAAAATTTTCTTTTTAGAAGGGAAGAATTGTAAAACCCAGAAATTTTAAACATGTAAAATACCCAAAATACCCCTCTAATTTTTAAAATTTTTGAAGAGGCGGACAATAATTAAAGATATTTTATTATATTATAACCTAAGTGTCTAAACATTAATACTTGGACAAAACACATTATTACAATTTATAAAATTTATGATAACTTAATCTATATAATTTAGCATAAACAAAAAAAAAAAAAAAAATACATCACACGTTTGGAAGATATATGCTAGGTTGAATTATTTTGTAAATATGTGGCACACACTAATTTCGAAATTTGGAAACTAAATTTGTGATAATCCTCACTTAATCACCTCACTTAAATCACTCCATAATATTCGGCATTATGACATTCCCATTTACCCAAGGCCACGACACATGCCTCTCACCTTGTCAATCCATACGTTTTAATATCAAGATTTACGTATTATCTATCTTTTCCTAAAATAAAAGACGCTTCTTTCCTTAACACACACGATTTGACAGTAGTACATATTATATATATATTCTCTTTGATAAAACCGACCTCCACCTTTTTAGCCATAATTCACGCCTTCCCTTTTTACTCCACATATTTCTCTTTGAAGATACGAATATACTCTCATTGATATGGATATCAACATGCACAGCCTCTTAAATCACCATGCATATCTTTTTCTGAAAACAATACATGACATGCCCTCCATGTACAAGGAGTGTTCGCGCAGCCTTCGAAGGTGATCTAGACGTGGTGATTCGGTTCGAAAAGGGGTCTCGTACATGGGTTTATCTCGTTCGAAAGGTGGTTCGTACGTGGGGGTCTAATTTCTGTCCGAAGGTAAATTGATTCTTGTCTCGGTGTGGTGGTGATCTAGTTGGTATTCGAGCGTGTTGTGTTTTCTTCGTGCGTCATGCTACAAGGGTAAAGTATCGACCCCTTGCTGTGATTCCTTCCATTTGAGTTTACTACACACGTACAACATAATCATGAATAATAATATTAATCGGCTTAAGTATTTATCATGCATGTTACATGTTTAAATCGTTACATGAAATCATAGAAGCTATCACATGAAATAACAACCTTTGGAACCTAATTAACTTCGATCTAGCTGTTTTAATCGATCTGTGGGATATACATGTTTCAATCTATAATGATTTCGACCTACACCTGTTTTTAAATGAATCTTTAACGAGCTAGAAAAATAAGAAAGAGTATGCATGCATGTCATTTTTTTTGAACGGAGATCTGATATAATCGACCTATGTCTTTGGTATTTTAACGTGTGTTTTGCGCCTATGAACCTGGTTGATAACTGGTGTGATTCGACCTATGGATATGTATTTGAAATAGACCTAAAATATACATATATATGTATATACTAGAACCGTATATTTGTATGATGACCTGGTGTTTCAACGTTTCTTTTAAAAATTATAAAAAGGTTTGTGAGTTGCTATTCGAATGGGGTTAGGGTATAATGAGGATGGTAAGCATGTCACCAATTTCTTTTATATTTCGAAGTAGTAAAACCAGGTCACGTGTGATTTGCCCTCAATTGTTTCTAAATTCAGTTATTATAAGTCCTAAAATCCATCTTGACACATTAAACCCTCAACTTTGTAATATTGACCCTTTAGACCTTCAACTTTACAATATTTCCATAAATAAACTCTAATCTATTATTATTGTTATTGTAAATTTCATGAAATGTCAACTTTGAATATAAACGACAAATCTTGCTAAAACGGGAAACTTACTAAGATACTAAATAAGGAAAGTTACTAAAAATGGAAAGTCGACTAAAGTGAAAAATCTGATTTAAAATAAGATATTAGTAATAAGACGATCATGTATTCGTGTAGATTCGCGGAAGAAGGAGTTTAATTCCGACTTTTATGTCTCTGTTATGTTTGCACTTGCGGTCTAAGGTACAGATATTCTAACCTTTCAGTAAGGTTTCTTATGACTCATGATCCGTTCCATTGCCAATATTATGGTTTCTGATCTTTATACGCCTGATATCCTTGGTTCATTTGATAGTATGATTTCGTATGAAGACCGTTTTAAAAATATAACCTGATGACTTTTGAGAAAAACTATTTTTGAAATGATTTCTGTGATTACGATAAGATGCCAGTTTTATATGAAGGTTTTAATGACTTTTACGAAATGTGTTTTTAAAGGAATACTTTTACGATAAAAAGGTTTTAAATAATTTTTAAAAGTCCTTAATCTGTTTTATTCTCTAAGATTCCTCAAGACTTTCTGTAACATCTTTCGATTATTTAACTTCAAATTTTGAACCTTTGCTATAAAACCTTTTTGCTATTATGACCCTTTGATTTGAACCTCATGATATGAACCTTTGATTTGAACCATTGCTACAATTCCTTTGTATGATCCATATTTGATCAATCCATTTTTGTCATGATTTGCTTGATATTTGTTGCATGCTATAGTTCTTATTCTTATAGCATTCCTATGCTCTATTTGTTGCCCATTATTTGATTAATTTGTAGCCAGTCATGGGAGTCCATGGCCTTGCCACTGATGCACCAGTGGTATTGACACTATCTGTGGAGGTGGGTTTTAGTCCACAGCGTTCCCTTTAAGCTAGCTATTTAGGCCTATATTTATTATTGTATATGTTTACTTAGCCTAGAGCTTTGTGCATATATATCTGTTTTTGCAGGGAGCGTATGGATGCATCCTAGGTACTTTGTTTCGTTTTGAATTTGGTGAATGGGTATGTGTGTGCAATAAACTCCATTTCACATTTGGTACATCGAGCTAGCTACTCTATGTACAATTTGATATATAATTGTTGGGCATTTCTGTTACTTCTACTATATATGTGATTCTTGTTGTTCTAACTTCTTTGTTGTTTTTGACTTATGCTTTCCTTAGTTCTTTTGCTTACCCTTATGATTCGTTCCATTTTTCTTTGATTCATTTGATATCCCTTATACGTATTCCCTTTGATCGTGTTCTGTTGATTTTATCATATGTTCCTATTCGTCTCAACAGGTTTGCTTGGATTCATTTTAGATTCACATTCGTTTCCCTTCCGTTATTAGCTTTTGTTTGTTTATATCTGTTCACTGGGCTTTTTAAGCTCAGCCGCATTTCTTTTCCTGCGGCAGGTTTTAGAAGGAAGCTGGGTTGGGTGAAGAGTGCTTAGGAGCTCTTAGTGGACTACACAGTTGATAGCTTACCATGGAGTAGAGAATAGACTTAGAGATTCCCTTTTGGTTCTAAGTTTGTAATTAGTTTGGAAGTTGTAATGTTTAGAATTAGTCCTTTATATTTTCTTTAAAACTGTTTTGTGAACCTTGTGTTACTAATGTATTCCGCTTGCTTATGTTCTGATTTGACCCCATAATGTTACACTTTAGCCCTTTTCGGTTTGGGGTGTTACAACCTTTATCCCAAGACTACCCGGACTATATGGTTTGATAGTTAGGTCCGGGCCTAATTCGTCTCCTGGATTCACATCTAAGGATGGAAAATTGGGTAACGGTTTTGGTTGAGACTCCGGATCATCAACACTAGGAAACTCCCAAGAACTTAGAGAAAGATTATCACTACAATTATTCAAACCTATAGGTCATGGTTTACTCCAATATTAGCTTCCACTACACAAGGCTTTGAGTCTACTACCTTTATCCCAAGACTACCCGGACTATATGGTTTGATAGTTAGGTTCGGGCCTAATTCGTCTCCTAGATTCACATCTAAGGATGGAAAATTGGGTAACAGTTTTGGTTGAGGCTCCGGATCATCAACACTAGGAAACTCCATAGAACTTAGAGAAAGGTTATCACTACAAGTATTCAAACCTATATCCTCTAGTTGTGTTTGGTTCAAAGGTTCTATCTCTATTAGGATCCCTATAGTCTCTTCTACTTCTTCTAGGTAAGTCACGGGCGGTGTGTATTCCTCAAATGATGGTAGGACTTGTGGAGTACTCGGTGGGCTTGGGGTTTCTTCTCTATCCTCCATCTTATCTAGATTACCTATGTGTTCATCTTGTATTATGGTGGCATCAAACCGCGCCATGCACCTAGGTATCTCAAAGCTAATCTTTCTAACCCCAAACAAACTTCTTGCTTGTTCCCTCAAACATGTTATCAATTGATCCGTGACAACATTTGTGGTTGTCCAACTTTTTAGTTAGTTGGGCATAATCCTCTATGGTTTCCCATGCTTCTTCAACACTTAATTCCCAAAGGTCCCCATCTGCGGCATGGTCAATGTCCATTTGAGTATAGTGGTTGACACGATGGTAAAATATTAGGATTCGGGACCATAGATCAAAACTATGATGAGTGACTTTTTGGAGGAAATATTTAAAATGGATCCATGCATCATAGATAGGTTCATCTTGATGTTGTTTGAACATCAAGATGTCATTTGGAGTAGGTGAATTTCGTGGTCGGTAATATGGTGGATTCTCGTTCTCCATAATGGTGAACGAAAGAATCAATAAAAATGTTTTTACGAACAAAGACACAAAGAAAAGATAGACTAATTAAAGAAAACTAATAAAAAGAAAATAAAAAATTCACTAGATATGAATCTAATGAGTAGACCTAATCAAAATAAAAATCAACCTAAGCAATAACTATTCCCCGGTAGCGGCGCCAAAAAATTGATGCGTATTTCGCAACCTTGCAAAAGGTTTTACCTCTCAAGGGATCTTGAGAGATTCTGCAATCCACCAGGCAGTGTACTTGACTGTTGTAGTGTAGTAAATGGTAGGTCCGAGGGATTGATCGTTCTCAAGGGGAATAGTGTCGTTAGGATTGAAGTGTAGGCAATGTTGCAAAAAACGGCCTACAAGGCCTTGTAATCGCCGATTCTAAGCTACAAGGCCCTGGAACTTGGAGACATTTACAAGGAAGTCGGCCGATTAATCGGCGATTACAAGGTTTTGGGCCGATTAATCGGCTAAAAAACGCAACTCAGCCCTCGACCGCCTCAGGACCGATTCACGATTTTTGCAACATTGAGTGTAGGTCAACTAAGTCTAAAGGTGATGGATGATTATTTTTGTGTTTTTATTTTTTATAGAAAGCAATAAAAATCTCGGGTATTGGAAGAGTGGGCGGAATTAGTTGCTAGCCAACTAACCCAAAATCACTAACTAAACTAAAAACAATAAAATAAATGACAAGAAAAGTAAATGTGGTGAACTTCTTATAAGAGACAAGTGTGTTTACTTAGATTTCACTACTCCCCTAGTTATCTCTTATTGATTTATTGAATTGTTACAATTGTTTAGTTGAAGGATTGTATTACTTAATACCGGTCGTGGAGGCGTGTACGTCCTTCCCCAACTCTATGAGTATTTATTTCTTCTTATGACGACACGTTTAGTATTCTATCATAGAATCATCAACATCTACTCATGCATTAAATACAATCAATAAAACCTTAGTACACATCCGATTATGTTCCTTAAGACATTCAAGCTTGTTACCGTAAGGAGATTAGCCAGTTTTCTTAAGCCTAACGCGAGTCAATCAACCAAACAATCAATAACAAATCAACAATCAATAATTAATAACTAGGTTTCATTAGATCTAAGCAAACACTAGGAAATCTAAGCTAACATGTTAATATAAAAAAAGACAAACAATTAATCAAACAACACATAGACATATTGAATGATTAAAGGGAGAATTTATCTTTAATTGAACATGGAAGAAAAGAGGGTTTGAAACCCTAAAAATGCTGTAAAATTCGGACTAGGGTTTTCTTCCAAATTGTACTCTAAAAGTTTCACACTTTGAATGAAAAAAATCCAAAACTATATATAGAGATACAAAGGTGACGGCGTCATGCTTAAGGTTGTGACACCGTCATCTCGCCGCAATTAGCGTTTTGTGATGCCCAATCAAACTTCTTGACATCGTCACTTGTATTTTCCTCTGGGCCGTCTCTTGTTAGCTTTGTATGTGATGGCCTAATCCAAATAACACGTAATGCAATCACGTGTTAATCCTCCTAAACTTTTCTGGAGCGTCACTTTCAAATATTTTCACATCTTGAATCTTCAAGTGACGACATCTCCTTGTAAAGCGTGACGTTGTCAGGTGTAATTTCCAGTTTTTTTTTTTCTTTTTTTTTTTTTTTTTTTTTTTTTTTTTTTGTCGTTTTCTTCACTTTTGACTCAAAAAACACCAAAAATGCTCCATTTTCTAGAATTCTCGTCCCAAGTACCTAAAATGAGAAAAGAAGCGATTTGAGGTAATATTTGATCATATATTTACGA
This sequence comes from Artemisia argyi, assembly GCA_030686995.1. NCBI lineage: Eukaryota > Viridiplantae > Streptophyta > Magnoliopsida > Asterales > Asteraceae > Artemisia > Artemisia argyi. The sequence goes on along the minus strand of CM060680.1, from coordinate 58,176,140 downwards.
TTTAAGGCTTAAATAACCTTCTAAAAACGTATCAAATAAATCCTTATCAAGTTGCAACGTCAAATGTTTGAGTTTAAAACAACAAGCAAAAACGGAGAAAAACATCATGTATTGCAATGAACCGCATGACCATTTAACAAAAATAAACTAGCGGCGATGTTGACACTGAAGCAAAAGATCAATGAGCGATATAATTTAGACTATTATTTGAAGTTTTTAACTTTTATTGCAATGTTTTTACTTTTATTTTAATTATCATTGTAATGTTTTTTTTAATTATTAATGAAATTTTAATTTAAAAACAAAAAAGTGTTCGGTCACAAGTGCGATTATCATTACAGGTGTTTGGTTTGTGTTTGGTTTAGGAAAGATAAAGCCGTGTTGACGGTAATGTAGTAGTGTTATTTGGTCTCTTTTATGGTCATTGTTATCTAAAGTAAATGTGCGTAAATTAGTAGGTCCATAACCTACGATTGAAAATTTTGATAAATTCATAGGCTGTCCGTGGACTTAACCCTTAATCTTTATACCTATTTACAAGAGCATTTTTTTTTTCTTTTTCTTGGAACTAAATTTACAAGAGCCAGTCATGGAACTAAAGCTAGTTCATTTCCTCATGTTCTAATAAGCTTTACAGATTTATATCAACTCAAAGCTATTTTTGTCAAATATTCGATCAACCCATAATTGTACGATAACAAGAAACTCTCTAACCCCAACAACCAACTTTTCGTCTTCTTTTAACAAACTCTCATTTATACTCATTCAACCCATTCTTACAATCATCGTCACCAATGGATCGAGTCGAATTCAGGACTCAAATCATACGAAACCACTTGCGAAACAGTCAAACAACCACATTCAACTACCACTTAACAACCTTACCATGCATCAACTACCTCCCACAAGAATTAACAGAACCAACATCAAATTTCGACACTCATTTACTCAATAACCTACTAAATGGAACCATTAGTAATGAACTTGATTATTTATTAGATTTGATGAAACAAAGTACATTGTTTTGTCCAAGAAATAGGGGAGGGATGGTTTTCATTGGACCAGATTATAATACGTCAATGGACGAACAAAGGGAAATGACTATGAAAAGATTGGAGTACTTGAGAGATAATGGTGCTTTTGATGGGTGGTTTGCGAAAGAGGGTTACGAGGGGGAATTATGGCGGCTTGCGATGGCGGAATGTATTAGCTTTTTTGATCATTCTCTTGCCATTAAACTTGGGGTTCATTTCGTTTTATGGTATGGTTTCGGATTATCTATTTTTATAGTGTGTGTTAGAATGATATTTCTTGCTACCATTTCTTCATACTTATCACCCTGCATTAAACTTGGGGTTAATTAGAATATTGTTGTCTCAATTAAATGGGCTTCCATGAAAATTAGGCTTGTCACAAAATTTTACTGTATTTTTTTTACATGAAGTTTTAACTGATAGCATACTTAAACTGCCAAATAAGATTTTTGTAATGTCAGAATGAGTTTAGTTCACAATTGGGCTACAATTGATATACTACGGCCACGTCCTAAGAGCACAAGTTGTAGTAAAAGAGAATTGCCTCCCCATTCGGGTCTCACTTGTGTAACATTACCTAACACCTCAACTTCAACTCTTCACAACAAACCCCCTCCTCACCAAACAACAAACCTCAACTTCCTCATTAGGGTCACACCTCTTACACCTTTATTTTTTATTCATTTCATTAAATAAATTAAATTCATTTCACAAATACTTAAAAATAACACAACATATTAATTTTATTTCATCAAATAAAAAAGTTACAATACGGAAAAAAACCTTACGATTTGCGGAAAAAAAAACATACGATACGACACGAAAATAAAGAAACGGATAAATACGATATGCAACATCATCAATAATTTATAAAGACTTATAATTATCGATGAGTGCTGACTTTTCTTCCCAAACTTGCAATACTTGTTCTCTGACCATTCTCAATGCGACTTGAAGTTCCAAATCTGTTTCATCATTTCTTAAAAGGGTTTGTACACCGACCATGACTATTAGATGGTCTTGAGGCAGCTCACGTAACCTTTCGACCTCTGGAGCACGAGACTCCCTTTGTCGAATAATACGAGCTTTCTCACCTAACAAGTTTTTAATCAACTTAAGTTCATTTTCTTGTTCAATGCGTAATCGGGCAAGTATTCTTGTTTGCACCTCAGCTGGTTGGTTAGCCATAGTGTGTGTGTGGAATTTAGTTTTTACTTGTTTGACAATAAGAAGTTGAGTAAAGATGCTATTTATACTGAAACTAGCCGTTAGATAATTTTATTGGAGAAACTAGCCGTTAAGCCTTTTATTCAAACTGAAACTTAAACTGACATAACATCACAAACGAAACGGAAATACTTAACGTAAACCAACACACGATACAGGAATACAAAGGCCATTAATTCATATATCTGTTCCAGGTGAAGTTGTCCTTCAAAATCAACCACACTTGAAAATATTTGAAATCTTTCCCAGCATTGCGTTCTTTGTAAACGTTCAATGCATCTTCAACACGAACATCTGGCTCACGTGTAGGCTGCAAATTCAAGTAAATTTCATGAAATTTTTGGCAATCAGAGTTCATTCTTGCCCACTTACCCATTAGCTGGTTTTTGCTACGAAAAGGACCGTCTGATTGTTCATTGAACTTGTCTGTTACGACTTGCCAAAAAGGTCCTTCGCTGGCATGGAATTCGTGAACGTTTTGCCACATCTCGGCTAGCCAGCATTCTTCTTCAATAGACCAATGATTTGCCATAGTAAATTTCTTTAGAAAGTGAAGTGTGAGCAAAATTGTATGATAATGTATGTTTTATATAGGAGTGTATAAACGTTTAAGATTCAAATTTCAAAACAGAGTGCGGAATATTTTTAAATTTTCAAATTTCAAAATTTCAAAAAAAACAATAAAAACATGTGCAAATTCAAAATTCAAATTTCATATTTTAGATTCACAAATATAGCCATACATTTGCAAAAGCATCAAATAATACAACTAAAATTCAAATTCAAAGGGAAAAAAAAAAGGAAAATGCATGTCAGAAAATCAGCTCTTCGTCGCCACGGGGAGGAAGCCAACGAGGAAGAACGGCGAGGCATATTTGGTGTAGTGAAGAGGAACGGCTCGCTATTGCCTCTTCCACATCGGACGGCGAGCCCTCCTTCTCCGACTACACCTTGTGCTCTAAGGCTATGCATAGGAAAATGAAAGAGAAAACAACAATTTTGAATCTAATTTAATTTGGTGATATCACTGATGATCACATTTTTTCCTGATAGACTGCTTTAAGAAAAACCTTCGGCAAATTGTGTAGTAAGAAAAATATGTAGCGTCTAACAACTAGGGAAAAAAGTGACAACCTAGATGTTTAACAATCCATGATTTTGTAAAATCTAAAAGTTTTCAATAAAACTATAATAAAACTTTTATACTTATATAGTTATAATATCCGTGTACGCGCGCGTTTTACTTTAAATTTTCATTATGTATTAATATCGATTAATATTTTGTATAAATTTTTGTTGTACGAAATATTTGACCTTCTTTAATTGACATGATGTTTAGGTTGATGTCGTTTAGATTTAACTATTAATATTGTGTTCTAAACATTATGCGTGTTTAGTAGCAGATAATGGCCGTTGAAAAAAATATGTGTCGTTACTATATACAATCTCATTTATTTATTTTCATCTCACAGTAACACGTAGTGTTCTGATTTATTTTGATAATTATATTTTCGTTAATAATAATTTTAGTCTTACTTAATTTTAAAAATGAATAACATGAGTCCTTGAATGCAGATAGCTATAAGAAAAAAACTTTTTCTGATATCCTTACTTAATCACATAAAGGGGAATAACATGTTTTGTTCGTATATGTATAATCTTGTGTATTCATTTACATATCATAGTAACTCCTGCTTTTATTTTGATATTTATAATTTCATGCATATACATTAATTTAATTTACACTGATATAAGATATAAATATATATGTTGTATTCTTTATATAAAATATAAAGGATATGTGGTATAAAACTTATGAGTATTTATTAAATTTAAAAAGTTATTAAAAAATAGAATATTTAAGGGGTTGGCAGTGGGGCTCGGTATGGCTTCGGCATGCCCCATGCCGCTAATCAACACCGCCGCTACCCATGCTGCATGGGATCGGCATACATTGCCGTTGAATCATGGAAGAGAGTGGAATAAAATTAGGTGAGACATAAAATCATGGTTGCAACTAAAAAAGTATGGTGAGGCATGAAATGAGGTGGTAGGATATTATTGGTGGGTGGTAAGATATGGGAGAGACATGAAATCATGACTGCCACCCTCTAAATACATATAATTTTGTTTAAAATTTATCAACAAAAGTTTTATTAATCAAGTGACACATGTCACCTTATGATTGAAGCTCATTATTTTAATAGTTGGTTAATAGTTAGTCTTGGAGTTAGTTGAAAAGTAACACATGTCACCTAATGATTGAAGCTCATTATCTTAATTTTTTGGTTAGGAGTTAGACTTGAGTTATCGATACATTATAATATAGTATAGATAACTGTTTTTAACATAATTTAGTAAAGCTTTGCCTATTGAGATAAACTTTCGTATATGCTATCTATTCGTATATGATTGAGTTGTTTTTTAGTTGACCATACTTTAGATCTCCCAAATAATATATGCAAGTAGTGTAGTGGTGGCACGCACATCAAGAATGATGGATTACAAAAATGGGCATCGTTAAATATGGACATGAAAATGAGGCCAATGATGTGATGATGTTGATCACAAGTTTTAATTATAAAAAGAAGTAGCTTAATTAGATGTTTTAACAAGACAATAACGACCATAAAATTGTCTTTATTTAAAATAATAAGTGTGTCGATAAATTCATAAGAACTAAAAACAATACTAGTACTCTTTTTAATAGTAAAAAGATTCTCTTTTTTGTGTGTTCTATGGCTTGTATCTCTCACATATGCAGACATAGGCATATAAATTTCATAATTTTCTTATTAAACATTTGTTTCACGATCGCTGACATATTGTCATGTGATATTTATTAACCACAATTACCCTTTTGTTATTTATTTATTATTATTATTATTATTATTATTATTATTATTATTTTGAAAAGGTGTTCACAAATAAAAAAAACAAAAAATTAGTGAGAGCACAAGCATACTATTTAAAAGGGTGGTGATATCCACGCCCTCCCTATTATTGTTAACCAAGCCCTCCCTACCCTCTAGCCCACTGTCACTGTTTTTTTGTCCCCTTCCTTTTTGGTCAACATATGCGGCCCTTTTGCAATTTTTTTTTTTTTTTTTTTTTTTTTTTTTTTTTTTTTTTTTTTTTTTTAATAAAAGTTGTTAAAGTTTTTAAAAAAAAGTATTTTGTTAAAAATAATGTTAAAAAAGTATTTTATTAAAAAAATAATAAAAGTTGTAATTTTTTTTTTAAAAAGTATTTTATTAAAAATAATAAAAGTTGTAATTTTTTTGTAAAAAAAATAAAAGTTGTAAATTTTTATTATAATTTTTTCTTTTTTGCAATTTTAACTCCATCTCCAGCTTCTTTATTATTTTACAACTTTTATTTTTTTTACAAAATACTATTTTAACATTAAACGTTACCACATTAAACGACTATATAACTTTTACAAAAATATTACAACTTTTTTTTAACATTTACAAAATAATTTTTTTAACAAAATATATATTTTTTTTTTTAACTTTTACAAAAAAATTACAACTTTTATTATTTTTAACAAAATACTTTTTTAACATTATTTTTAACAAAATATATATATTTTTTTAAAACTTTTACAACTTTTATTAAAAAAAAAAAAAAAAAAAAAAAAAAAAAAAAATTGCAAAAGGGCCACATATGTTGACCAAAAAGGAAGGGGACAAAAAAAGTAGGGGGAAGTGGGGCTAGAGGGTAGAGGGGGCGGGTATAACACATCCCTATTAAAAATAGGAATTTGCTATTCGTAGCTTTTACGGCTATGATTAAAATATCAAATCATGCAATAACTGTTTGTATCTTAAAATAAACCACTCATTTTTACATTTAATAACTCTCAACCGATCAAATGTACCACCCTTTATATTCGTTTTTAATTATTAAATGTAAACCGTAAAGCTACAAATACCAAACCCTTATAAATGAATGTGTATTAAACGCTAGGTGTTTAATACCTAACGCAATTGGTGCAAGAATGATTACAATCACATAAAATATGTTTTATGGGGTTTTTTTTTTTTTGCTAAATTAAGTGGTTAAGTATAAGAGTCTTAATTAGGGTGCGTTTGGAATGCTAACATGAATGACAATGGGTATGAGTTTGATAGTAGTGGTGGGTCCCTCACCTATGAAAGATCCATACATAGCTTTATTGATGTATATGGAGTATTGATTATATCTATTATTTATTACCATAGTGGTGGGTCGTCTCATCTTAAACAAACACATTTAATCACTTTAATAGTTATAGTCTCATTCTTATAGTGGGATACCAAACGCACCCTTAATCTCTTATAAGAGAAAAGGAAGCTTTGATGGGTCTCCCAATTAACAGAGAGTAAGGGTTTTAAGACCACAATCATTCTCACTAATAGAAAAGTAAACATCCCTTAAGTACCATTTATAGGGAGAAGTCACACATAGGGGATAGCAATATGTAATAATATTCTACAAAATATAATATACAAAAATTAAGAATTTGAGATATATGTCAATTTAATCTAATATAATTTTATTTTATTTTAAAGTTATAAAGTTCGACTTCAACAAATTTATTAGATACTTTTATTATAAAATTTTGACGTTCAGTTTTGAGTGAAAACTTAAAGTTTAACTCTAGCTAATTTTAGAAAACAAATTGTCTAACAAGTATCAGCTTCATATGGTTAAATAAAAAAACTTGATATTCATTAAATTAAAAGATATTTAATTAAAATAGTTATCAAATTTGATTAACGTGTATTAAATGCATTTTTTTAATTAAAAAAAGGAAAAAAGAAAAAAATATTATGCCTAATTAACACATTATAAACCGTGCACTCATTAGACAAACCACACACTTTGAAAAACATAGCAAGCAAGCTTTTTAATCCAACCTTTAATCTTTTGGATTATGTCAAACTTTATGTCTCAAAAAGTCAAAATAAGATAAAGAGTAGTATAAAATACCCATTTTTGATCTCTTAAATACCCAAACTACCGACTCTTCGTCTTCTTTACACAACCTCATTTCTTCATCCTCATCACCATCTTCATCACAAATGGATCGGGTCAACTTCAGAACCCAAATCATATCAAACCACCTCACAACAACCCAAACAACCCATAACAACAACAACAACAACCATAACTTAACCACCTTACCATGCATCAGCTACCAGCCACCAGAATTAACAGAACCAAAGCCATCTTTCGACACCCTTTTGCTCAGAGAGATTATAGATGAGCCCATGTTTAAGAACAACGACTATTTGTTTAGTTTAATGAAACAGAGTACTCTGTTTTGTCCAAGAAACAGGGGAGGGAAGGTTTTTATTGGGCCAGATTATAATAAGTCAATGGAGGAACAAAGGGAAATGACTATGAAGAGAATTGAGTATTTGAGAGATGTTGGTGTGTTTGATGGGTGGTTTGAGAAAGAGGGTTATATGGGTGATTTGTGGCGGTTTTCGGTTGCGGAAAGTGTTAGTGTTTTTGATCATTCTCTTGGGATTAAACTTGGGGTTCATTTCTTTTTATGGTATGCTTTAGGAAAAGTGATTATCTGATTATTGCGTTTTAGTTTAATGTTGGTTATCTTAGTAATATATATATATATATATATATATATATATATATATATATATATATATATATATATATATATATATATATATATATATATATATATATATATATATATATATATATATTTTTAATTAAGGGGATAAGTAGTTTTTAGAGTTTGGTTGGAAAGATGGGGCTAATTGCTTTTACAGGTATTTGGGATTCTTGGTGTTGGCACAAGTTAAGCGCACCAAAAGGACTGATGGACCCACCGAAAATGACTCATGGACCACACAAAAGTACACTTTTCTGTACTTTTGTGTGGGTCTCTGAGTTCTTTTTTGTAGGTCGATGTGTTTTTTTTGTGTACTTAACTTGTGCCCTAAAGTAATTATGTGATCATTGCATTTTATGGTTTTTTAGAATTGGGTGATTAGCCTTGGTTATCTATGTACTGTGTATTGATCCAGTGGATGAATGATTGTAAATGGTGCTTGGGATTAGTTGTTTTTGGTTATATGGTTACTGCATTATTGTTAAGTGGATAAGTGGTCTTTAATTTTTGGTTAGAAAGTTCGAGGTCATTTCTTTTTCTGGTATGTTTTGATTAGATGATTGCCTTTTTTTTCAGCAGTGACAGGATTGGGTTATTGGTCTTTGTATCTTAGGGTTGTTTGGGGTTGTGTTTTGGAGCAACTATTTACACAAAATTGGTATCTTATGGGTTGTTTGGGGGTGCGTTTTGATCTGATATTAGATCTTGTAGTGTAACAATATGGAGTGATGGAGATAGTGTTTGGATTTGATTGATGACGTGTGTTTGGCAGATTCTGATTGTTTATGGATATAAGTGTAAATTTGGCCCCAAATAGTTAAGATAATTAGAATCAGTTATGTTAGTTTTGTTGCAGCTACTCAGAAACTGAATGATTGACACATAAAGCGTCTGATAATGAGGGTCAGTTTATTATACCCAAGCACTATAAACTGAGTATTTTCTACTTGATATTGCAATAATGACATAAGCAGTTCCATAAGACAGCTTATTGCTTGAAACTAGACTGGTTATAGCACTTTTAAGCAACATATACTAAGTTTGTGGTGTAGTTTTGGATAATCACTCTAGCAGTGCTGCAAGAAAACGAATAGACTGATGTTTATTAAGCCCTTGGTAGGAATGAAAATAGCATTAGAAGTTTAACTTTACAAGCCGACATCCTAAGTACTCATTCATATGTGAACTTTTGATAATACTCATTCTTGTGCTCTTACCATAATTTCAGGGGTGGTGCAATCCGTTTTATGGGCACAAAGCGCCATCATGATAAATGGTACAAGCCAACTGAGACTTACGAAGTAAAAGGTTGCTTTGCAATGACTGAGTTAGGTCATGGAAGTAATGTACGTTAAGCTTTTATGAAAGTCTTCAGTTTTGGTATATTTATCGTTATCAGGTTATGGTTTCTTACCGACCTATATCTTAGGTTCGAGGCATTGAAACGATCACTAGATATGATGCAAGCACTCAGGAATTTATCATCTTAACTCCTTGTGAATCTGCTCAGAAGTATTGGATTGGAGGTGCAGCTAATGTAAGACCTTATATATCAAACTTCTATTGGGTCAAATGGCTGATCGTTTGTATGATTTATGTTAATAGACTGGAATGCTAATTTAATTTTTGTTTTCATTTCAGCATGCTACACACACAATTGTTTTCTCGCAGCTCGAGATCAATGGTGTGAATCAAGGAGTGCATGCTTTTGTAGCCCAGATCAGGGACGAAAATGGAAATGTATGTCCAAATGTTCGCATCGCCGATTGTGGCCATAAAATTGGTTTGAATGGTGTTGACAATGGCCGAATCTGGTATGGATTGAACTTGAGATTTAGTGTACAATATTTTTGAGATACCAATTATAACCTGAAACCTACACGTGTTTCAGGTTTGACAATCTGCGGATACCTAGAGAGAACTTGTTGAATTCAGTTGCTGATGTGTCACCAGACGGGCAATATTTGACTGCAATAAAAGATCCAGACCAGGTTATTGCTCTGTGATTTATATTTAGTACTTGAAATCTTTTTACTTTGAGATAAGGAAAAAAAAAATTATTTTAGTTATTAATATTGATACTTGATTTCAGAGATTTGCAGCCTTTTTGGCTCCACTGACTTCTGGTCGTGTAACTATTGCGGCAAGTGCAATGAACACAACAAAGGTACTAAAAGCAACAGGCTTTAAAAAAGGGTTATTTGCATATATTAACAACATAGTGTTACATTTGTCTCGCTTTAGTCATTGTACTTTTCTTGTACATATTAGTTATTAAAGACTAGTTTCATGTCATCCTTGGATCATTTTTTAACCCATAATCTTAGTTTTTCTGAATTTACCTCCACATTTATAAACATAAGTTATTATTTCAGAAAATGTCGCTTTTTAAACGGGTCAGAAAACCATCTTTTAATCCCTAATATGCACCAAAAAAGGTATATTGACAAAAACAGGATAATGAAAGACTACGTTTGTCATTTTATGCAAAAACCCTTTCGAGAACTATAATTGGCTTAAACTCGTTACAAGGATGATCAAAAGTTTTGTTTATTCTCTCTAGATTGGTTTAGCAACTGCAATAAGGTATTCTCTGTCACGACGCGCTTTCTCAATGGTACCAAACGAACCCGAAGTTCTTCTACTTGATTATCCAAGTCATCAAAGACGGCTCTTACCTCTTCTTGCAAAGACGTATGTGCCAAATATATACATGATATTATATTAGTTATGATATTGCAATTACAAATTTACCCGCGTGTTTCTTGTTACTTGGCAGGTATGCTCTAAGTTTTGCTTCCAACTATCTGAAGATGATATACGTGAAAAGGACACCTGAATCAACTAAAACTGTTCATGTGGTTTCTAGTGCACTTAAGGCTGTTTTGACGTGGCATTGCATGCGAACCCTTCAGGTAGTATATGCTCACGAAACTTATTACTGTATTATTTACGAGTGAAAGCTGTTTTCATAAATACTAATTGCGTTTTCGTTTGAGTCATTGTACTTTTTGGGTACATGCGGGTCGTTACATTATGATCTTGTTCCCGTTTGGGTCATTCTTGACACATACACATCTCCAAGTGAATTTCAGCATGTATAGATATAAGTTTTTTATCACATAAAAATGATCAATTTTGAGAGCCTGTTTATTTATTTGTTTACAAAATGACCCAAATAGGAAACTAAGCAATCCTTAAGTGACTCAGATGTACAAAACGGGACAAATGATAAGTACATTACCTTTTTATGCAAATAATTCAAGTTAAATATCCTAACTTATGATTTGCTGATTTTGGGTCAGGAATGTCGAGAAGCTTGTGGAGGGCAAGGTATAAAAACAGAAAATCATGTTGGTCATTTGAAAAGTGAGTATGATGTGCAATTGACTTTTGAGGGCGACAACAATGTTCTGATGCAACAGGTAATAATCATCTGTATTATGACATTTAAAGTTCAATAATTTGTAATTTTGTATTATGTGATTGATATAATTTATGTCAACTCAGATTAGTAAGGCACTTCTGGCGGAATTTTTAGCAGCCAAGAAAAGGAACAAACCTATTAAAGGTTTGGGACTAGAACACTTGAACAAGCCCGCTCCTATTATTCCTTCTCAGCTCACAAGCTCTACCCTCAGGACCACTCAGTTCCAGGTAATAATATATATTTGAGTTACACACATGGTTACTTTGGTTTAGGTGGTGCAGGGGTGAGACTACATCCTACCTCCCCATACCCCCGATTGGGTATTGTTGTTGTTGTTGCTTTTAGTTTATAAGCCGCTTATGGCTTATAAATAATAAACTCATAGGCCCATGCTTAGTGTTTAGGTTAACTTATTATAGTTAATGAGGTAAAATGACCAAAAAGCACATAAGCATCTGAAGTTGTAATTGTTATGAGGGTAAAAAGTCATTTGCTATAACACCCTTTTCATAAGCTCACCCTCCCTCAAATAAGCTACAAATTTTGGGTTAATCAAACCCCCTTCATATGAGCTCAAAAGTCCAACCATATTAGCTTAACCAAACACTTTATTAGGCTTATTTTAATTAAGCTAATAAGCTCGTAAGCCCCCTAAATAAGCTTAAACAAACACCCCCTCAATACCAAATTATGGTTTTGGACTTGTGGCCGCTAACTTTAAAACTTAGACTAATAATTCAGAAATTAGAAACCTTATACACGGGAGGTCGCTATAAAGGATGTCTGTTAAAAAGTTTGTTAATTCATGCACATGTCTTGCGCGGGAGGGTATAATCAACATTTTACTTTTTCTTTGGAAAAGTAGTTTGAAGTTTTTATTTGTGGCAGACCGACATCTTCTGCCTACGGGAAAGAGATCTATTGCATCGTTTTGTTACAGAAGTCTCTCAATACCAAGCTCAGGGTGAAAAAAGCAAAGAACATATATTCTCAGTGGTGAGCCAAAACCCCTAACTTCTCGATTTATTTTATTACACATACTTTTCGTTTTTTGAAATATTATTGATTTTTTTCAGACCTATCAAATTGCTGAGGATTTGGGGAGAGCTTTTTCAGATCGCTTAATTCTACAAACATATCTCGACGTTGAAGCTACTGTTCCCACGGGTCCTTTAAAGGTAATTATAAACTTCGTTTTTCTTGTAAACTATTTGCATTTGTTCTCTAGAATTTATGTGAATACTAAATATTGTTTATGAACTTGTTTCAGGATATATTAGGTTTAATGAGAGCAATGTACACGACCATTGTGATGGAAGAAGATGCCTCGTTTCTTCGATATGGATACTTATCAACTGACAATGCTGCAGTGGTTAGGGAAGAGGTTCCAAAGCTGTGCAGTGAATTAAGACCACATGCACTTGCTTTGGTGAGCTCTCTGGGAATCCCTGATGCTTTCTTGGCACCTATCGCTTTCAATTGGGTCGAGGCCAATGCGTATTCATCAATTTGAAGATGATGCATATCATGGTAAATTTCTATATGTTATATTTATACTAATAAGGACTCATCCATGTGTTGTAAAATGTAAAATGAAGTAACGAAAGTTACTTATGTTGTTCTTTTAGTTTTTATCTTTCTGTATTTTACACAAAGAGGATAATCTTATCACTAAAGAACTTGTTTCTGTATCATTGTTTTTGTCATAGTTGCTCTTTTGTTTTACCGAAGGTACACGAGGACAGGCTGATTTGAATCTTTTTAATATATCATGTGTAAGCTGCTATTACTCGTAAAGTGCAAAACTGTGTCAACCCAACAACTTTTTATTCGTTCCTAACTAGTCTTGCAAACGAGTTGGAGCTTCTATCGAGCTTCACTCCAGCTCGTTTGAGGGTCGAGAAGGGCTCGAATTGCTTGCAACCCTATTTGTAACTGGTTCTCCATAACTCATAAGCTTATGAGGACCAAAAAATGTACCTTATTAGACTTCTAGGTGGTCTAAGGGCGTTGCGGTGGGAAAAAATCGATGTATGAGCAAAGTTGCAATCTTTTAAATCAATGCGCCAATGTATAAGTAGGTCAAAATTGGAAGGTAAAAGATAAAGTATGAAATTGTTGATGCAAAAGAAAATGCTAGACAAGTTAAGAGCATGGTTAACCGAATTGAATACTGAACATGTTTTTCAAACTGCTCTCAATTCTTTCCGTTTACAGTTTTTCCGGTTCAACCAGCTGGTTATGATCAACCGGTTTAACTTGCTGGTCCGATTTTCAAAATACTGGTTAAAAGGGTAAAACTGAAAAAGGTGACTTACTTTCATCAGATACAAGTACGATTTGTTGATCTTATTGTTGCACAAAAAAGTAGCGTTGATCACGGTCCAAAAACTGAACCAGACCAAAAATTGATTTGGGCCAAAACACCGGAGCGAGGACCGAACTGAAATGTACGGTCCGGTCCGGTTCAACAAAGCATAATGACTGGTTGTGCGTAAGACCAAACCGGACCGAGGACCGAATACGAAGAAGAGGGTGGACCGAGGACCACCAAACCGAAATACGTTCAGTTCAGTCCTTTTAAGTAAACATTTTCCTTTTAAGTTCAACAAAGCATAATGACTGGTTGTGCGTACGAATATTATTACAAAATGCAGCAGCCTTTTCCTTTTAAGTTCGACGCAAATTATTCTTAATCATTAATATTTCCCTGTACGACATAAGTAAACCTAAAACGGTCACTTGCTGTAACTAATATTCGTATAACTTGTACGAATCATGCATTCTAATTTTGTGTTTGGGTTTGATATGGGATAGGTTATTAAGACCCCCCAATGTTTGGATTTCGGCTTGTCTCAAGCCTGCTATATATGGCTAACTCGGATGCATGGATTTCAAGACCGTTTGATCTTTTCTCGGTTCCTTAATGTCCTTTAGTTGTTTCTAATCTTTATGGTTTTGTTTCTATTCTTGGATGCTTTCCTGTATTTGGCTTTTTGCTGCCATGAATGTGACTTGCCGTCCGAACACTACACGCTTTAGGTTTTATATAATTTTTTGTTTACGAGCATTCATCACCCTTTTCTTTTAGTCATATTCAACATTTTTTGAAGGTCGTCTTGAACATTTTGCTGTTAGGCTTGTATATTTGAGTTTACATGCATAACCAAGTCTTTTTTTAATTTCTTATTTTCTCATGAACTCTTCAGTTTTGTGTGACATTAGTATTTTGGGTTACAATTCATATTACCTTTTTTACCCGATATATATATATATATATATATATATATATATATATATAAGTTTGATTTTGTTTGCTTTTGGTGATATGTGTAGTCTTGGCATTCTTCAAACTTACGGGATTTTTATTTTTGGTATTATAGGTTGGATTTTGCACAGTGGTGGTGTTGCATGCTTGAAGAATAAATCATTTGTAGCTTCAAGATAACAAGGTAAGTACGTCAAGTCGCTAAGTAACTAAATGTTTTTTTTTTTTTTTTTTTTTTTTTTTTTTTTTTTTTTTTTCATCATGTTGTCTGTTTAGATCTCCTGATCATCCCCATAACCGCATTGGTTAATTCTTGAAGGAAAAAAAAAAAAAAAAAAAAAAAAAGATCTCAACAGTTGGTTTACACTTAAAAAAACTTAATCTCTATAAGCTTTCATTAATTCACTTTGTCATATATAGTATCCTTGTAACTCCTTCCACATTTTGTATAATTCAAACCGGAGTATATGTTTATTAGAACTAGCAGGGTACCCGCGGGTTGCAGCGGTGGGTACCTTAAAATTAAATTTTTCTGTGAATCATGTATTTTAGTTTGTTATGTTTTTTTTTTTTTTTTTGACAATAAATTTACGGATATCAAGAATTTCGTTTAGGCCGTGCTCATTTGGGCTCAAGCCTGTTTGGCCCACACCCGTTCGGGCTCAAGCCCATTTGGCCCATTGCCCGTTTGGGCCCGAATATTTGTATAATGTGTTTTATTATTTGTATTAGTGACATTTAATGTAGGAATTGTGTTTAATTTGATTGTACAATATGCTTGATAATTTGTATTTGTAATATAAGGGGTGTTTTAATAATTGTATTAATTGTATTTATTGACCAATTAATTAATTGACTACATTAAATATCATTAATGTGGTGTTTTTTTTAATATGTGCATTAAAGTGGTGTACAATATGCTTCTTGTCTTATAAGTATGAAAAGTATGTGTATTAAAATAATGTACATGCATCTTTCTTATTAAAAAAGTGTTTTTGGTCTTAAAAATTTTAATACTTTTAAATATAGATGTACTAAATACATTATAAGATAATACAGATAAGCAATACATCTAGGTTGTTGCAAATATATGTTTATGATCTAACTTGAACAATGTTAATTTTTTTTTTTCAAATAGCTCATGATCTGAAAATTAGACTGTTTTTGAACATTTATGTATTTCAAAATTGTTTTGTTTCTGATATTTTTCTAACATAACAAAATTAATATTATTAATCTTAAATGTATACAGGTACACCCAAAATTTGTAGTCTGCCTGATTGAAAAAGGAACTAGTTGAATCACAAAAACTCTTTGTATGTTTCTGGTCTTGTGGACTTTTGGGAATTGATGTTTCTGAAACTCTTGATATCTTGTCACCACTCACAATTAATAGTTTTCCTTTTATAGTTAAAAATACGTGGTTGTGTTATTAGTAAATTTGGGAGTTAATTACATAAATGGTCACGGTTATTTGGCCATTTTTTCACTTTCAATCACCAAAGTTTTTTTTTTTTTTTTTTTTTTTTTTTTTTTTGAATGATTCAATCATTGTGGTTTGCATATCTTATGAATCCAGTCCATATCCGAACTGAAATGACCAAAAAACCCTTGTCATCTTCTTTTACAAATCTTTTGACAATTAAGTAATGGTAGTTAGTCCTTTATACCAACGGTCGTTAGTCCTTTATACGTTTTCGTCTATTTTTAAACATTTTCGTCCGTTTTTGCACGTTTTCGTCTGTTTTTACACGTTTTCATCCGTATTTACACTTTTTCGCCCATATTTACACGTTTTCGTCCGTATTTACACGTTTTCGCCCGTATTTACACATTTTCACCCGTATTTACACGTTTTCGTCCGTTTTTACACGTTTTCATCAGTTTTTACACATTTTCGTCCGTATTAACATGTTTTCCTTCGTATTTACACGTTTTTGTCCGTTTTTACACGCTTTCGTCCGCTTTTACACGATTTCGTCCGCTTTTACACATTTTTGTCCTTATTTACGTGTTTTCGTTTGCTTTTACACGTTTTTGTCCATATTTACACGTTTTTTTTTTCCATTTTTACATATTTTCGTCTGTATTTACATGTTTTCATCCATTTTTACACGTTTTCATTCGTATTTACATATTTTCGTCCAATTTTACACCGTTTTATAAGGATAAAAACATATAAAGACTTGATAAAAACGTGTAAAAACGAACAAAAACATGTAAAAACGAACAGAAACGTGTAAAAATGGACGAATCATGTAAAAACAAGCAATAACGTGCAAAAACAGACGTAAACGTGTAAAAACAGAGGAAAACGTGCGAAAGTATGTAAAAATGGACGAAAACGTGCAAAAATGTGTAAATACGGACGAAAACGTGTAAATACGGACGAAAACGCGTAAATAAGGACGAAAACGTGTAAAACGGACGAAAACATGTAAATACGAATGAAAACGTGTAGAAACGGATGAAAACGTGTAAAAATGAACGAAAACGTGTAAATATGGATGAAAACGTGTAAATACGGACGAAAATGTGTAAATACGGATGAAAATGTGCAGAAATAGATGAAAACGTGTAAGGACGAAAACGTGTAAATACGGACGAAAATGTGTAAATGGGGGTCTTAATAACCACATATAAGTTATAGGATACTTGCATGTTGTGTGTTTTATTTTAGCTTTGTTGGAAAGTTTGCATGTTGAAAACTACGAAAATGTTATGAATCTAAAGATGCATGTTGTGTGTTTTATTTTAGCTTTGTTGGAAAGTTTGCATGTTGAAAACTACGAAAATGTTATGAATCTAAAGATGTATGCCGTATGCGGTACACGAATTATAAGAAAATCCTTGTAACTTTTTATTTTTGATAGTCGAACATTATATTTGACCTCAAAGGTCACTATTTAATTTGACGTCTTTATAATTTGTCACTTTGTGTTTGAGTACAATCTATGACTTAGATAAACAAAGATTTAGTTACCTACATATTGTATATCGCTATTTGTAAATTACTCTAATTATTGATTACAACGTGTGTAGTGTATTAATCACTTAATAGAAAACATAGATCTTCCTTGCCAAAAAACTTACCTAGTTTTATAGATAAGGGATAATTTGGAATCCCCAATGCTATCTTGGCACCAATTGCTTTCATCTTTGTTGATGTCAATGCATGGTGTCTTCCAGTTCAACAACAACAAATCCGTAACCTTGTTGTTTTCCATATTTTACAAAAGTAAAGAGTCATCCACAAGTCGTACAATTAAGTAAAGAAACTTATACGTTTGTTGGTGTCTTTTTATGTTGTGATACATACAAGGGTTATGTTTTCCGAATCGCTATTAATGTCGTGTTCCCTCTTTTGTTGGCTCTTTTTGTTTATGGTTTAAGTTTTTGTCTCTCTAGACAACGGTAACTTGTACCAACTTATATTATATAAAGCTAGTCTAACAATATTTGCATTTTCTTGATGGAAAAAAAAAAAAAGGCAAATTATAAAAAAAATATTATACTTGCCACTGTTTTATCTTCTGGGTAGCGAATTATTTTTTTTTTTTTTTGCTTTTTAGAGTAAATTTCTTTCAAATTCATCCTCTTTAAGGTATTTTGTGAAATTTTTGGACATTTTTACCCCTCTTAGCTAATACAAAATTTTTTTTCCCCAAAGGGTAAAAATGTCACATATTACCCTAAAGAGGATGACTTTGAAAGAAAATTACCTTCAAAAGCAAAAAAAAAAAAAAAAAAAAATTCGCTACCCAGAAGATGAAACAGTGACAAGTATAATATTTTTTTAGTAATTTGCCCAAAAACAAACATACAATAATATATACTTATAAAGAAATTAAGCAGATAAAAAACCGCGTAATTTATACAAATTTTAACAAGTTAATTAGCTCAATTCAAGCCACGCATGAATAAAATCTGTGCAAGTATCTAAGTTTGTTACTATGCATAGAGATAATGAATCAACTTTGTCTTCAATGCATGCATAGAGATAGTGATTCTATGTATCTTTGTATGCATAGAGATGCAGATTCTAACTTCTATGTTGTAACAATAAATTCGATAGATTCTAACTTTTATCTTGTAGTATACGTTCTTGTTCGCATCCTTATATACATACCACCAAAAGCACTGATCGAAAGTCTGAAACATATTTTGTCTTCGATGGATCATAGGTCATCTATGGATCAGGCCACCTTCCGGACCCAAGTCCTAGCGCGTCATCTCCAGAACCATAACCACCCGAAACTGGATCTCCTCCATGCATCCCCATGTGTCAACCACACCACAGAGGAGCTCTATGAGCCACCAAGTGATTTCAATACAAAATCACTCCGTAAGCTCTTAGACGGTGAGAGCATGTATGAAATCGACTATATATTCAATCTAATGATAGAAAGTGACTTGTTTTGTCGTAAGGAAAGGGGTGGGAAAGTGTTTATTTCACCAGATTTTAATCAGTCAATGGAGCAGCAAAGAGAGATGACCATGAAACGAATCAATTACTTGAGAGAACAAGGTCTCTTTGATGGTTGGCTTACGAGGAGGGGGCCTGATGTAGATTTGTCAGGATTTACTCGCGCTAACACTTGTGGTGTTTTTGATCATTCGCTAGGGATTAAGATTGGTGTTCAATTCTTTTTATGGTACGTATAACGACCCAAATCATGTTTTGCATGCGAGTATGCAAAAAAGGTTTAGTGATTGCACCATCATATGAAAACAAAAAAGAACAAAATTGATGAACTCAAAAATTTGGCAGCGAAAGCTGGTTAGCTAAATCTAGCAAAAATTTAAAAAAAAAAAAAAAAAAAAAAAAAAAAAGGATAAGCCAACGCATTACTGCGAAATAGGTCTAATTGTTAAACCGCCAAATGGTAAAAGGCGAGTCGTTTTACCAATATTAACCAAAGAGAATAAAGAACGCAACTTGTGATGATACCTTTGTCTTTGATTTTTATGTGGATTGCCTAACATAAATCTGTTTTATGTTCTTATTATAACTTTAGGGGAGGTGCAATCAAATTCATGGGCACAAAACGCCATCACGATAAATGGTTGAAGGCAACCGAGACTTATGAAGTCAAGGGATGCTTTGCAATGACTGAGCTAGGACATGGAAGTAATGTATGTGAAGGTTATTCTTTAGTTTAATGCATTTTTTCTATAACATTATTGTCTCGTGAATCTGTTAGTCTGTAACACGTAGCTTCTTGAGTTACTTTTAGGTCCGTGGTATTGAAACAATGACGAGATATGATGCAAGCACCCAGGAATTCATCATAAGTACTCCTTGTGAATCAGCTCAGAAGTATTGGATTGGAGGTGCAGCTAATGTAAGAGATCCGATCCTTGAGTTTCAACTTCTATTGGCTCGCTTAGTTTAGCATATTCATAATCATAATTATCGATTATGTTTTTTGGTTTCAGGATGCTACACACGCAGTCGTCTTCTCACAGCTGGAAATTGGTGGTGTTAATCAAGGTGTACATGCCTTTATAGCCAAAATCAGAGACGCGAATGGAAATATATGTCCAAATGTTCGTATTGCAGATTGTGGTCATAAGATTGGTTTGAATGGTGTTGATGATGGTCGAATATGGTATGGAATTAAATCATAGGAAGTGTACAGAATTTTTGACATACTTGTGGTAACGTCAAGCTTACACGTGTTTCAGGTTCGACAATTTACGAATACCTAGAGAAAATTTGTTAAATTCAGTTGCTGATGTGTCACCGGACGGGCACTATATCAGTGCAATAAAAGATCCCGTTCAGGTTGTTCCCTTTTTCAGTTCCTTAACTTATATGGTTGGATGTTAAGTCACTAAGAATGTGAAAACGTGTTGCTTGTTTAATACTTGATTTCAGAGATTTGCAGCTTTTCTAGCTCCGCTTACATGTGGGCGTGTGACTATTGCAACATGTTCAATGAACACAGCAAAGGTACTAGTAAGGAAACCACATATTAGATTAAATTTATTCTAATAGTGTTTTATTTGTGACGTTTGCTCCATGTAGATTGGTTTAGGGGTTGCAGTAAGGTATTCTTTGTCAAGGAGAGCCTTTTCGATCAGACCAAATGAACCTGAAGTTCTCTTGCTCGATTATCCAAGCCATCAAAGGAGACTCTTACCGCTTGTAGCGAAAACGTTAGTATCCTATAACTATATGTTACTATAACAAGTTCACCACTAGCTGCTTCCAGTTTTTTAGAGCTCCAGTAGATGCATGAGGTTTATAGCAGATTCTTGTTTATTGGCAGTTATGCTCTGAGTTTTGCTGGCGAGTATTTGAAGATGATATACGCGAAAAGAACACCCCAAACAATTAAAACACTTCATGTTGTTTCAAGTGCACTTAAGGCCACTTTAACCTGGCATGCTATGCGAACCCTTCAGGTTTAACATTTAGGGAGCATTTTGAGTGTTCAAATCTTAAGATGCGAAATGTAATTGTTTTTCTATGTTGATTTTGGGTCAGGAATGTCGTGAAGCTTGCGGCGGGCAAGGTTTGAAGACTGAAAATCATGTCGGCCATTTGAAAAGTGAACATGATGTGCAACTAACTCTTGAAGGTGACAATAATGTTCTGATGCAACAGGTAAAAAACAGCTCGACACTGGTAGACACACAGGTGAATCTAGAAGGGGAAAGAAAAAAAAAAAAAAAAAAAAAAAAAAAAAAAAAAAAAAAAAAAGAGATTTATGCATAAAACATCCTAAGTGTTGTAACTTTTTAAACATAAAAGATATTTTATAACGGCAATACATATTTTGCGTAATAGTAGTGCACACTGTAGTTAGAAACACTGGTACTCCTACTACTTGGGGGACCTGCACTGCAACATCTAAGTCTGTCTACTTGTGTGCTATCATTTATGGACAAACATTAATCATCGTGATATATATGCATGTTCAGGTTAGCAAGACACTGCTCATGGAGATATTAGCAGCAAAGAAAAGGAACAAACCTATTACATGTATGGGACTTGAACACTTAAACAAACCAGCTCCTACTATCCCCTCTCGACTCACAAGCTCAACCCTCAGGACTGCTCAGTTCCAGGTAATAAACCAATATGTTGTCGTGTATATCTTTTATTAATGCCTATTTCAGAAAATATCAAGAGTACTTTGAAACTGTTTTTGTGGCAGACCGATATATTTTGCCTACGAGAGCGAGATTTATTGCATAGGTTTGTGACGGAAGTCTCGCAACGCCAGGCTCAGGGTGAAAGCAAAGAACACATATTCACAGTGGTGAGGCAACTCTGCTAAGTCCTATTTGACACTAGTTACTTGAATTTTGGTTAAAAACAGATCAAGTCAACCAAAGTGGGCCTATACAAAAATCCCAATATTTGACCTGTTACGAAATTACCCAACCATTCCAACAAGCCCATTTTGGACCCACTAATCTTAACATGTACATCTCTAATAGGTCAATTAATGAAATTAGATCTAAGGATCAAATGGGCTAAATGGGTTGAAAGTGACCAAAAGTGTAAATTAGTGTAACGAACCTCCTAAAACATTTTATTCAAAAAACAAGATTATGACAGAATTCTGTAGTCATATGACACTTATAATGCATATAATCTTGGAGGCAAAGTGTTTCCAGTCAACTCATCCGGACCGGTACAAAAATCACCAGTTTAGACCCGAACCCATTTGACCCGTTACCCAACCCATCCAACCTGCCCATTTTGCCACCTCTATTCTTTATGTATGATTTCATTTTATTGCATCTAAGTGTTGGTGAAGCTAATTTTTTGGTTCTCCTATGGCTGTTAGACCTACCAAATTGCTGAGGATTTAGGCAGAGCCTTCTCAGATCGCTTAGTTCTACAAACATTTCTCAATGTTGAAGCAACCGTTCCATCAGGCTCTTTAAAGGTAAGCTAAATAAGATAAACATCATTTCAAAGAAGAATAAATGTGAAAACTATTTATTGTTACAAATATTATTGCAGAATATCTTATGTCTATTGAGATCAATGTACACAACAATTGTGATGGAAGAAGATGCCTCGTTCCTACGATATGGCTACTTATCCACATACAATGCTGCAGTCGTTAGGAAAGAGGTTCCAATACTCTGCAGTGAACTAAGACCACATGCACTAGCTTTGGTTACATCTTTTGGAATCCCTGATGCTCTTTTGGGACCAATAGCTTTCAATTGGATTGATGCCAACGCATGGTCTTCGATATAAACACAACACCGTGTTGTTCCCATAGTGTTCATATGTTAATATATTACAATTCACAAAAAGTGTATTCCACACGCAGAGTAGGGTAAAGCCATGGTGATGTAAAAAGAGTAGTGTTAATGAAGGCAATTTACCACATATGTATATGTAGTTCTAGTGTTGATATAACTAATATTATTTGCTTTGCTTAGATTCAATTTAAAGAGGCTTGAAAAATTTACCTAATCCTTGTCCTGTTGTAACCTGTTCTATCTCGTTGATTTTGTGCTTGAGCATCTCAATTTCTCTAGATAGATCCTCATCGCGTTGTCTCAGTGTCTACAAGTTATCAGAAGCAATGATTTAGTAAGAAAAAAAGGTGCACGGCCATTGCAGACATAATGCAATTATGCAATACTTAGTCACACATTTTAATCAAAGACGTCATCCTAGAAGTTTTTATATAAACACTAAGAGTATTACTGACTAAAACTCACATCTAGTTCTTGTCTACGAAGTGCCTCCTTCCTAGCTTCTGATTTTGAGCTTCTTTGGACCTCTAAGATAACAGCAATTCCTGCTACCTGCATAGTTTGGATCATATGAGTTGATTTTAGAGATGATCATGTTATGTTAGCGGTGTTTGAGAATTGGGGTCGGTTACTAAAACATTATTTCCTTTAAACTAATCAAAATCAGATACTCGGTTGATGATTATAATCAGTTGGCACCATCCAAACTGAAAACTAATTATACGCTTTATAAAAATTGCAATAATAAGATAAGCAGTTTTAATAAGTAATCCCAAACAACCCCTTAATAAAACTTTGATGAGAAAATTACAGTGAATACGAAGAGTTCTCCAACAAGATCTGCAGCTGCTTGCACAGCTTTATCCTCGTTTAGAGGGCGAATAGCAGCATCTATTGCATGACCATATATACGCCTTTGCAACTTTGTTTTGAAACGATGATTTATCTGTACAATGTTACCACAATGAATATAAGAATCCAATAAAAATATTGTGAAAATGTCATTACATAGTAACCAAGTTTCCAGTATTCCACCCGAGTCAGTCCAACATTCCTTTTTTTTTATAGAGGTTTATCAATCAAGTTTTAAGTATGTCCAAATGTTGTAATTTCTTTTAAAAGTATGTTTGCCTGGCTTACTAACTGTGCAAAAAAAACTTGCAGCTTTGTTTAAGTGACTAGGAGAGTGTTTTGAATTACTACTTTAAGTGCTTATTTGTTTACTTGATGCAATGCTTATCTGCTAATTTAAAAGGGTGTTTGGGAATTGCTTATTTTTAAGCATTTAAGGAGTTTAACGCTTTTGTATAAAACAAAACTGCTTCTGCTTATGTGCTTATTTGACATTGAACTAAAATTACTTTCTAACCTCACATATATCTTAGAAATCTCGACTAAAAATGGATTCCACCGACACTTCTTAAAAAATATTCCTTTTTGGGACTTATTGCATTCTTTTTAGAGCCTAAGCAAATCCAAACAGTAAGAACGGAAAACGAAGAGGGATCCTGTTTAGACCACCCGGGGAAAGTCAAGCCTTTTTGGCTCTTATGTACACAACCTAATCGGTATTCCGGTGGCCGCTTCCGGACTCTCTCCCGACCACCTCAAGATGCTTACCCAGCAAAATTCGAACCTGATCTCTTTTAAGACCTTCAGGACGTCTTACCACCACGCCACCTTGGAAACCGTTATCTAATCCTGCTTAGACCTAAGCAATCCCAAACACCCTCTTAGAGTAAATAAACACTTAAATCTAATTGAGTGTTTAGTTTACAACAACAATAAAGCTTGTTTAATAATTTATTTTCGTAATGACATTTGCCCTAAACTATATCCAAAATTCTATAATAGAAAATCACATAACAAGAGTCAATGATAATGACAAAACAAAGTAAATAAATAAATAAATAAACCCCTAAGCGTGATTACTTTAGAAAACCCCTGTCCTATCATGGGGTGTTTGTCTAAACTTATATTTTCGGCTTAAGCTTATTTTTCATAAGCAGCTTATGGCTTATAAATACTAAACTCATAAACTCAAGACTCAAGCATTTGAACTTTGAAGTAACTTATGATAAAATGACCAAAAGAGACATGTTATCGTTAATAAGGACAAATTTCTCTTTCGCTATAACCCTCATCAATTGACCAAACCCCTTTCAAATAAAGGCACAAAATATAAACTTATCCAAACACTTGTTTGCGCTTATTTTGTTTTAGACGACTTAAAATATGCCTAATTTCATGCCTAAACTGGTGTGCCAGCTTTGTGTTGGTTGCGGCATAGGGAGTCACTTCTTAAAAAACCAATCAATCCTCAAAAGCCAATCAACCGTTGCCACACACTTTCAGGGGGTGTTTGTTTCGGCTTATATAGCCGGCTTATAGCTTATCTGGTTTTGGGCTTATGTCTCATAAGCTCACTTTTTGTAGCTTATTTTAAAACTCTTCGGCTTATATAAGTTTAAAATGACATAATAAACTTATATAAGCTGAAAAGTTTCAAAACAAGCCACACAAAATGAGATTTTCAAACATAAGCCCAAAACCAAATAAGCCATAAGCCGGCTATATAAGACGAAAGAAAAGACATATCTTTAGTTCTCACAATCACTTATCTTTTGTAAAATTAGCTAATTAGCTCGTAAGCCTCTTACCCCTAAATCATAAAACAATGCCTAACTTCAAAATAAGCCACAAAAAGAGAGCTTATGAAAATAAGCCAAAAAAGATACAAGCATAAGCCCGGTATATAAGCTTAAACAAACACCCCCGAATTCTCAAAAATGAATAAATGATCAAACATTTCACAATTATATCCAAATATTATAGGTTAGAAAATGACCTGAGCAATGTTAATAATGGAGTGACGAAACTGAGGATGACGACCAGCCTCTTTTTTGATACGTTTAGCAATTGGTTTACAGATAGTTTTCAAAGCAAGTGTTCCTAGCTTTGCAAAAGGCAATATCATCACTTGACTGAAAACTCTGTTTTTTATTTTATTTTTATGTTGTTTGATGTTTTGTATTATTGTGTTGAAAGAGATGAAGAGTTTGATGACGTAATGTTGTTGTCTGAGATTTTCATGGGTTGGAAGAATCTATGTTGGACGACTAGAACACGCCAAGTTATCCGAATGAATAATTGCTTTTTCTAAAGATACCGTTATCTTCATTCTCTAAACGAATCCGGAACTTTACTTTTAGTTGGTGAAAAATATCTAATTTTTTCTAAAAAAATTTCATACGAAAATAAAAAAATTGAAAATTCTCATTTTATAAATTTTAACTAAAAAATCGAAAGAAAAATGATTTAGTAACCTAAAACCTACACCTAAAATTAAACCTAAAGATGTGATTGGTGCATTTCAAAAATTGATTGGTGGGAAATGATGAAAGATAAATATTGTATAACACTTGTCAAAAGATGAATGGAATATGTTTATTGTTAGGTCTCATTGTTAGGCCTATATATCAATAAAAAAATCTTTTAAAATTTAAAAACTTTATATTTTACACTATAAATACCTCACCCAAACCACAATTCAAACTAATTCTCTCATTTCATCATGCCTAAGAAAACTCCCCAATCAAAAAACCGAAGATCCCGAGTGCAAGAAACCGCTCCGCATTTAACACCGAATCCGAATTTCCGGTTAACAGGTGTATCACCAACCATTAATTTTCGACCTGCCAATTTTGTAGAACTACCTCAACCTCCACAAAATCAAAACATATTTTCTTAGCAAAATCGTCCACTTAACCCACCCTATCATAACAACCAACAATCTTATTTACAATCAGCACCAGGTTTTATCGTCTAACTATAGATTCGTCGACGTCTTCCTACTCAAATCATCAACCATATTCTCCGGTTAACCGCATTTCTTGTTATGGATTTTGAAGACCAATTATTCAATAATCCATATTTATATGTGGGAACTCGTTCGGGTCAACCTTATTATCCGACTCAAGATTATTCTATGGGTCACGGTTCTGGTCACGATTTAGCTCCAGTTGAAGACGACTCTCCTGTTGAAGAAATGTCACTCGTCAAAGCTAAGAAGCCTTCGAAACGAGCTGCAAAGGCTAAGAAGAATGATGGCAAGAATAAGGATTAGGAGTCGACGATATAACAACTGAGGATGAGATAGCATTGTGTAGAACTTGGTGTGATGTGTCGGAACATAGCGAGCAGGGCAATGTTATGAAGGCTAAGGGATTTTGGGATAAGGTTATTAGTTACTTAAGAAAAGAAACTGGTTCAAACAGAACTTACGACTCGATCCTTAGCAAATGGATAAATATGGTTCGCCCCAGAGTTGGTGCATTTTGTGCCATTTTCAATAATATTGAAAAGAATCACGAAAGTAATGAGAATGACCTCAATGTGTACCAAAAAGCATGTGTAGAATACCAAGTGGTGCACCAGCATCCTTTTACATTGGAGCAGTGTTGGAACATTTTGAAGGATCATTAGGCTTGGAAAGAATTTGAGTTGCCTCATTTTCTGAAGCCCAACAATAGTCAAAAGAAATCCGTTATCTTCATTCGTTAACCGAATCCGGAACTTACCGTAGGTAAATGCTTAATTCTTTTTCTTTTTCACTATTTTAATAAAAACAAAGTTGATTTACCTATTCTTTTATTGTAAATGTAAAAACAAAGTTAATTTACCTATTCTTTTAGTGTAAAAGTGTTCGTGTGGGTTGTGGTGTTCGGTGGGGGAGCGGGAGAGAACTTTTTAGGGTTTCTAAATTGCATGATGAATAAAATAATATTTCTTCTATTTATAAGACTTATCGACTAATTATCAAATTCATAATAAAATAATTACCAATAATAAATAAAGAGATAATTAGCTAATTTGAAAAGATACATATTTTTTTCAAAAAAGTAACCCAACCAAAAGCCCAAACCCAGTCCACCCTAAGGTAGCCGGCCTTACGTGGGACCCAATTAATTAAGGTAAGTTCTCTTTCGTTTAATAGACCATTTATATATTTACAATAAATATATGAAACTTCAATCTCGAACCATTATGTGTGACCCCAATGATATCATATATTAGTATCGTATACATATTCCTACACTTGTGGGCAATAATTAATTTACGATCCTCATTTTGCATGATAACAAGTGCTATATTATATGTTAACAAAATTATCTACGCCATTTTAATTCAATTCCATATAATTTTAGGCATGATAGAATTTATTGAGATCTAATTAGCTATGTGAGGTTCTTTTGAAACCTTCATGTCTACTGTCTCTTTAGGAGACTATCACGAGATCTTTTATACCTCGACCAACTATATTACTTTCATGCTCCATATTTACTATCGAGGATTTTATTTGAAACTGATTAGTCTACCATGTTTGAGGCATGTTATAATAAACAATGTCCATGAGGGACATATTATAATTATAGCAAGTGTGATTGAATTTTTTTTTTGGGTTAGTGTATATGTATGACTATTGGACTATCCATCAAATTATAAATTCATAATATTTCTTGCAAGGATTAATAGAATATGATAATTCATTCTGACTCTGCAGCTTCTTTGTCTCTCCCTTTAAAGGATTATCCCATATATATGCATTTATATGGAATAATTTGAGTATATAATGCACAAAAGGAAGTTGAAAGGGGATATACTTGGTTTCTAAATGATAGCATATATGATTTTTTAGCCCAAATTGCTAAAGCCCATATTACTATAACCAGTCCATAAGGCTCAAAGCTCAACAGATGTTGCATGGGAAATTAGTTTCCCAGGCAAACACCAATGTTCTTACCTGGATAACAAACTCCATGGCAAGAACAAGCTTGAGATCTTATCTCCAAAACTGTTATACGTCCATACCACGTGTATTTACCTCATTCATTAAGAAGTAATGCAACGAGTATTTCGCTAGTACATACGGATCTTGCCGAAGATCCATTCTTGTCTCTTCCATAAGATAATCATCACATGGTTCATCAAAGACCATTAGATCATCGATGACTGCTGGATCACTTACACGTATCACACACAACCCCAAATGCATCCTCATAAATACCCACACATTTGGTGAGAAAGATCCAAGCTAACACGAGCTATCTTGTCCACATTTTACACACACAATAAACATACCCTAATCGTATGTGAGTTACCCTAACTCAAGATAATCAATCTTGTCTCGGGGTCCTTACTGAACGCGGAAAACGAAACAAAAGATCATCACCAGCTTACATCACTCCTTTCATTTAACCATTAAATCCTTGTTTTATGTACCATACATAAATATGGCACCATTCGTGGGACCCATGACTCAATCAAAGCCGTCAGTTTCATTTATTCAGTACCAGAAAACTCAAAAACTTCACTATTTTCGTTACAAAACTTGAATAATTTTTTTTCACAAAAACTTTCATTTTCCAACATCAAAACCCAAGGATTCAACCCTTTTTTTCATCGAAAACACGAAAACAGAACTTTCATCTCTATTATAATCATAACAAATACTTTTTATCTGCGGTCCCATTAGCACCATGGATATCACTAATACTAAATAAGGAATAGCAACTTTATCTCAAAACAACCAGACCATCATATAGAGGTGTTCATGGGTCGGGTAATAAACCGAAAACCGAACCGAAAAAAACCGAACCGAACTTGTTAAAACCGAACCAAACCGAATTAAAAATTCGGTTTTCGGTTTGGATATGAGTTTGCCTATCTGAACC